>VXAY01004501.1:88396-154760 GCA_013399855.1 Oxyruncus cristatus
CCTGGGGAGTGGGATTATTTAAAAAAAAAACAACCAACCAACCAAAAACACCCCCCCCCAAAACAAAAAAAAAAGAACAACCAAAAAAACAAAAACAAAAAAATCCCCAAACCTGCCTAAACCACGGTTTTTCCTCCCAGCCTGTGAGGGAACCCTTAGTGCTGGTGATTCCGGAGCCAAGGTGGTGGCCGTCGGTGTTGAGCCCGGGGCCCGAAGCGCTGTCCCAGGCGGGTGTCGGGCGAAGCCGCTTCCACCTGCCGCTCCCTGGGGACTCTCAGGGCAGCTGTGAGCAAACCTGAAGAAGCAAAATCTTCAAGAGTAGCAGACGGTCTGGTTAGCTCGATGTTACCCCGGTTTTGTGACTTACAAATTATGCAGGACAGCTCTGTTTAACACCTCAGACTGATTTTATATTAAGCTACCCTGGGTAGTTTGGCCTCTTGTCCTTTTTAATTCAGTTGTTTTTTAGCCTGTTAATATTTTCTAGATTTTCAAGTCAGCACTCATGTTTGTGTCATACAAAGTTGTCTTTAAACAGACCTTTAATGCTTTAAAAAAC
Source organism: Oxyruncus cristatus (assembly GCA_013399855.1). Lineage (NCBI taxonomy): Eukaryota > Metazoa > Chordata > Aves > Passeriformes > Cotingidae > Oxyruncus > Oxyruncus cristatus. Next base: position 88,956 of record VXAY01004501.1, read on the forward strand.
TACAAATACCTTAAAAACCCCAAAACCTCAACACTGCAATGTTGGTGTTGGTAGTGTTGTGAATTTTTATGCGGCCTCATGGTAAGCTAGATAAGGGAACTAACCTCGCTGGAAAAGTACTGCTCCAATAGCTATGCTAGTAAAAAGAGGGATGACATAAATTAGCAAAAAGGAGGACTGTGATAGCAAAGCTGTCATTGGATACACAAGTGTTCCTGAAGAAGTAACTCCTACTGCAATTACACTTTTTTCTTTTTTAAATCCAATCTGCATTTTACAGTTTCTTCTGACATTAAACTCTTTCATCTACAGAATCAGGTCAGTAATTAGGCCAACATATAAGAATTGTCACTTATAGGACAGTTCCAAATCAGTTGTGTTTAACCATGAAATGGACATTTAAAAGAATACTTTCATAAGTGGTGAAAAGAGCAGGATTATCACTCCCAGTATATAAAGAGGTTTCCATGAAAATCTACTAGCCACTCCTTACACTGACGTTACACGGGCTGATAATTTGTCATTATAGCTTTTCAACATGAAACCTTTTTAAAAAAATAAGTGTGGGACAGGACGTATTGACTTTAACTTGGACCTAGGGAATGCTACGGTTTCATGCCATTGTTCTTGGTTTGGCATGTTGGTGGAGTTTTGGTTTGGTTGGGTTTTCTTGGGTTTTATCCTACACAGCTCGGCCTCCCATGCTTTTGGTTTAGTTCCCATGATTTAGTTATCACAAAGTAAGATGTAGCATTTTAAAGTTGGTAATGATAAGACTTCAAAGTTCCACATTCTACCCCATTGCAGGAGTTAACTAGATGAATTCACTTGGCCTCTTCACCACTATTGAAGTTTTCCAGCCTTTCTCAACATTTTTTCCAGCTATCCTCTTTCTCCCAGGTTTTATCAGCTGTGAATGATTTATCTTGTCAGGGAGACAGCCAAGCTACATTTACATCCTATCCCCCAGGGAAACAGGTTTAATACCAAACTTCACGTGCTCTTAAGTTATTCCGTGTCTTCTTGTCTCTTTATTGTCTCCTGAATGAGAGGAACTACTCTCTGTTCTACTTTAGTTGTGTGTTGTGGTATTTCTGTATATCTGGTACCTTATGTTTTCAGGTTCAGATTCGTTCTGGAAGCTCCTTAAAACCCAATGGACATGTTATTTTATTTAGAAATTGAACTAACAATTCACAGTCATACTGCGGCCTTTTCCTTTTGCCTTCTTCACATCTGCTATGCTTGCAGCAGCTCAGTATATTTTACTCATTTTGGGGTACTAGTAATAAACTGGAGTCTCTGCCTGCCCACAAAATTCCTGAATTATGAAGTATCAGGAGATAGGCATAAAACAAAGGAAGGGCTGCAATTACAGAGAGAGAGAGCGGCATCCCTCTTTCTACAAATTGATGGAAGAGTGTTTCTCACATGGTAGGACTTACAAATTTAGTCTCTTCCTTGCTGTTTCTCTTCACCTGAGAGTGCTTTGAAGGCTCCCAAATGCTTGTAGGAAACAAAGTATTCCCTTGCTGCAGCCATTTAATTAGCTATAATGACTGTAATTATAAAGCTGCAGGTAATAGTTTTTACACTGATTATGTTTCCTCATTAGCATGTATAGATTTTATTTTTAGAATTATTTTAAGATTATTCCAACTCTTAATACAATTATGAGTTAGCGTTGTCATTTTAAGGTTGCGAATAACTTGTCTGTGATATGCAAGTGCAATTTATTGTAATGAGTTGTTGGGTGCTGTGATGACAATGATAAATGGTGCCTCAGAAAATATGTTCCAAGTATTGTGTCTCAGTAGGCTGCTGTTTCAGCAGCTATGGAGTTTTTTCTCTCAGGCACTGTGTTAAGATAGTACATGTCAAGACAGAAATAATGTCTGCAGAAGAACACTTTAAGACTGTAATTCCAAGTTCATGCAGGCTGCATGGCCACTGTAGGAAAGGACCTAGTAAAATGATGTTTAGAATTCAAGGACACATGGGAAAATTGGTATCCTCAGTGCATGTATGTTGCAATGCACATATTAGTTACACTGATCACATATGATTTCATAATTGATGTAATAGAATGCATGTGCACGAGGGAAAAATAATATACTAACCCTTCAAAAATTCTCTCCTGTCTAAAATGAGGGCTTATAACTTAATGTTAATCCTCCTTTACAATAAAACTGAGAACCCCAAGTTTAATTATGCGTTATCACATTGGGAGCAGCTGTGTTAGCAACAGAGCTGTCCAGACCACCGAGAGACCTTTGGCCCTTGGGCTGTTGGCAGGTGCTCCGTGGGCACTAGAGGGGAGTGTGAGATATGCTTTGCCAGAGTGGTGTTGATTATTCATCCACCCACAGGCAGGAAAAAAATGTAGTCTCAGGGCACAAAGGTTTAATTACAGGCTGTCTTACTGTTGTAGAACCATGACACCATATGTCCCCTGCATGTTTCCAGCCTCTGATCCTACTTTTTTTTCCTCCTCCATCAAAATGATTATGAAAATAAATATTCAACCTGTAAAATAACTTGTGGAGTAGTGTTGCTTTTTTTGTTCTGTTGAAATTTTCTTATCAAAATCCCATTAAAGGCTGTTTGGCAACAGCAGCAAGAAAATGAAAAAGAAATGAGTATCAAGTAGGTGCAAAAAGATTTGAAATGCAAGAATGATTTGGAATATATATGATATTATTTTTGGTCTACAAAATGTCCCAGGGTTCTGAGGGAATTGGCAGGTGTAGTTGCTAAGCCATCCTCCATCAATCATATTTGAAAAGTCATGATAGTCAAGCTGTGACTACCATTCACAGTGTGAATACCAGTATTACCAGTAACTACCTCAGTGACTGGAGGAGAGGCAGTATCACACCCAGACCCTGGGAACTGCTGACCACTCAACCTCACCTTTGTGCCCAATGAGATCATGGAGCAGGTCTTCCTGGAAGTTGTGTCAAAGCAGATGGAAGATGATTATATGAAGGTGATTAAAAACAGCCAACGTGGCTTCACCAGGGGCCAATCATGCTCAACTAATCTAGTGGTCTGTGATGGAGTGACTGCATCAGTGGAGAAAGGAAGAGTAACTGATGTTACTTAACTACAGCTTCTATAAAGCCTTTAATGCTGCCCCCCACAATGCTTTTGCTGCTAAATAGACATAGATTTGGTGGATGGACTATTAGATGAAAAGGGAATTCTATGGCCACAACCAAGAGATACCAGTGCTGAGTGGTGTTCCTCCAGGAGTCTGTTTTTGGACCAATAATTTTAATATCTTTATTAATGAAATAGTGGGATTGAGTGCACCTTCAGCAAGTTTGTGGATGACACCAAGATGATTGGTGGATATGAGGGAAGGGATGCCATCCAGAGGACCTTAACGGGCTTGAGGACTGGCCTGTACAAACATCATGAAGTTTAATAACACCAAGTGCAAGGTCCTGCGCCTCGCTTGAGGCAATGCCCTGTACTAATACAGACTGGGAGATGAATTAATTGAAGCAGTCCTGTGGAGAAGGACTTGGGAATACTGGTGGATGAAAAGCTGGACATGGCCCTGCAATGTGTGCTCACAACCCAGAAAACCAACCATATCCTGGGCTGCATCAAAAGTAATATGACCACCAGATCGAGGGAGGTGATTCGCACCCCCACTCTGCTCTGCTCTACTCTGATGACACCCCACCTGGAGTGCTGCATCCAGCTCTGGGATCCCCAGAAGGACATGGACCTGTTGGAGCAGATCCAGAGGCCCCAAGAATGGCCAGTGAGCTGTTGTATCTGATGGGTGTTTGAGATTTTCTCTTGTTCAGGGTAGGGGTTGCGTTTATACTGAATAATAAGAGAACTTAAAGTGCCTGAAAGAAAACACGTGAAAGAAAAATGCTTATTTTAAACCATAACCATCTGGATTAGAAGCTGACAGTGACAATTATTCTGCCAAAAAACTTGTCTTAAAGTAATTATAATTAGTAGAAAAGTCTGTGTGTTATCCAAAGGGTTTTTTTCTGTTTGTTCCTTTCAATTAGATGCTTTTATATAAAAGATACATATCTTTTTAATGACGATGGGGATAAAATCCCCTAATGTTCCTCCTTATGTACCCAAACAGGTCAGTAAAAATAGTGACATAGTAATTTGCAGCTGAAGCATGAGCTGAGCTGCATTTAAACCTCTCATAGTGTTACCTTCAGTGTCAACTCTTACTCTTTATAATGAATGTGTACTATTTCAATCTGAGAAAGCTTGCAGTCACTGATTGTTTTCTGATAATGGGACAGGTTTTACTATGAAATTTTCTGGGATAATCCTATTATGGTGTTTTATAGCAGTGGCATCACTATATATTTGAATACCCACGTGTAATTCCAAATTCAAAGAACATCTTTCTTTTTTTTTTCCTAAAGTTTCAATGGATGACAAATACCAGTAAGATTTGCTGTGTTGCCAGTAAGATGGGTATGTGTGTAAGTACTTTTATTTCAATGCGCTTGTATCCAGGTTTTCTAAAAATAAGTAAAGCAGTTGTTTTCTAAATAGTGTATGGTGGCTCTTTGCCACTGTCACAATACCTGAAATTCTGTCATGTTGAAAAATTCAATGTATTGGAATCAAGTTACTTTAGCAAAATTGTTTGGTAATGTGTGTTTAAAAATAAAGAAGTATTCATGTGTCTTACCTGGTTCATGAGAGCTAGAACAAGATTGGAAGAATTTAGTACACTGTAGTAGCAAAGGTTAGTACAAATTTATTAATGCTTCAGCAGATGCCACATAGAATGATGTTTATAGAATATCTTCATTTAGTACTGCTTGACAACAGCATCATCTACTGTAATGTGGATATTAATTTCAAGAGTGAGTAGATGAAAATTGATGAATTGTTGTATGGAGATGCCTAGTTTCGTGAAGTATCTGTTTAGGTATGTACTACAAGACAACACTTCACCTAAAGGAGAATAAACTAGGGAATAGAATAAACATGAACAAGGAACCTAAAATAAGAAATCTAACCAGAAAAATGAGCTCTTGTTATCAGAGCTCACTTAATTTTTGAGAAAAAATTGCAGCTTATTGAAGTCCAAATTCTAGCTTAGCTGAAAAATTTATGAATAAAAGGTGGGTGTTAATAAGGAACTTGGTATTTGTACATGGCAGAATTCATATTAGTACAACAATGTAGAGGAGCACCTGTTTTCATCACCTTCAGTTACAATTGATCAGTGTATTTCAGGAACCCAAAAAGCTGTTAGCAACACTCAGAAAAAAAACTCAGATTTTCCTGTGTACATAGATAGACCAACAGGGTGTGAGACAGAAACATGAACTGGAGGCTGTGTAATAATCCAAAGTATATCAATGAGGCTGGGTAATTGATGATATGCCAGTGAAGACCAAGGACAAGGACGTTGCAATTTTTCTGTACTTGCTTTCACATTTCCATAAAAGCATACACGGTGGTGAAGGCTATTGGCAGCCTGCTGTTGAAAATGTGCACTCTAAAGAAACTAGTTTTATGGAGGATTATAGAAAAATCAGAAAGAGTATTAATGTCTGACTCACAATTCTCATTTCAGGGTTCCAAGAAATTACTAGTGTGCTTCCAAGGAATATATACCCCAAAATTATGTATTAATAGAATTCAGAGTTATAAGAGTTTTTTGTTTTTTTCAAAAAGACCACTTGCGAAACTTGCCTATAAAAATGCATAACACAGTCCCACTTGGCTAGTTACATTTTCTGTTCAATAATCCTGATGTCATTCCAGATTCAACCAATGTTTTGTTGTATGTCATGCCTTGTTCAGATCCTATTTCTTATTGTACTTTTTCATTATGTTAAGGTTAAGACTTAACATAAGTTAAAAATTTATTTATTTATAAATTACTGATGTGAATTTAATCTTAGCTGATTAAATTCACATCAGTAGTATTATATTTGTATGTCATGGAATCATAGAATAGTTTGGGTTGAAAGCAACCTGACAGATCATCCAGTTCCAACAGACATCTGAAAATCTTGTTTTCCACTATTTGTTGGGGATTTTTTTGGTGGTGTCAGAGACATATGGAAGAACAAGGGAATGGCCATTTCTGTGTTTCTTGCATTGCCTTTGATATAGCAAGAGATATGTAGGTATGTAGGCAGTGTCTGGATTCACAGTGTGGTTTGGGCCTAAGTCAGAACTCAAAGGTTTTTTTAAATACCTCTAGCTTGTGTTGATAAATTCTAAATTTGGTTTAGATGTCTTCTAGCTCAGGCTGAAGCTTAACGGGCAGTCCAGTATCAGCAAGGAGTGTCAAGGTTTGTGCATTAACAGTATGTCTATATATGCCAGTTTAAAAATAGCTCATCTCAGGTGTTTTTAAAAACAAATTGCTGCATTAATTTTGAATTTTCTTGTATCTGTGTCCCATATTTAGACTTAGATGTAGTACTGAAACAGACATAAATAAATCTAGTGGTGAGCTGCTACCAAAAGGGGCATCATCACACCTTCTTTTTGTGTTGGCATTAGTGGCCATCTGACCTAGGAGTGAAGTGGTTTAGAAAGCTAAACCAGCATGAATATTAGTGTGGGGTTGCTTATTTATTGTTGGTTTAGTGCTCTGCCAGTTTAGTGCATTGAATTGGTTCTTCTCAGGATCAGATCAATGGTACCTGGCACACATTGCGTGGTTGGAGCTTGCTGCTGAGTGAGGGATTGCTGCTTTTGGTGATGTATAGCCAATTCACTGTCTTAGAGAGGCTGTGAAACTACACCCTTAGACGATTAGTTTTCCTGGTTTTGTTAGCATACAGCTCCTGCTACCTCATGCTCAACCAGTAACAACCAACATGACAATTCTTGTACTAATTTATTTTTTCTGCTGCTGATAGGAGGGGAAAATGGACATTACCTTACTTGCTGTCTTCCATAAGCTTGCACTTACCCAAGGAGGACTAGGGGAAAACACATATATCAAATACGGGAGAACACTGAAGGTGCAACAGAAAAACTAAAGCAAGTGCTTGAAAACAATGACCAGGACTGCCAGGTATAAATTAAGAGAAATGATAACAACTGTAATTTGAAAAACAAGTGAGGAAAAATAATATGCCACTATTATTGGAAAAATAAGTAACCTAATGGTTCTTGACCACTTGCAGCTACAAGAGAAGGGAGGGAGCATGTAGCTGTTAAAAAAATCTCAACGGGAGGTCAGTGGGCCAATTATCTTCCGGGTCCTCCACTATGACTTCCAGGTTTAACAACTCTGTTTATAGTGGCAAAGGAGGGGCAACGTAGTTTCCAGAGAGACAGAGAACAAAGCAGAAGCATGCAGTCAGTGGAGCAGGAACGATTTTCAGCTGAACAGCCTGGTGCTCATACTACATTTGATCTGCGATGTTACTTTCTTCTGCTAAGTGCTTGCTAAAGTCTGACCCACTAGAGACTTCAGGTACTTAGCACAGGGCTGTGCTATATGCACTTGTTTGGCAATGGAATGCAAGTCTTCCAGCTCTACAGCACCCATGCATCCTCTAAAAAGAATCCTGACTCTGTACCTAATGACTGATCTGGAAATTACTCGGGCAATGAATTAGAAATGCCACTGCTCTCTCCTCTGCTGCCCCTTTGTGGCATGTATCTAAGGACTGAGCCACCAGGTTGTTTTACCAGGGCTGAACTAGAATTTTGTTAGCATGTTTAAAAGAACTAGTAGAACTTGATTCTATCTTCCCTTAGGTTAACGACCTGTCCACTGGGACGGACAGTAGAAAGGCAAGGTGTTTCTGGCCAGCAGTTGGAGCTGCTCAGATTCAGGATTGTTTCAGAGAAGACAGGGTCACATCAGAGAGAGACAACATTATATTTTTGCCACTTCATAGGCAACCCTAGATTGATCTGTGTTCATCATTGCTGTACCAGAGCAGGGCACAGACTTCTGTGTCTGGACAAGGAAAGCCTGCATCTGTACTAATTCCTTTTTTTTTTTTTTTTCCTGTTGTAGCACTGGGTGCTTGGGCAGGAAGAGGGCTTTCCAGCATGACAGTTGGTAAACTCACAGCGTGACAGAGTACCACAGATGCTTCCTGCTGCTACCATATAGATTTTGTCTTGAGTATTACTTGTGTGGCTGATGCACACAGAAAAATGAAGGGTGTGGTAGTAGTTTCATACTCTCAGAAGTTTTATTATTAAATACATTGTTCTTTTTCTGTGCCTGTATCGAGTACAAAAGCTGCCACCATAAATAGGACAGCTAGACACTGGCGGTCAGATTCAAAAAGTAAGTAGTGCAGTTACATCTTGTCAAATGATGCTTATAAAATGATAAAAATCTATTCAATGGGCCCTGTTCCACTGATGAGGCATGCAAACATAGTGAGTCATTTTGGGGGTAGAGAGTCCAAACTGCAAATACCTTTCCTACTCCACACTTCCTTTTTAAAAATTCCCTCTCCTGCAGAAAGGCTGGATGAGTGTCAGGTTGTGACAGCCCCTTCTTGCAGAGGCTCTAATGTTTTGAAATTTTATGCTGATCTGAGCATAATGACAGGTTTTATTTCAGAGAAGGACAACTTCTGAAGAGCTGAAAAAGCCATGTACAGTAGAATGGAGTGAGGCAGAAGGAGGCATCTGCTTAATATCACAAAATGGAGCTTTCTGATGGAGACAAAATATTAAACTCATGCTAAAATAATCAGAAGGTAGCCTGTTAGAGATGATTGCACCTAAGTTACTCTGTGCAATCCTTATATTTTTTGCCCTAATTCTTACTTAGAAATTGTTTGCTGGTTACTTTCACTACAGTTTAAGAAAATTCATCTTTAATCAGGTTTTCATTGTGAAGAACATAGCCTGTTAGTTAGAACATAGCCTTTGCTAGTGTAAAAAGCTTGTCTTGCACCCATAAAACAGACACTGTTTCTTGAATTTCACAGTTGTCAGAAAAGGGTCCAACATGCTTGCTACAAGAGCTGCCTTCAAGATCGCTCCTGCTGCAAAGAAGTTTTTCTGCCTTAGTATTCAATATCATCGTGAAGCTTATGTCTTCACCAAAAACATATGAACACTTGCAAAAGGCACATTTTACTGTGACACACCACCTAATTATGTTATCCACATTTTATTTTGGTATTTTAAATAAAAAGCACTAGATTAGGTTTATTACATCAGTTTGCCAAGAATATTTGGTGTTCTAGTCTTGTTACACTCCCTCAAACCTATCATCACTTAATGTGAAATCCTAGAATCCATAGTGTGTGTCAAATTTTGTTATTCAGATTCACAGCACAGATCGTAGTGGGTTCTCCTCCCAACCAAAGCAAGAAGGTAACTGAAATACTCAAGCAAAAGTATGAACTGATACTTTGTAGCACTCCTGACGTTAGTGCCTCAAGCTGGATGAATCTGCTTTGAGAGATGAGCTTTTCAACCTGCATTCGTTTTCCTCCTTTCACTACTACGCTGTTACCCTGCTTTTCTTCCCTAAAAGTTTTCAGCAACGTCCTCGCTGCTCATGGTCGTCTTTCCACTCTCCCCTTTCAACTCCTTAACCGCCTTCATCTGCAGTTCTTTAGCTGTTCTTTTCTCCACCTTTAAACTAGGGCAGTAGGAGTCACAGGGGGAGCACCGTTCTGCCGGTGTTTTGCTACGCAGAGAACAGCTAATGCAGCCGTAGCTTTCCACAAGCATCAGCCTGCAGCAGCAGTGTACCCAGAAGCGTTTCCGGTGTGCTTGACTAGGCTGTCACAGAAGCTGCTGAAATGGCTAAACAGAGGGGACAGTGCAAGAAGAGAGGAGCAGAGCAGAGGAGGTAACCTGAGCCAGCGTCAGGCACTACAGTCCCACTGTGTGAAAGGCTCAGTTGCAACCTGATCACATCGCCCCCGCAACTAGGCAGAGCGGTTTGCTCAGAACGGGAACAGTTTTGCTGGAAAGCTAAGGCTGACTGTATAGATACAAGTTGCAACAAGTCCATGCTTTCCACTGGGATAGCAAAAGGGATCCCCAACACCAGGTGATGATCCTTGACAGGTGTCAAAGCTTGTTCAAAAGCTTGGAGATGATAGAGTATCAGCAATAACAAGCACGAACAGAAAAATAACAAATCATTCTTCAAAAGGGCTAAGGCCTTTTATTTCATAACACAAAAGCAAACCTCTTGAGCTATATAACTTTATTAAGGTGGTTAATACTTAGATGTATTTGTCCATGAAGTTTCCTCAACGATCTGATTTCTGAGCTACAGTACAACCATCAAACCTTACAAGATTGAAGCAATGCAAGAAAGCCACAAGAGCACTTGTGTTGTATTTGGCAATATCCCAAACATAGTCAGTTTGGAAACAGCTGTCTATCGCTTAACTGTTGGACTTGGATCAACTCCAAGTGCAATGTTTCACGTTGGTTTTATGATAGCATGCGTGAGTATGTTCCAGCATTCCAATTTTTTTGACAATGATTGTCAGAGATGAAGCACGAGTTTGGAAAACAAACATGAGAGGTCTGGTCTATTGGTTGTGCTGATTGTCTTCAGGGACAATAATGAGGAAAGCAATGCAAACTAGTGTTCTCCAGTAGCAGTTTCTCATCTCACACTCCTCATCCAGTGATTAAAAAGCCTGTAGCACTTCTTCATTGGTATCAAAATAACACTTGATCATTTTGTTGATATTCAGACTTGGACTGTTTGTGGCCCTTTTGAAAAAAGACTGAAGTCAGTAAGATTTAAAGCTATAATTACTACATTCAAGTACTGACATGCCTGCAGAACTGGCTGGGCAACCCTGCTATCCCAAGCTCTTTAAAAATGGCAGCTCCGAGTACTTTTAACCTCCTGCTGTTGAGTTTAATTTATTTTTTATTGAAACATTAATGCATTTGAAATTAAATGTGCTGTAATATGCTGGTTCTATAGAAGAAAATTTAAAAAAATTTCTGCACCTTTAAGGTAGGGAGCCAAAACACAGCATATTGAAACTTAGTGTTATAGGGACTCCCTCACATCCTCTCAACATACTTATTTTAAATCTGTTTTAGTTTCAAAAGCAATGTGTTTTTTCTAACAAAAAAAGGCCATGACAACTGTTTTGCAGAAACCCAGCTATTTTTTCAGTAGTGAGAATATTGAATTTCTGTTTGAATCATCTCACATTAACATTTGGTCAGTGAGCCAGTTAGTTTTACTATACAGCTTATACGTGGACTCTTTGACGAAGCTCTTTCCTGTTACATAATTTTTAAGATCAGAATGGCAGTTTCATAATGTTAGGGTTCCTACATTAGCATTTAAAGTTTTATAGGCAATTATGAGAGAACCATTAAAGAGAGAATCCAAATCTGATACAACACTGAGTTCTCTAAGTACAGTAAAGTATTTCTGCAACTCAAGGCAAAAGAGGGAGCATTTGTATGTAACAGCAGAAGTGGCAAACTATTTCATCTAATTTCACTGATGCTTTACACGATTAGACAGAAGCCTGTAACACCACCACTCCATGAACTAAGGTAAGGAGAAAAGTCAGTTTCTCAATTCCATGTAAATTATGATCTTCTATGACTGAAAAGTATGTTTTCAGTGCTTTTTGTTCTTGATCCACTAGAACAATAATATAGATTTCATTAACTTTATACAGCTGCAAGAGAATCTTCTTTTTTTAGTAACTGTTCTTAAAGTAATAAAACCAGAAAAAAACCCACAGTAACTTTGAGAAGAAGTAGCAGATAGCTAAGTAGAGAGCAGGGCAGTGAAACCACACCAATCTCCAAATAAGCTAGCTTTTAATTTTCCTTAGAAATAGCTACAATTTTTATTCTTTATACAGCTGAAAGAGCCAAATAACCGAATGATGAGAAATCCTCTTCTTCCTTAAGGAGCAGCTGCTTTCCATAGGTCTGCAGCATAGCTTTCTGGAGATCATGTTAAAGTCTGCAGGCTTTCCTATGAATTACAGACTATTACTTGGCAGTGGCTAAGCATGCCTGGCTTGTAGTATAAAACACAAATGTTACAAGGCATAAGCAAAGTTTAGATACCCATTGAGGGCACTTTAAAAATAGGATCACAGGATAATTCATGTTGGAAGGGGACTCAGGAAGTCACCTAGCACAAACTCCTGCTCAAAGCAGTAGAACTTCATGGAGTTCCAGATTATTTCACGAAGTATCATTCCTTTAATGACTGCAAAGATAAAAAGGCTGTGAATTTTCCTCACTAAAGAGTTATGTTCTCTTGAATAGTCTCCCATCTGCACAAAATAATAATTGAATAAGATGTTACACATAAAATCAGTATTCAAACATTACCCAGGCTTCCTCTTCACAGCTCAGAAATCTCCTCAGACAGCTGCCTGCAGAATTGCATTGCACTGTGATGATAAGCTCAGGAAGGAAGGGAATGGCAGGGATTAGCAGCCTCACAAAATCTATGCAGTTCAGCACTGAACAGTAAAATCTAAGCTCTGTGTTATTTCTCCTGTGGGTTTCTCATGTAACAGGAGATAAGAAAAGCTCAAGTATAGTTTAAGCTTCACTGATCTTTACCAAGATTCACTGGGAGTAAGAAACCAAAATGCCAAGGTATCTGAAGCTTCCTACAAGGAGTTTTTTATTTGTGTCCAGTAACTTAATCCTGACCATCTCTGAAATTTAAAAACATCACCACTGAAGGCTTCAAGATTAGATTTTAGCTTAAATTCAACTCAATAGAGAACAACTGTATGACCCGTAGAAAGCACTATTTGCACCAAGCTTTGTCTTACCTACATTAATCATAGGGCAAAATTTAATTAATTTTAGCCCCTTTTCAACTTGTAAGAAGATGATATGAAAAAGAGCTACTAGAATAAACAAAAATGCATGCTTCTGTTTACTAAAAGATGCTGCTACAGAGGAATGGGCACTGTAAGTTTTCTTCCATGCACATATGCTATTCCCTTTCTTTTGCCCCTAATGGCCCCATCTTTCCAAAAATGATCAAAGGCACTAGTGACATTTTAGATAATGAGTCCCTGTCCTGTAAGAGATCCTCTAGGATACCTATGGGCCAGCACACAAAGGACAGCATCTTGCATGCAGTAATTTAAAGCCTGAAAGTTGCAGCATTTTAGATTAAAAAAAAAAAAGAAAGGTAGACTTGCTTATACTTAATAATATTATTTTGGGAGTACTTTTTAAATGGTAGCATCTTCCAGTGCTGTAGACCAGAGCAACTCATAGAAGAGCTCTTTTGAAAAGATGTGTGGAAAGAACTAGCTGTCACAGTAAGCATTACAGCAGGCAAGTGTCAGCAAGCCCATTGGTAAGGTTAGTTTAAGGTAAGAGTAAGGAAAGTGTCAGTTCCTTTCTTGCTTTGGCTCAGGTTTGATCATTCCAGTGACTGATTTCTTTGTTGAATTCCATTTATGTATACAAATAATATTCATGAGGCTAATGGAAAAACCCTATAAAATTACACCTCCTGCTCAAGAATTTCAGGATTACAGAATGGCCAAGGCTGGCAGGGGCCTCTGCAGATTATCTACGGCAAGCCCCTGCTAAAAGCAGCATCAGCTACAGCAGGTTGCTCAGGGCTGTGTCTAGTTGGGTTCTGAGGATGTCCAAAGATGAAGGCTCCATAATCTGTGTATTTTCTTGTGTTCAGGCCATTTCACGTGCTGTCACTTGTGCCTGTCACCTCTTCTCCTGTCAGTGGGCACCACTGAGAAGAGCATGGCTCCCTCCTGTGATTCCACCCATCACAGATGCACAGTTGTAGCCAAATAGAGCCCTATACCACTGAGGAACATAAGGCTTGTTTTCAGGATAGGGTGGTGGGGAGCAAGAGGGACTGTTGAGCAGGTGATTGCAAGGGATCGGTGCAGCACAGCACAGCACAGCACAGCCTGTGCCTGCTTAAGTTAATTCAGTTGTGGATTGATCACTCCTCTCAGTACAGGGCTCAAGGTCAGGATCACTGTGCTTGTTCAAACAGAAGTTATATTAGCTAGCTACCATCCAAGGCCTTCACATGTATTTTCCCTGTTAAGTCCTCATAGACCTTTTATGCATATTTTCAAAAGCCCTGCCCTTAGGGCTTTCTTTAGAAGTGGGTCTTCAAATTATACCTGGCAAGACAAAATGATTTTGAAGTTTCCTGCCCAAGGCTTAAAACTGAAAGTGTTCAGCATTCTGTAAATCTCCAAACACGACCAAAGCACCACAACACAGAGCTAGAACCACGTCTATATACCAAAGTACTTCCATGTAAGCAGGCTCAGCATTATGAACGAACATCAAGGGCTCAGTTACTAATGGTTGTTTGGAGTTGTTTGTTTTTTTTTTACAAACTATTTGGGAGAATCACTTGATCTTAAATGTTCATTCTCTACTGCTCTTTCTATGTTCTTAGTCCTTCTATGACTGTTAGTCTAAAACCTAATTCTTCAAGCCTTCACACCAGCTAAAGAGTGGAAGAAGCACATTAAGGACCCTTCACTAAAACCACCAAAGGCCACATTGCACAGCAATTTTTCAGTGTGTTTACTGACAGTGGGTGAGATCTTGAAATAGAAAGAAGAGAATATCAAAAGTCAGGACAGAAAGATCAGAAAGGAGACAAATCCACAACTGCACCTTCACCAATCCCCTACAATCGTCCTTGTCAGACGGGAAGGGAGAAGAAAGGAAGGGGATATTTTAGGTCATGTCTATTTACTGCCAGGTTAATGAGAACAGAGCCTAGTTGATTTGGCAAAAGGGAAAAAAGCTAGCAATAAATAACTTTTTTTTGAAATTTAAGGATGACAGAAACTACCTTTTCCAGAGTATTTTTTAATTTAAAAGCATCAATTTATTAGAGTGCTTTTTGGATGATTGTTCTCAATGAATTAAAATGTTGCCCTGGTTAGAATATTAATAATACATAGCGAGTAAAGATATACATTCCATCTTTAAAGCAGTGTTGTCCAAAAGCAAATCCTATTGTTTCCTACCAAAATATCAGTTCAGAGAATTCCCTGTTTCAGGTAATCTGTGCCTGACCCATGTATCCTTTGACAGGTCCTATGACAAGGATCAGAATGTTGTAAAGCTTATTTTGCAGATTCTCTCCTAAAGTACATAGCACAAAACACTATGCAGTAGCTGCCAGCACAGTAAACAAAATAAGCTATGTATTTCCCCACAAACATCAGCCAAATAGAGGCTTACCTTCCTGAGATCTTGAGACTACGTTAGGTCATAACTGAAGAGGCTTCATACCTACAGCCATCAGAGCAAACAACTTGTGGTACACTGAGAATGTCAAGTTAAATCCCGTATTTGTACAGCTGAAATTGTCAAAAATATCAAACAAATCTTTTAGGGTTTATTTATAGGGTGGGTTTGGATTTTTGCTGTACTCTAAATCAGAAGTTTTGGGAGGCTTTTCACACAAAGCTTTTGAACTGTACACTGATTCTCTACAAGAGACTGAAAACTGAAACATGAAAAGCCATATTCACTCTATTGCCTTAGCAGTTATCATAGGGCAATGCCAAGATTGTTGCCTTTGCCAAGAAGGAAGACATAGTAAGTTTTCCATATGATCATACTTATAGTCTTCCAGCTTACTTCAGCTTCATGCCCTGCAAGAGAGACAGCCTAGGAAAGCCAATGAAGGTATTCAAATAGTTGGATGAACTACTAGCTTTGCAAGGACTGAGAGGGATATAGGACACATACTTCCATTTCAGTGAGCAACCACTGCTTCAGATTTGGAGTGACATTTGTCACTACACTAGAATATGAGATGTCAGGTGATTTTCCAATATTCCAGGATGTACACTTCCACCAAAAGCTGTTAATTCCCAAAAATACTCCTGTTAGTTATTTTTCCAAGGCTAAATTTCCACTGTCTTCTAGTAAGGGCAAGCCCAGGAACCCTTTTCAGCCTAAAAATTGTACAGATTTTGTAGCAAACTAGATGTTAGGTGCACGTTAACAGTAGTAAAGAGTCACTGTCTAGTGAGCTACCTTCTACATGCTGTCTTCTTTCACATGTCTAAGCCCATCTCATAATTTTCAAAGCAAACCCTCATCGTTGAACATAAAGGACAAGTAGTACCTGTAGGAGGCTTCTGGTTTAGACACTGTGTAAGTCATATCTCCTTGATGGATGCTGCAATCTCCTGAGGAGGGTGGGTAGGTAGTTCTGTCTACAGTTCAGGGAAGAAGGTAAGTAGGAACAGCTCTAAGGCTCTTTATTCTGGCCCAGAATTTCTCATGACATGGCCCTGAATAAGCAGGCCAATGGAGATAAACTGGTGCTGGACTCTCCATGCTGTCCAGGCTCACTTCAGTGAGGGCTTGAAATTTGTAAGATTAGAAGATATGCACTACTGGGGGAGAAGGTGGAAGTGGAAGAAAGCGGGAGCTCTTTAGAACGAAGTATTTGCATCAGAGAAGCAGTACGAACACAAAGACATTCTACTTTAATTCCTGTAATTCTTAATATGATCTGGATTATTCTAGAGCTCTGCAGAGGCTGAAACTACTAGCAGTAGAAACTGAACTCAACAGGCCTTTGGAATAACTTCCCAATACAGTCAGCCATACACGAACTATCCTTCCATGAATATTACACTTGCTTCCTTACTTCAAAACACATCGGAAAACTTCCTGTTATTCTTAGTAAGCCACTGAGTGTGCTAGTTTATATTTTTTGTCTGCTTTTTTGCTGCAAACTCTGCATTTACCCATTGGTTTGGCATTCGGGCATTTGTTTGCATTATTCTCTCCAGACTACTCCATGATGCAGCATTTTCCTTTACCTGTTCAGACCAATACAGAAAAAAATGAGTCCTTTCATATCACAGGTTTCATCCCTCCTTCAAAGCCAAGATGAGGTGTCCTAACATTTGCCTTATACACAGCTACTGCAGACACCCTACCCAGAAAACAGCATTTTAAGCCACTTTAAACAGCAGTCAGTCTAGAACTGAGTTTATGTTCAAAGTTGCTATTACTTATCATGTATACCATTTATACCATGACCTCTTGAAAGCGAATGAGCTTAAAGTTGTAGCAAGAGCTATTTGATAGAACTGGCATGCATTTCAGGTTTAAATCAGTACCGTACTGACATTCAAGAATTTCAGTCCCCATACAGACTGAGATGAACAGCGCTTTTATTTATTTCAGTTACAAGAAGAAAGACAAGTAAACCTTACAACCAGCAAGGCAATGAAGGCCTCATGACCTTAGTGAAAACCATTCCATAATCTAGGCAATGTTATGATTTCTTGAGATGACAAAGAAAGCATACCCCCCCCAAAACAACTTTTCCTCATTTCTGTAAGGAAAATTTCCTGTAGGAACAGCACACTCATGTTAACAGAATCAAAAGGGACTACTGATGTACAAAGCCTACATTCACCCTCCCACCCCCCAGCAAAAGGCTTAAGTGTAAATTTTATTCCAAAAAAGATAACATGCAGTCATGACCACATCTAGAGGAGAGGGAAAAATTAAAGTCCGTTTTCAAAGGAAGTCAAATTATTAACGAAGTTAAATGAAGATACTTTTTCACATGGCAGTGTACTTCATGGCTAAAGAAAATCCTCCTCATTTTAAGCCAATGCTTATCCAACTTTTGTAGTAGAGAGAAACAGCTTACATAAAAACTGATCCCCCTACCAAGCACTCCAGATGAGAACTATGATGTAAGAAAAGTGCTAGAAACATGTGGGAAAAATTACTATACAAAGTGTCAAGTGCAACCCCCCCACCCATTGCCTAGAATTCAGTGTATTTACTGAAGTACAATAGAGAAGACTGAATTCATGTGTGGTTGACAGTGGGATACAGTGCTACAGGTTTAACATTAGCCTCTAAGGGACAATCTCAAGCATGCATGTATCCCACCACAAGGGGAAAGATTTGCTTGAGCTTCCCAATCTGCTCATTTCTGCAGTTTGCTCTGGTATTATCGCCTTCCTCATTACCAGCTTAATTCCTGCACTCCTTTCAAGGGACCCCTTTAAAAATTCTGGATTATTTGACAAAAAAAATTCACTTGCTATTTCAAAGAATACAGAACTGGGAAAAAAAAGTTCACAACTCCTCCCTTCTGTTGCTCTTCTAAGCAGTGTAAGACCTAGAAAGCATGTGAAAGTGCCAGAACAAGTTCTGTTCAATCATCCTTTGCTGTTTGAACAACACAGTTGAGGCAGACCATAACTTCTTCAGTCAATCTCTAGTCAGGGAGTTCTGGTGCATTTCACTCATGCTATATCTCAGTTCTCAGTTTCCCCTCACTTAAATCGTCAGGGATACATTTATTATACAGTACTCACAGGAAGCCTCAGAATTTCAGGCAGACCTATTCATTCCCAAGGAGTATTTTTTTGATTCAGTGAAGACTTTTGAGCATCTTAGCTTACACATTCATTCTGGAGGCAGCCCCCATGATTCCATTTACCCAAAGTACTATCTGGAGTGGGGCTGTTACCATCTTGAAATCGCAGTTTAAAGTTAACCAGTAACACAGAAGAGTACTTTTCCATATTTCCAGTGAAGGAGCTGAGAAAAAAAACTGTAAGAAACCATCGCTGCAATTTTATTTTAACAAAAGGGCAGATTTATTCATGTTTACAAACAAGTTTCAAAAACAAAAAGGAGAACATGTGTGCTACCCACTAACAACCTTTCAAAATGCCAACAGCCCTCATGCTGCATGAAGGATTCTATAGATTAGAAAAAAATCACAGTTCCACTCACAGTTCACCAAGACAGCACTAAACTAACATGATTAGACAAAAACAAAGGACTAAGATTCTGATGTATTTTGATTTAATCCATTTTGCCCGAGATAACAAATATTTCAAGCAAGTTCCATCACATATTGATGTCCTGCATTAAACAATCCTACTAAGTTCTGAACAAAAGTTATTCATTAAGTTTCTCAAAATTTTTAAAAATTAAACAGTTGTTTCAAAACCATTAAGTAGTAAATGTATTTAAGAAACTAATTAGGACAGAGGCCATAACTTCATTAGAACACCACTGCTCATGTTTTTACAAAGCATTAGTGTTATCTATTTGGCTATTAGTAGTAGCAATTTATCTACAATATTTAACAAGGTAAATTGCAGGCAAAATTTAGTACAGTTTCAATAGAAACACCCTTTTCCTGAAAATACAGCAGTATTTGAAGGACTATTTTTTTTTTGGTTTTTTTTTTTTTGTTTTCTTTTGTTTTCTTCTCTGCATCATTTATAAGGAAGCTTCCCATCTATGAACAGGAACAAAAAAGTATCTACAAACCTTGTAAACAGATCTGTATCATTTATAAACATAAATAATCCAAATTATTAACAGCCAACAGCAGAAATTAAAGTATCAATTCAATGATCCAGGGCCTCCTTGCCCTTCCCAGCCTTCCCCTCAGAAAAGGATCATGATAAACTAAAGCTCTGCTAACACACTGTTCAGGACCATTCTTAAGTACAACAGATGATCCACAGGTCACTTATGCCGAGTTACTGTTTATCTGTCAGAGTTCATTATTACTCCCACCCCCAGAAAAGCACCCTCCAGTCTGGCAGAAAGCTTTTTTTAAAAAAATAAATCTACATTCGTACAAGTGTGTCTTCTGTTGAAGTCCAAGACAAGAGTATCATCTTGTCCATCATAATGTGTGAAGAGACCCAGTTTCAATTTCTTTACAAAGCAGCTAGTGTGTTAACATTCAGCTTACAATCAGAGTGATGTTTCCAAACTATGTAGTGGGCTCCCTGGGGATGAAGAGGTAGCAGACTTGTTCATGTCTGTTGTAAGGTGAATTCCACTGTCAACCGCATTGTTATTTTTATTGGGAGAGGGTGGGGGAGTAGAGTTGCGTTTTGTTGGCGCATCATCTTCAGCATCAGTATCATCAATAAGGGGAATATGAGGCTCGGAGTCTTCTATTCTAAACTCAGGATGCGTCATAAAATTGTGAATTGAACTTCGTGTCTCAGGTTTCTCTAGCCCCTCGTACAAGGAGCTACGAAATGCATTCACCACTCGGATCTGTAAACAAAGAAAAAAGATAGTTAAAATGCTGCAGATTTACTGGTAATGCCATGGTTCTTATGAGTTTGAATCCACAAACAGCTAGACATGGAGTGAATCGAATTTGTATGATGCAGTGGAACTTGCAATAAACTGTAAAAAATGAAGAGCATTTCAGTAGAGCACTGCCAGTCTACACAGTAGGAATAAAAACTGTGAAAGTACTGCAAAAAGCTGAAGGGCCCTAGAAATTGGCACTAGAATTGTTCAATTATTTAACATGGGCTAAGCATTTTTCAGAAGTGAGGCCAACATTTATTTACTTCTTTAGAAATTATATAAATCTCAATGAGTGTTTCATTGAACGTTGGGGGAGATTGGAGGGAGGGAAGGAGGGGATATGCTGAAAATAAGTTAGGGGATAAAAAGGGTTACTAATTCTCATGCTAGGAATTAGGGTGTCAACTGACTATGAAAAAGCCAAGCAAGTGTAAGCCAATGTCACAATGACCAAACATTTACGAAGTCATGCAAAAAAGGATACCACTATAACAGCTGTAAAAATTCGAGTATATACCCATTTACCACACTATAGAAAGTTCCTTAGTGAATAGTGCTTTGGAAACTTAAGACCAGAACTAGGAAATTGAACGGTGTATTGTACAGTTTAGTAGCCAGGACAGGTTGTAACTTTGAAGAGACTACTTAAGTACCAACAAGTATGAGAAAAGCTGGGTGATCAGCCTTTGCTCGAGTCTTCAATTTACCTTGAATTCATGGACAAAATTCCCAGGCTGAGTATCGTTTTGTATCTTTATATTGTTTAATATTTTTTCAAATCAGAAGGCTTACAGATTCATAACTAAATCTTTCATAGTTAAATTAGATAAAGTACAGCTTCATTTTGTGCATGTCTAGGTTGACTTGAATTTTAAACTGTAATTTGAATGATCAAACCAGCTGCCCACACCCCCCTTCTCTAAAGTCCCACATTTCCCTGACCAACGACAGGAATTCAGGATTCATTCTTGAACTGGTAAAACAAGTCCATGACCCCTTAGTCCAACACTTCTGTCAAGATAGTTTTCCCCTTCTGTTAACTCCCCATTCAATCTCAATATCCGTAAGTCTCCAGTAAAGCAGTGTCAAATAGTGTTAAATAGTAAGCAGCAGAGAAACTCTGTAGTAAACAAGAACTTACTGTTTCAAACAGCAAGTCAAATTTAAAGCTTTTTTTAGCACTTCCAAGATGACCTGTTTCAAGCTGAGAAATAAGTCATGACTAGTGTTTCCATAATGTTCCTCGATAGTAAAAATAAAGTGACTTCTAGGTGAAGGAATGAGGCTGGAAGGTCAAGCAGATCAAGAGCACAGACTTCAAAGCAGCTAAGATACAACAAGGAAGTTCACTGTAAACAGAGAAGGGCTCCCCAAAAGCAATGTATTAAATCAAATTGTTAAACAGAATCACTGCACATGATAAAGTCTTATGTCCTGACTATGCTCTTTGACCTCTAGAAACAGCGTTGTTTCCCCACAGCTCCTCCCTCAGACCACTTTGCACAAAGAATTTTACTCAAAAGCTATCGCGTCCCCATTTTTATACTACGGGTACATGCTCAGCCCAGTTCACCATGGAGACAGGGGAAGGGAGCACAGGGGGTGGTGGGACAATACAGGGATGGGGCACGCACACAAGGGGGAGGACATAACTACCAATAAAGGGATGACAGGGAATAGCACGAATGTGCTAGAGAAAAGGTTACAAGAGCAGCTAGTACTTTACAGTTCATTGCATGAACAAATTGAGCACACTGTCAAGGAGTTGGCACGTTATATGGGGTTTAAACAAGTCCAGCCAGCTGCATTAACTGTCTTGTCACTGCTAATTTTCTTGGTAAGTGCCAATGTCAGACTGAAAGTTTGCAATGCCTTTATTTGGCATGCTGCATCCCACTGTGTCATTTATGTGGCAACATGAAATATGAATGTCTCCTGGGACGGTTTTTTATTGCTAACAGATGAGAAGTTAGAACATCAGCAGTAATGGAAAACAATTTTTGGCTTAACAGGACAGCTGTAATTATCATAGAATAATACCCACATAAAACATACCCACAATAAAGGCTCAGTTCCCATGCAAAATGCTTACTACCTAAGTGGACTAGACACTCCAGCAAACCCAGGACCATCAATGAGTCCAGCCACAAAGGCAGAAATCAAAACTATCAGCATTTTAAGTATATTTTAAGAGCAAAAATTTAGTGGTTTTAAGGCTTTCTTTTTGACTACTCACAATAATTAGACTAGAGGGATAACTATAAATAAATTACATAAGTGAGGAGCAAACAAGACAATTTGTTAAGAGTAATTTATACTGTCATCAGGCCTTGCTCATGTAAGTACCAGAATAGCATGGAATGCAGTAAGCAATCCAAGTCGTCCTCGCCAGACGGCTGCTTTAAGAGTTGCAACCTTCATAGGAACAACTGAACTTTTTTCCAACAAACAGTTCCAAAACAGAGATAGTAACACATCTGCTTCCCATTAATACATATATTAGCTATCAAAATTTGTCCTTCTAGAGGGTGTACAGAAGGCTGTACTACTTAGAATAAAAAACTAGTTCTCTATCATGATAGCTCTGTATCTGCATTGGTCATTTGATGCAATGAGATGCTGCAGTGCCCAGTAGATTCTGCTCAAATAGCAGCATGGAATGACATTGCTCTCTAGAGAATTCTGAATGTCTAATTAATGTTCTGGAGTGTAGTTAGGGATACAGGTTACTAATTAGCATTTTAACTAGGAGATGCAATCCTGTGCATCCTTACTGTTAAATCTACTTTTCATTTTGTGTTCTTGAGGCATGCAAATTTGTGAGCAGAGCTTCTCAATAATACTGCAAGGTAGGGAAATACCTGTCTCACCAATGGAGAACAAATACAGAGTTAAATACTTGTGCAAGCTCACACACAAATTCTGGCCAAGCCCAAACATTAAAAAAAAAACCAAATTAAAAAAAAAAATCTGAAGAGACCATTTCGCTTAAGACAGCTCCTGAAATTAAGGGTCTTCATCCACCTGGTAATCTGTAAGTTTAAGCGGGGAGGGGAAGAGGGAGAAGAAGCCCTCTCACAGATATTTTAAAAACCAATTATTTACCAAATCTCTAAGAAGTTAGAAAGGAATTTAAATGTGATATATAATTAAGATGCAAAATTCTTTTAGCAAAGATATTGGCTATCAGTATTCAACTACAACTGCTATGCATCTTCCGGCTCCAGAGTTTAGGCCTACATCCAAGAGTAATTAAATCTCAAGCCTCTCTGTAGAGGAAGGCTGAAACTGAAACGCCACTTAATAGCACAGTGTAGAGAGGGCAATATTAGCGTGACACAAACTTCTTTCACTGATGGCTTATGAGCTGCTCCCCGAAGAACCTAGAGAGGAAAAACAACCCTTCAGATTTGAATGAAAGTTTCCCATTTAATGCTTAAACATTTTTTTCTTTTTATATTAGCTAATTACATATTTCTTCTGACTTGTATGCGTTTTAGAAGCCTTGTTTCGCCACCTGAATCCTGATGTTGAGAAAGCTGTTATTCAGTACATAAAGTCCAATGAAAGTAGAGATTCATAAAGTGCCTCACATGCTACAAAGAAAATGCATTTGTTTAGCTTCATGCTCTAACTACATTTACAATTTCAACATACCATTTGCTTCCAAATCAGCTTGCTTATTTAAGTATTGTTTGTGCTCCAGTGCAAGAGATCTGTTTTTGTTGGCCTGGGTCCATGACTATACAGTCAATTCACTTATTCAATATAAGTCACCCTATGAGGCATATACTCGAAAGTTTACAACAGTTTTCCCTGTTTATTTTAAAAATCCCTCTGTACACGAATGGATGAAGGCACAGGATGTGCAGGCTCACAGCTTTCGCATTAAAGTCTTTTCTTGAAATTGTTCCACCTGTTCTCAGCCCTCTAAGAAAAAAAAAGTCTTGAGGACTCCACTTTGTGGAAGAGCTCTATAAAAGCCTGAACGATGATTTTAAGTACTAAGGAGAAAATGAGAAACGTTAGGTACGTGAATTAGGAAATGTTAATTTCATGCACTTTAGGAACACACACTCACACCCCACAGTAGTAGAAGCAGTAGTAGAGGAAAACACTACATGTGTAGGGGTAGAAATATTTGTTACATCATGGTGCTGGCTGGCGATGGAGGGTTGCCGCCTTAGAGCCCCCTGAATGGTACTTCCACTCTGGAAAGCATTCACTACATCCATCTGCAAGGAATCAGAGATTGTGACAGCTTGCTCAGCAAGAGAGAGAGAGAACAAGAGAAAGGACCATCCCATCTATAACACACAAAAAAGTAAAGAAAAAAGGCACTTTTTAAAAAATAGAGCAGATACATAGGCAAGAGTTGCATTTAAAGCTGAAGGAAACAGGGGACCCTGAGGGATTACACATCCACCCATACCCCCTTTTGACAGTCTCAGTCACACCAGTTAGAACTGCCACCTTAGTCAAAAGGGCTGAAGATGGAGCGATCTCCCTCATAAAACCCACTGTATCCTACCTTTCTCAAGACCTTACCTGAGTCTGTATTCTGTTTAGGCCTCTAAACCACAAGATCTGACCGCGACGCAATTCTCTCTCAGCATGATCAATCTCCTCTACATCTTCTGCTAGTTCTTCCTCAGGAATCTCTTCCTTTTGTGTTCCATGACCAGCTTCTTTGAGGAATTTCAGACGGCTGGTTGGAATTGTTGAAATCAACTAACAGCGAATGAAGTATATAAATCAGGATTATTCCTTTTTTTTTTCTTTAACAACAACAAAAAAGGCTTAGCATGATATCCTGCATAGAGTTAGCAAAGCTGAAAACAGCAATTAAATAAATGCATCAATGTAGAGCGGTCACTCAAGCTGAATAGCTGCAAAGCTGTGAATATCCTTACCACCTCAATTAAGGTGTGAAATTAAACTTGGACTACAAAAAAACCTTGCCAGGGACAAAGAATTCCATGTTAACGTTACCTGACAATACCAGGAAGGAGCAGTACTGAAGCTAAAAAAAGTCATTAATTCTGTAGCTTATACTTGTATCTAGAGCTTTCAGAACTCCATCAGTTTAACAAGCACGATGTGTTACCTCAAGTGAGACCTACATCACCTAAAGTGGCCACAATTAATTCAGAAATACAGAACAGACATCCATTTGTGACCTGGAAGTTATCAATGCATTCCCAAGGCAAGTGATGTGTTTAAAACTGTATGTATCCCAAACTGTTACTTTGCTACTCGATGTATAGCAGTTTATATATCTTAAGCTAACTGAAAGCTACATCTGGCTGTTCCAGCTTTCCTTTTCATCCCCACATTCAGGGCTATTCTGGTAAACTATGTAGTGAGGAGTCATCTTTTGATACATCCCATCTAGCAGCTCCACATCAATTCCAAGTCTGCTTTCCCTGATCATCACAAACTTAGAAGACCATTTCCGCAGCCAAAGAGGAAAAAAGACTGCTCCAAAAGCAAGATAAACAGCTCTTCATGCTGAAACTGCTACTGTGAATGCTCTCACCTCTTTGACTTTAATGAGTCGCTAGAGCAGCATGAACTGCAGCAGAGAAGCTTTGCCCTTGCAAGACATTTTGGGTCAAAGGTATTTCAAACCGTCTCAATTCTCTTCTAGGCTACTTTTAAACCTCAGAGTGACTCTATTTGATTTTTTAAATAATTAATTTTCAAGAGAATCTTATTAAAAAGCTTACCCACTTTTAGAATATGCATCTCTATATGTATTCACAACTAAAATACACCCTACCAATATTATGCTGAAACATGGAGTCTATTTTACGTAACTGAAGGAAATAAACTGTAATGGAAAACTCATGTGGTATGAAAAGTTTAAACAACTGCCATTAAATAATAGAAAACTCCATAGCTCTAAAGTTTCATGTAAATAAGCTTGCTGCTTACAAGCACTGTCATACATGCAATAGTAATGAAACCCTGGGGGAGAAGGGGTAAGTCAAAATGCAGTAACTTAATAGACAGAAGGACTTTACAATTATTTCACAATTATGCAAATAAAAGATTAAAGAGAAAGCTGGTTTAAGTTTTTCTGCATTTCTTGCTAATCCAGGAAGTTTTGAAATTAAGAATATATTAGCAAGTTTAACAATTCTGATTTTTTAAAAAGAAAACACTGAACACCAAGTTAAACATATTTCATCATTAACATGTTAATTCCATCTTGTATTCTTACAAAACTTTCTGGTACTCATCTGGCTGAAGATATAATTTCATATCAAAGAGGTAACTACAGCTGATTCTAGTTTAAAAATGCTCAACAAATCAGCCACAGCACTTAGATATGAAATGTAATTAATTGACCAACTCTAAGGAATATTCTACTAAGGACTTTCTAGCTATTGAACTGGTCAAGTTTCATCAGCATTTACCATTAATCCCATATACTCACATATAGTACACTTGAAAGATCTGAATGCTAGTGTATTTGTATTTTCGATGTGAAGTATACTAATACAAGTAGATACTTGGCATTTTGAAAAACGCTAATTTACCTGGCCCCAGAGTAGTGTGCCCATGCCCAGGAAAATGGACCACAGCCACTGTTCAATCGAGAGTTCTGAGCAACTGAAAGGCTTCCCACCAAACTGCACAATAACTATCTGTGAAGAGCAACATCATTAAACATGTATCAGTGACCTGTTACTAGAAAATTCCCTAATGCTTCAAGATTACTACAGGCAACTCTGCATTAAAACACACAATTTCCCATCTTACTAAGCACACTCTTCCACTATCTCAGCAGTTTGAGCAGGTTTCCAAACCTAAGACATATTCTTATCCTTTTCAGTATTTCAAGAACTACTCATTCATTCTTCAAATGTCACACTCACAAAAACCTGCTGAGTCCTTCATATTGCTTGCAGTTTTTTCCCTTCATTTCACAATTACAGCATGTATTTGATGCTACAAATTAACAGTGATTATTTCACCTATCTCAGAACTAATTCGATTAATAAACTTGTATTAATAGAAATCATGGATCTGTAAGACATTAAATATTTCAGAAGTAATTCCACAGGATATTACTATGTATCCCATCAGTGTTAAATGTCAGATTTTAAATCACCACAGTGTGACATCTACATAGGAATCATGGGGGAAGGGGGCAGAGATCTCGCAAGTTTAATTAAATTAGTTTCTACTGACTTACCTATTACAACAAGCTATATGAACTCTAATAAGCAAGGTATCCCTCTGCATAGGAACTATAATGCATGAAAGTCTGCCCTGAAGAATCAACAATTTAAAGTAACAGGGCAGGCATGAAAAGGAGACAGTATTGACCATTAGGTAGGACACATGACAGCTGAAAAGCCAAAGAGTATCTTCTTTTATTAAAACAGAATAAAACACAGACAAAAACTCAGGACTTGGGAAGGCATTCAGTCCACCAAGTTTTTAAAGCGAACACATTTGCACAAGTAATTTCTAAGTGTTTGGCTTTGTTGCACAGGAACAGTCAATCTGCTGCATATGCAACCCTAAAATAAGAGTAGCTTCTGTAGAAGTGTCATCTTAAAAACCCTAACCTGGGAGAGTAAGTGCCCTAACTTTACATGAAGCAATGGTGCGTACATTTGCAATGCTTGGACTGCTATGAATTCCATCAACTTCATGGAATTCCTCATCTAGGGAGAAGTGTAACGTGTAGGTTAAATCTTACATCTGCAATAATTTAAAATGTAAGCATTCTGAAATAAAGTAGTATACTGATTTGTTTGTTATTTCTTCTGATTAATTAAAAATAAGGCCATTTAGAAGGTGAAACTATTTCTTGTAAACTATTTTCTTTAGATTCAATTTTAAATTGGTGTTTCTCAACACCAGCATGTTAACCCAATCAATTTAAGATAATTTCATTTTATTTGTTAGCATATACTGAATTAACTATCTAGCTTTCACAAATCCCCCTGCATGCACCTGGACATCAATTTTCTTCACCTAAAACAGCACTTCTAGAGATAACTCTAAAATATATACCAATACATATAACTGATTTCTGCACCAGTAAGATAAAACCTGATATTTAAGTTTCTAAAGCTTATTCATGTCCTAATCTCATTAAGAAAATATAAGTTGTACCTTTTCTATGCTTGTTTAAATGGACTCTCATTCAGATGCACAAGCAGATACTATAAGCAAGATTTGGGGGCAGGGGACGACCGGGCAGATGACACATACAACTTATTCATATTTTGCCAAGAAACTAGAAGACTAAAATCAAATTGAAGGACTAAAAAATTCAAAAGGTACAAGTACTTCTAAAATCTGGTTTTACCAATTTCAAAGAGGTCTTACCTGAAAACACCACCAAGCTGCACTTACAAGTGACTTATAGCAAGTCTGACACTGAAGTTTTTTCACATCGTAGAAATTAAATCCCTGGCACTAGCTGATTGGCATTTCAAGGTAAGCAAGTACATCAGTGTACTAGATGCAGTTCCCCTGACCCTCCAAGAATTTACTTACCTGCACAACAAATGTCCCCAGAACAATAGAACAGAAGATAGCGTTGTTAAAGATTCCTTCGAAAACGTTTCTTTCACCGTGAATCTTTCGGGCATTAATCTCATTAAAAAGCTGCATCATCACAAATGTATTAAATACTATAGTATAATGCTCTGAAGGAGGAGCATGCAGAGGTGCATTTCTTCCACTATCGATATCAAAAATTTTCTCACCTGTGTATAAAAGGCATTTATCAGCAGCTTAATTAGTGTCTATACACACTCTACAACAAAAAATGGCTTTAAAAAATCACATCTCTCTACAACATTCAGAATAACTTTGTAAAGCCTCAGTATTCTTACCAGCAAACAGGAGTGTGAATACCACAACAAGTTGGTAGAATGCATGACCCAAAATGTTCTTCATCATTGTACGAGAAATCAAAGGTTTGTTTCTACCATAAGGCTTTCGCAACAGAAGAGCTTCAGTGGGTGGTTCTGTTGCCAGGGCAAGTGAAGCTAATGTGTCCATTATGAGATTTACCCACAGCATCTGCACAGCTTTGAGCGGAGAATCCTATAAAGATAGATACATAAACCCTCCAGTAGAAGTGCACAAGTTACAACTATGAAAGTCAATTATTATACAACAATTAGCATGATCTGGAAAGCATTACGTTCTTTGGACTACAATTTAACTGAAAGTTTGAATACAAGAGTTAATCAGTCATGACATTTTCAACTTTTATTAGCTGAAACAATGGACTACTGGTACGTACTTGTGTTATGCATGCTCCTGTAAAAGCAACAATTACTGCAACTACATTGACAGTAAGCTGGAACTGCAGAAATTTGGAGATGCTGTCATAGACGTTTCGTCCCCACATAACTGCTTTAACAATACTTGTGAAGTTGTCGTCTGTAAGGATAATATCAGAAGCTTCTTTAGCTACATCTGTTCCCGCAATACCCTAGTAGAAAAAGAAAAACACCATGAAATATAATAAGATGCACTGATCTATGTGATAAAAACTATTATTATGTCCTTGGTCAGCATTCACTTTGATGCATCACGTCTGATGGATTTCTTTAATGTAAGCATCTAAAGGCCTACTGAATCAAGTTCTACTTAAGCATGGGAAAATGTGAATGTCATAGGTTTAGCCCCAAACAAACAAAAGAAGTAATGTCTTTAAAATAAAGCCCTTAATAGAAATCCCCAAGTTGCTGATAAAGACACACCAAGCTCCTCAAAGAAATATTACTGAACCCTGTTCAAGCTGAACGCCACCAGATGGTGCAGTGCTACACAGTTCAAGCTCTGCCCTAACCAGTTTCCTGTCTGGATTCCAGCAGTAGGCAACACATGTGCTCGGAACACAGTAGAATGATAACCATTACGAAAAACCTTTTGCAGAAGAACATTAGCATTAAACAGTGGAACATGCAATGTCATTGCATATGCATTGCAATGCAATATGACATTCTTAAATTTTAAGCACCTGTAGCCTCCTACAGTATCCAAACAATTAAGATGACTTCTGTGTAACACCTACTTCAAAGACCTTTATTTTCCTTTGGCGTTCCAAAACCTCTAACTCAATGGCAAATTTAATGATCCTTATTCTTGATACATTACTTTGTCAAGGAAATGAGTGACCTGCACGGCTACATGTACACCTTAAAAGGTACCTTTAGATATCATATAATGGATGGTATACTTTAAGTGCTATTTAGATAAGCAGTTATGGAAAATAGTTTCTTACACAGCTGAACACAGACAGCAACTGGAGGGAACATTTAAGGTCTAGAAGAGGAAAACAAATTGGCCCCTGACAGTGGCCAATACAACAGCTATACAGTTGCAGATCACTACTCTTTAAGACAGGACTGTTACAGTTACAGAAAATTTCAGATGTAGCTGTCAAATTTGTAAGTCATGCTTTTGAAAAATGCTCCTTGAGAATGATGTGAAAGCTCTTCCTCTTCCCATTTTTTCTGTCAAGTTTAGAATCTGAGTCAGTGTATCTGCATGTGGTGTAGGAAGAGTGTGGTCTTCATTTTGTTTCCCTTCAAATGCTTAATAATGACCTTCTAAAGACTACAGTAACCTGCTAGTACCAAACTGTACCTTTTCAGTTTAAGACTGAGAAGGAATCCTGTGGCAAAGGGAAGGCTGAGGAATCTATCTTACTGTGTCTTGAAAGAAGCTCAAGAAAGATGAAACCTACATACTTAAGGCATAAGTCTATCTAGTATTAGCACTTAAAAGCCAAGACATGGTTTGGCAACCACATAAAAGGGTAGTTGAGAATTTAAACTGAGAAAGCCACATAATCTAAGGAATCATCCAGACAAGTGCAGATCCTAAATTGCCATAAAATGCTGCAGTTTCAGATGTACTAGATATGGCCTCTAAAGCCAGTTTAAACATCAACAGTCCCCCTGCTCCTATGTATCATTTCATGGGAAAGATGATTAAGCTCATTCCATACTGCACATAAGCTTTACTCAAAGTCAACATAGTATGATATTTATTGCCTGAAGTCACTTTGTTTTATGGTGAACATATCTCATTTCAGATATCTTCAGTATCTGTAATTCTGTTCTGACACTTTGTAACAAGCTTTGGTGTAAAAGATTTTTGATTTGCAAGTAACTGGGAATGTGCATTTTTAAGATCTTATTCAATGGCAAATGCCACAAGGACGTTTTCCATCAACCAAAAACATGGTAAAGTTGGAAGAAAAACTAATTAATATTAAGTGAGAGAGAAGTTGACTGCATTAACTTAGTTGTATGTTAGGCTCTTAATCTTATGTCATTTGGTAAGTTATTCATAAAATATTGAAGATTTTTAAAAAAAATCATACCATAGCAAATCCAACATCTGCTTTCTTCAGAGCTGGACCATCATTGGTACCATCACCAGTTACTGCTACAACTTGCCTCTGGTCAAAGACAGTGCTGTCAATTATACCTAAAATGAAATAACACAGTGGTGTTACAGCTTTAAATTGACAACAAAGCAAAGATTAAACCTGAAAGAGAAAGCCAGTTTTTATCCTCCTCAGTCTCAAAAAAACCCCAAAACAAACACACGAAAACCCCTAACAGAAACAAACAGCAATCACAAATAGTTCTATAGTTGGCTCTACTTCTCAAGCAGAGAAAAAAAGTCAGTTGACAACACCTTCACAGGTGTTTCCCACCACTTAGTCCTATCTTTTTTTACCCTAGAAGCAGGGGGGAAAAAAAAAAAAAAATCTAGCTTTACTTAGAACCTCGGAGTTTTTACTTACCTTTTACTAGAGTGTGTTTGTCGGTGGGAGAAGATCTTGCAAGAACACGAAGCTTTGGCCAAATTTTATCTATTCGCTCTTGCTCTATCTGCAAAAAGAGCATTGGTTATATTTTACAGTTAGGAGACTTAAAATATCTGTTGAAGTACTTGACATAGTCAGTATGCTTACCTCTCCTTTTTCATTACGTATTCTCCTGTTAAAGTCTTTGCCCTCTAAACACAGGAAGTCTTCACCAGGATTCAGAATCCCACATTTCAATGCAATAGCACGAGCAGTGTTAATGTTATCACCTGTGACCATACGTACAGTTATGCCTGCACGTTGACACTTCTTTATTGCATCAGGTACCTGTAAACAAGAAAAAAACCCCCCAGGCTCAGAGACTGTACATTAGCTGAATAAATCTAGACATGTGAGTGAAAAGAATGTTTACGGCTCAGGCCAGGATAACTCTTATTTTAAAATGAAGACTATAGTAATGGAAATTTAAAAAAAAAAAAAATAAGTAGCATATCACAATTCTTTTCCTGAAAAACACACAAATGGCAATTCTGCCAAAGAGGCTTTGTGTTTTTTATCATGTCAGTTCCCCTTCCCCCTGCAGTTTTTCAAATACTGCAGTATTCAGAAATACCACAAAAATCCTCACAACATGTTAGACCTTACTGTGTACCAGCATTTCAGTTACGATTCTGTGAAATAAACTACAGCTCCTACTCTACTACTTCACCCATGACTTTTACTGTAAAGTGTCAACAGTGCAGATTAGCCTGGAGTTCCACTTATATGTGGCATAAAAGTTTTCACTATAGAAAGACCTCCTTAGACCTCAACCACAAGCCAAACTCCTTACCCACAGTTCTCAGGTGACGAACTCGCCTCTCTTCATCACTCCCCATGAGAAGCTGGCAACAAGCACAAACCCTAATATTATCCTAACCAAATAGTCCTAATATTCCAAGAGGTACAAAAAATGTGAAGTTGTTCCATTTGCTGAGGCCCTGCACAGTAAGCACCTTAAGTTATTAGTTTCTACAGAGCTTCAGTAACACAGCATAAGTGACGTTAAGTAGTTTTAATCTGCTTTTATAGCTCCATTAACTTTCCCCTCAAGAAATTAGATTTTCATTTATTAACTATGCTTAAGGCATACAATAGCAGTTCATTTTCTTGTACTTTCTGCACGATGAACAACATGAATCTCTTGTAACAGAACCATTCCAGCTTAGTTGGTGACCCTACCTCAGGTCTCACAGGATCTTCAATCCCAACAACAGCAATGCATGTCAGACCAGTAACAATATCATTTTCGTTGTCCCACTCCGGCTCAGGTTCCCCTGCTGGGAAGTCTCTGAATGCCAGGCAGATGGTTCTGAGACCTTCAGAAGCCATTGGCTCAATTACAGTTTTCACAATATCATCACGGTCCCTAGGTCTAAATACCTTTGGTTCTCCATTAGCACTCAGTATTTTGAAGCACCTGGAAAAAAAGATTTAAAGAGTTATCAGATTTCAACTAGAAGTTCAGCCTATTCAATGGCTTATTACCGAAGTCCAGTAAATCTCCATAAGCTTTGTTTTCCTTAGATTCTCACACACAAACACAAGAAGCCAGTAGTGACATCTGTAAGGCAATCTTCTCCATACGCACGTAATTTCTTCCCAAATGCAAAACGTACTTTCTGTAGAAAGTTAACTGAGCCAGTCATCCTGGGATGAAAGTACAGCTAATGAATTTAGGATACAAACATTAGTTACCTGCCAGAAGTATCCATTTCTGTATTGTATGTAAACAGACTGGTGTTTGCACTGGTTGAGTCAGGCAATCCAGTTCAACGAAATAATCTCACCTTGTTAACAGCTATGCAAGTCTCAGAAGTACAGCAGGCTTCTAGAACATGCATGTGCTGCTTAACAGCTGGAAGCACTAAACTTACACCACTAAAAGCAAACTCTGGTACTGCTACCCTTAAGAGTAGAAAGGTTTGCACCCCTCCCCACCCCAGTCTAAGCCCATAGAATTTAGAGAGCATCTGGCATATGTGGCAATATGAAATATTATATTAAAACCAAATACTTAAACTGATTTAAATGTTTTATAAGAGACTAGATTCAACACTACGGACTCTAACATTTCAACATGTTCTTTTAATTATGTTTCTTTGTGCCAAAGATGCCACTGCTTTCATAGCCAGCATATATACTTTATCAATATTGGTGCCATGAATATAACACTACCAAATATTTTGAACAAGAAAACTAGTCTTGTTCATGTGTCCTTCGCAAATTTTTGCCATAAAGCAACACCATACACATTTGTTTTACAAATTAGTACAAATGCAGCACTGGAAAAAAAAAAAAATGACTTTTTCTAAAATATCAAGTTCAGACCTGGCAGAGCTGCAAAGATGACTACAGTTACATGAAACTGTTTAGTCCAAGGATTTAGGAAAGTCCCTAAAAAGTTTCCACTTCATACAGGAAATTAAAATAAAGCAGTCCCTTAGAGCTTCAAAATACCCATCATAACTGAAATTTTAAGTCCATCTGAATTTCCTGGTTTTGGTTATCTGTTCAAATGTAGTGGTCCTGAAACCTTACATCAGGTGATAATGAGACAAAGCCCCCAGAATTCAGGCTGCTGGAAGAAATACAGGCACATCAACATAGGAATGATTTTAAGTGGAAGGCTGAGCCAGAAGCACCCATTGATTACTGCTATGTTCACGTGAATCACATCCCCACTATAAACTCTGTGTGCTACGAATTCTTCTGGCCTGGTAAGATGTCTTCAGTTCTTGGTTTTCTAAGAAGGAAGTGGTTTTGGTTAAGGAAAAAACCTGCTTGGGCCAAATTTTTCTTCAGTAGGTGTCTGGCTCAGGTTTTAGAAAACTACTATCTGATGTTACAGGAATGCAGTTGAGATGGAGACAGGGGTGTCTGTGTCTTCAGATCATGTAGAACTGAGCAATTAGGCCCTAATTAGCACAGCACTTACAGAAACAGGTACCAATAGGAGTAGTCTAGTAGTTTAGTAGTTAAACTTAAGCATCCAGTGAAACCTTTTGACCTTTTGCAGAACAAGGGGCTGAGGTAAACAGTTTTACATCAGAGAATTACTGTTCACTAGCTTTCTGAGAAAGCAGCCATAAACTGGATATGTGAAAGTGGCAGTGAAAGTTTGGAAGCCGTACAAGGAGTGGCTGAAGACACTGCTTTAATTCAGCCTGCGGAAGAGGAGACTGGGGAGAGCCTTCATCATGGTCTACAGCTTCCTCATGATGGGAAGCTGGAAGGGCACGCACTGATCTCTTCTCTGTGGTGACCAGTGACAGGACCCGAGGAAATGGACTGAAGCTGAGTCAGGGGAGGTTTAGGTTGGATATTAGGAAAAGGTTCTTCACCCAGAGGGTGGTTGGGCACTGGAACAGGCTCCCCAGGGAAGTGGTCACAGCACCAAGCCTGACCAATAAGCATTTGGACAACATTCTTTGGCACATGGTGTAATTCTTAGGGTTGTCCTGTTAGGGGACAGGAGTTGGACTTGATCCTTGTGGGTCCCTTCCAACTCAGGATATCTATGATTCTATGAAATATTTGACTTCATGTTAAGGAAAAAAAAAAGAAAAGTGCTCTACTTGAAAAAATTTCTGCATTTCTTCTACCCTTATTAGTGACTCATTTACATCTTATAAATGCTCATGTGTAAGTTTCAGTGTTCAAGAATAGTAATACTTGTTATAATAAAGATGGAGCAGCACAACTGACAAACCACATTACAAGCACTGCATAGGAAGTGGCTTATGATGACTAAGCAGACAAGACTTTTTGATACAATACTCTGAAGTAGTTTGGATACTATTCCAATAGTATTCAAATCAGTCTAGGTTTTCTTGTTCTTTGACAAATGCCCTTACTATTTATTTTTTAACTCAGTTGTGAAGTCAAGTGGGCCACGTGAGTCTGAGATGAATGACATCTAGCAATTTTTGAAGTTCAACTGCTCAGTATAGTAAGTTACAAAATAGTTCTGAAAACAGAAGTAATGCAAATATAGGCATGCTTATTCACCAATGAGATCTGGCTTGAAATCTAGCTATGCAAAAAATGCATGGACTTTAAGAGTCCTTTCCAGATTGACATTTTGTTCTGAGCACTAATTGGAGGAGAACGAAGCACTAATCTTTTCCCTTAAGTGCATTACAACTTTCCTAGATAAAGATTTGGAGAGTTACTAGCAAGCAAAAAGGTAAACTGAACTGATTAATATAATCAATGTGCTATTCCGATTAGAAATAGTTTGACCTTAGAATCAAAACCGGCCTCACTACAAACTGCTGTTCCTAGAGAACATGAGGCATACATGTTTGATGTCTCTCCTCACCTAGTTAGGAGTTAGCACAGCTGCCTTCACATCTATACAGGTTTGTCCCAGTGGTGTCTAACCGCTCACTAAGTCTAATCTCATTCTAATAAATCCTTTATACTTGGGCAGATGGATAAGGAAGCAATTTGCTTTGTCACAGTAAACCCCCTCAAGTTTCTTCATTCATGTTCAACCTCCCAAAAAAATGATCAACTTGGACATCAACTTGCACAGTCTAACCAATAGTATGCTAAAAGTAATCACTGTTCAAAGGTACAAGTCATTCCTGGAATTTAGGTGTATCAGTTGTTGGGACTTTACTGGAAGACAGGTGAGCGTTTTGACCAACCACACCTAAAAGTAAAACAGGTTAACTGAAGAATAGATCAATTCATAGATGCTATTAGAGAAGAGTTTACATGTTCAAATTAATCACCACCAGTTTTTTTTTGGTTTTGAAGTGCCAATTGCCCACCCTACTGTAGCAAGCCAAACAATTGAAGGAGACAAGCTATGATGCTGGCTGCAATCCTAAGGGTATAGGACTGCTGCACTTGTTTGTGATTAGGCAGACAAGTATTTCACAGACTATGGCACAATGTTGTTTAGCACATCAGTCTCCTCACCTATCACAACATTTAGCCAAATTTAAGTGCTGAATCACAGTAGTAGTTGTTCTTACTTTTTAAGAACTATCTCAGAGGCACCTTTACTGAATATCCGGAAACTGCCATCAGAATTTTTTAACACAGTACTCATAGATTTTCTAACAGAGTTGAAGGTGTACACTTTGTACAAATCCTCTTCTGGTATCTCATTTCTTACGTCCTGATAATCACGTTTTAAGTCCAAGAGCAATCCCAGCAAGGCACATTCAGTTTTATTTCCAACATGACGTGGTAGGCCACCTTCTTTTTCAGGAGGCTGCAAGAAGAACAAGAGAGAGCATTGATTAGGAGGTTAACTTATAAACCACTCAAGCATAGCATTTAGAAAACAAGGAAGGCCAAGCTTAGCTCTGGGATGGGGAAGTTTACTTTTTCAATGATTATTTAATAAATTCCAAATTCCATGATCCAAAGTCACACTGCTGCTTTTTTAAAAGTAACTTCCATAACTGTTTAGGATCCTTCAGTCTGTTTCTCAGACTCATAAGTCACCCATTAAATTTGTATCAATCACCATGATCTTTCTAAAAGGTATTTTCTCTTGCTTGAAATACTTATCTGATCAACTGTAGACCCTCAACAGTTATTTTGGAATCTAGAAGTACAGGTAAGTTCACCTACTGATTTAAGCAAGCTAAATTGCATTATTTCTGCTAAAATAAAGTATCCTTTCCTGTAATAATTCTTCCTCAATGACTTAGACTACGATCACATCACCGGTTAGCCTTCTTCTGAACAAACTAAGTCTTTAAGCTTCTTAAGTCTCACTACAAGTTCTGTTTTCCAGGCCATGGCCTACTTAACTGGAAAGAGTTGAGAATCAAGTTTCCAACCCTTTAATACCAGAACAAGTTTCTTATCTCAGCAATGTGGTATATGCACATACTAGTCCTTTAAGTAAAGGAGTATTTCTCTTGAGGTATTTGAGCTTATATAGCTATAACACTGCAGTGTAGTTTGCAGCAAAAAAGGGAGAAGCACTTACTCAGTCTAACATGCCTCAGACAGCTAGAGCTGAACTTTATTAACCATGTCAGTGATCCATTTGCATTGTTCAGAGCTGCAAGATTTTGAACAGAGTTTTTGCTGATACCTGCACTTTCAAAATGTTCACTTTAACATGCAGCTTAAAGTGTTCAGTTCTGGGCTCCCCAGTATGAGGTATCAACATCGAGGCACAAGTACACCCATGGCACACAAAGATAATACAGGGACTAGAGAGCTGGAACATTAGGGAGAAACTGAAAGGGTCAAAACTGTTCAGTCTGAAGAAGACTCTGGGGAAGAAACTTATCAGAACATATTAAATGCCTGAATAAGGTAGGTGGGTGGAACAACGTAAAGAAAGCCGAGCTAGACTTCCTAGTGGTGCCCAGTGAGAGGACAGCAGGCAATTGGTACTAAGTGAAGCTCTTGAAATTCCATTTTAACATAAGGAAATACTTTTTGACTCTAAGGGTAGTCAAATACTTGATCAGGCTGCCCAAAGATTGCAGAGTCTCCATCCTTTGAGATTCTTAGAGCCTGACTAGACATAGCCCTGAGCAACATGCCGTGGCAGATCTGTTTTGATCAGGGGGACTGGATCAGAGGATCTCAAGCGGTCCCTTTTAGCCCTCTGATTTTGTAAAGCAGACTAACTCTGACTGCACTGGACATAACTTGGTTAAAATTGTAGCAGTAAGGGACTTGATCAGTTTATATGCAGTTACCTTTTTTCCCCCCCTTGCTTTAGAAAATAGATTGTGAAACTCTTCACATGCTACAACTCATCAGTAGTATTTCCATCTTTTTTCAGAAAAATCAGTGCTGTTAAACTTGACATGCCACCTCAAGCATAGCTACTGAGGAAATTCTTACAGAAGTATCATTTTTATTGGCTGAAAAGTAGCTTTTAGACAGAGTTTTTGCTGCAGTTTGTATACAAAGCATTCATAGTGGAAGCTTCTACTAAATCTTGAAGTGCTAATTTATTTACTAAATCCTAATTGTTATTTTTGCTTTTTAAAAAATGCTATGTAATGTATTGGAATATCTACAGCAAGAAAGCTATGTTTAGAGTTTCAGAAAATAATGCATGCAAAATTGCTAAATAGTCCAGTATTTAAAATGTGTAATGGTCCACTTTTTTTTTATTTCAAAATATTTTGCAAGTCTCAAACAAGATTTGAGCAAATATGGTACAATGCTAAAGCCTACAAACTTATACAATGGTATCTGGAATAAAAATCCATGAAGATTCTCAACTATACTCACTTTTTTTTTCATTACAGTCTGCTTAATGTTGTACTACTCTTAAATATTTATTTTCAAGTAGCACTCAAATCCAGCCAAGATGCTCTTCAAGTAAGGTAAACAGCCTCATTTATAAAAACAAACTTGGACACAACTGTGAACTTAAAGGAAGTTACCTTTCTGAGATTCTATCTTTGAATTACCAATTCTAACTGAAATAAGCTATCTTTTTCCACTAAGTCTCAAATGAAGAGTTGAGCAATTTACAGCAGGTACAAAATACCTTACGCTGCATCGTGCCACAACTTAAGTGCCTACTATGTGGCCACCAGACAATTTGCATCTTTTGAGGAAGTTTAGTTATCTTGGTTGGAATGAAGAAATCCACTTACCAGTATTTTGGAAGTATAAGCACAATTAACAGAAATTCCTGTCACAAGGTAAGCCATAGTTTTCTCTGGAATAGCTTCTGGTTCTGGAATTTTTTTATAATGTTTTTCATTGATGTAAGCTTGAACCACTGTCATTCTGTTCATGGTCAAGGTTCCTGTTTTATCTGAGCAAATAGCTGTTGCATTGCCCATTGTTTCACATGCATCCAGATGTCTCACCAAGTTATTATCTTTCATCATTTTCTAAGGAAATAAAAGCAGTTAACAGCGATTCATAACCATTACTTCACACTTCAGAAATTCTCATTTAAGAAGTCCAGTCTTGCACAGCAGTTTCAGAAAACACTCAGTCTTTAAGTTATCTGGTATCTTTCAGAGGAAGAATTTGCAGCTGCCATATTCAGTATGGATTCCTTTAAGTCTATTATGACACAGTGAACTTCACTTTGAGCAAAGTACATATATACAGTCTTAATCTCACGTATCTGCATGTCATAAGGACTACTGATACTATTCCGACTTACGAGCAAATAGTTTATGATGATCTTTAGAACTAGAGGTAAAGTTGGAACTTTACCAGATACGATGTTTAAAAAGTCTTTCCGCTTACAAGAAAGATCAAATAAATTGTGTTAGACCACAGATAATACAGACTTCCCAAGATGCTAGGTTCAGACTTATAACCAAATACAAACTGGGAACCTAATGTTTCAACTAAAATAGTGAGGACTACACAAGTTTCATAGGCTAAATTTTGCTTTAAATTCTTTACTTAACAGGCTTGTATAGTATTTCCACTTCCAAGAGGCAGATTAAGTTCCAAGTGATACAACAAGGCCACTACTAGTTAGCAAAGGAAGTTAAATTTTAG
Organism: Oxyruncus cristatus; assembly: GCA_013399855.1. Lineage (NCBI taxonomy): Eukaryota > Metazoa > Chordata > Aves > Passeriformes > Cotingidae > Oxyruncus > Oxyruncus cristatus. The sequence goes on from VXAY01004501.1 coordinate 129,364, forward strand.
AACACAGCCTAAGCATCAATTGTCTTTATAAATAGATTTACAGATAAATAACTAGTCTCAGCATGCCAAAACAGTAAGAAAATTAAGAAAACAAAGAGCTTAAGTTAAAAAACATGCTGTATAATAAAAACAAAACTAAATGTTTTACAGTATTCCATCTTCAAGGAGAATCAATCTGGAAGTTTTTGTAGCAGTTGCTTAACAGTTCAGCTAAGCAGAAGTTCAGGCTTACAGAAGAATGTAAACACGTATTTCTTGTAACAAATGCTACAATGCTAGGTACTGAACCCATTCATCTTTAGTTGGTGATAACAGGCTGGCAATCCTCACTGTTCACATTAGCGTGTATTCAGAGATGAGGAACTGCAGTAGAATTCTTTGTAGTTCAGGGAAACAAGAAAAGCTTCTTCCCAGTCTGTTAGATATATGTGATGCAGCATAAGTCAGTTTAGGTTTAAGAGCTGATGTATACACCCATCTACCTTTATCTATTCCCCCTCTATCCACTTACCTTAACAGAGTAAGCCAGAGATATAGTGACTGCAAGCGGAAGACCTTCTGGTACTGCCACCACCAAGACTGTAACTCCAATAATGAAGAACTTCACAAAATACTGAATATAAATTGGTGTACATTCAGCAAGCCAAGGTCTCTTCTGAACCCAGAAGGTATCAATTACAAAATATAACACAAGGATAATGACTGTGATTGCAGACATCAACAAACCTTGTTAAAAAGAGAATAAACAGTTTTCAGAAATTATCCCAAATATTTGGCAAGATAGACTGTAGGTAAGTCAAGTACAAAATACTTCTACCTTTACGGAAACTAGTTTATAAATAAGATTTTAAACAGGCAAGTCAAAACATTGAGGTAGTTCTCAGGGGTGTTCCAACTTCCAAAGTGAGTATTTCCTCATGCATTTCACCCAGCAATTTCTAAAATCTTTTTTTTCTTCCATTTAATTGAACAGCACAGAGCTAATTATGAGAATGAGAGACCAATATGTAAAGTCAATTGACTAAGCAGAAATAAGAAGTGAAAAAATTCAGCAGGCCTTCAGTGATTTAACTGCTAATTGATTCAGAAGTGTGCTTCAGTGCATGCACTGCCTCAAAGCAGCAGGATAGAAAAATCCATGTATGAAGTATATGAGCATTAAGGGTACATGGGTAACTACAAGGGGTCAAAAGGTACATAAAGGAACACAAGAGTTTTTGAAATATATAAAAAAACCCCACGTTTAACAAGAACAGTAGTTTACACTAAACATACCATGGAAGTTTTATTCAGCATTTGTTAGCACAAGTTTCTCTGAAAAATTAACATTGCCATACATAACTATGGAGTGCTACAGCTATAAGTTTAATTGCTTTATCCACAGACTGTAGCAGCCTAATGAAACAGATGCTGAAGTCAGCCCTTCTTGAGGTTCTAGAAGTTGCTTCTAATCTGAATCATTCAGTAATTCTACTGGACAAAAATAAACCCTGAAATATTTGAATGAAACCACTACACACTAGAAAATATACAGCCTAAAATTTACACTGAACTTCAATGTTCTTTTAGTCTACTTTCAAGCAGCAACAATCTACCAAATATTTTGACATGACAGCTGAATATTATCTGATAGAAAAAAAATATTACATAGCAGCAAGGCATATATAAAGTGGAAATTCCTAAACCTTTGAAAGTACCAGAGATAACCTAGTTGACCCTACCACATTTTCCAGATTTCACTCCATCTATAATTCTCTAGATATATTGCTAACTGACATATCTTATCTAAAGAGCTCACTCCTAACAGTTGTCTAAAGCTGGAATTTTCTCTCCTGGAAGCTGGTACTTGAATGCCTGAATCTATTTAAATGAAGGAAAAACAAAAGCCATCCACGTGACACAGTCTGAGGCCCATCAGCACACTCAAGCAGAACACTATCCTTCCATGCACCAGAACTTTGCACTTGACCTAAGTAGCTAGCCCTGAGTGCTTTGATTATTTTATCTCCTCACAAACTATGCATGTTCCAACTTAATTCCAACATAACATCAGCATAAGGAGGGTACTGAGACATCATACCTGCTTTGCCAATTTGAACTGCAAGCTTTGTGAGTTTGCCTTGGAGAACTGACTTTTCCTTCTTTGGCAAGTTTGCTTTCTTCTTATCTTTCTCATCTCCATCACCACCATCCTCACTCTTCAGTGGTTGCATTTCCATGGCTGCACCATCTTGAGCTTTAGCTAGAAGGTAAGAAAAAAATTAGCCATTGGGGAGTCCCCCCAAATCAGCGGCACTTAAAGAGCTTAAAACCAATACTAGGGACTCTTGTATCCAGATAGGGCATACTACTCGTGAATGTTTAAAGAAGTGTATTGGGTGTAGGAGCTGGAATACCAAGTTCAGTTAAGCATTTGTTTTGGGCAGATTCACTTACACCATCCTTAGCATAAGCACTTTGGATCTAAGGATTCAATATGTATTTTCACAGGGAAGTCTGTATTCATTACATAGGCACTCAGAAAACAGAGACTTGTAAGAAAGGAAAAGAGAACCCGCATTTACCTTTGTTACGGTTTTCAACAGCTCCATCTTGCTTTTTACCTGTCAAAGAGAGGAACAAGTTGTGTTTTAAATTAGGTGTGCAGAGTTCATTTTAATGTTTATATATAATGACTACTTTACTCTGCTGAAACAAGCAACATCATTAAAAAAAAGTAAAACATGTAAGTCAGCTCAGAGAAACAGCTCAATCAGTTTTTTGGACTTTACTTTTCCCATATGAAACTGCTGCAATGTTAATCTACCATGGTTAAGTTTGCACAAATTACTGACGCTTACTGCTTTTGAGGAAAGCTTTAAAAAGACTTGTTGATACATTTTTCTATGAAACATGTTTGTTACATTAAAGTGATTCTGGTAGTCTCCATCTTGCTCTGCTCTTCCAACACGTGCCACCAGTATCTGACTACTACTGTAAATGAACTTTATGATTTCACTTCCAGAATCAGTGCTTCTTTTGTACAACATTGCAGAAGCTACTGTAGTATAAAATATTTATAAATCTACAGCCAAGTTAAATAGAGGTACAGCGCTGGATTACTGGATCTATGCTAACCCTATTTACACACACGAACATAATCTGTAAGGAAAATATCATACATCACTATAAGAAGAGCTTGAGTTCATAATAAAATATCACTCCTACCTGTGTTCAGAAATGGAGTTCAACAAGAGATCATAAAGAAGGAAAGTAAAATAATGAAAGAATTTAACAAGTGAAACATTAAAGGTAACTGGAAGACCAACACATCTTATGTTGTTTGCGGGGACTTGGCAAGTGACAAACTTTACTTTTAAGTAGAGAAAGCAAGGTTAATTGAAGAACTTAGAACAAAACCCAGAAATTTTCAGTAGCATTGATAACTCACCAAGTTTTGGCCCTAGGTTATGTAGACTGAAATTTACAAGAGTACTCAGGTAGAAGAAAATCAAGTTGTCAAGTATGTGTGGCATGACATTTAACACCTCCATTACACTATTACTGTAGACACACAGTCTGGTTCTATAACTAAGATTTCCCTCCAAGCATCATCACAACAACTGATGAGAAAAAAATAGCATGTTCATTTTCTCCAGAAGATGCCACTTCAGACTTCTAAAGAACTTGTAATTGTTTCCTAATTTAGTATTTTTTCCTTCCTAGGACCCCTCTCTCTCTTATAAGAGCAAAGTTCTACACTTGAGTTACTTGTAACTCCTTGTTCATACATTATCTCCTTGTACATACATTTGCTTTCACTCTGCACCAAGCCATACATAGCCAACTAAATATAGTCCTTTAATCTCCTTAACATTCACAGAGAGGCTAATTTAGTTTAACCTGAGTTTTACCAAGGAGAATCTTATTATGCACCTAACTTAAGGGAAAGAGGAAGCTGTCTATCTCGGGAGACAAAAAACCACCTGCAAGCGTTGAGGCCCTAGGATACACCAAAACACCACTTGTCAAAGAGACTTCTGCTTACAGAATACTAAACACTGACTGAATATTAATAAAAACTATAATCCTCTCCATATCTGACGTAGCAGCCGGTACTGTCATTTGCTTTGTCCCCTCTGTAAGGGGAAGAGCAAAGGATGGCAACTGTTTCACACTAATCCCTGGAAGTGTTGCAGGTCTTCATTATCATGCCTGAAACTCATTTAGAACTCTCAATTCTTCTTGTAACCATTTTTCTACCTTCTGAGAAACGTACTACTTTTTTCAAGTTTCTAGAAGGATCTGAATTGTAAAGTATTTGTGTGTTAGGACAAGACAAAATGAGTTCAATCCCAATTCTTGCACAGCGCACACACTTGAACAACTGACTCTTTAGTTTGAACACCCTTAAGATTCCTAATCACATTTCTGTACAGTTTCCATTATTGTTTCATATTCCTTTGATGAAAAAGTATGTTTTGATTGATATTTATATTTTTTGGTTCTGCTGTCAAGAACCCGCAGACTCAGCCCCATTCAGTAGACTTCATAGCAGTTTCTTGAAAATTTTTTAGTGTGGTGAAGCTCAGTCCTCAACATGCCTTGTAAGAGCTAGTATCAAAACATTATGGCTTAACATTTCCAAGCTTTGATTTTAAGGGTACAAGCTACAGCTTAGGTAAGTGACCTTATAATAAGGAAGACAGCCCATTCCACTCTTCACAGAAGGACTCCAAAACACACTCAATTACAAGCCCCTCACACCTCCAAAAATAAAGATTAAAGAAAAGTGCCACCAGGGATTTGCCTTGTGTATATCTCTGAGCATTCAAAACTTCACCTCTGGAAGAAAAGGAGCAGCAAGAGAAGCCATCTGCTCATCTGTTATTAAAATCAGTCTCATATATGCTTAAATTATTCACAAACTCAGCAGTATCAAAGATATGTTCTCCCCTTCAAGTGTCACAGAAGAAGGCCCTAAAAGGGGCATTTTCTATCTGTCAAATGCAGAACTAGATACTTACTAGGATGAATTATATATAATAACCTGTTTGCCATAAACAAATATTTGCTATAAAACATGAATGCACTTTGAAGTTACAGAAGATGACAGTTTAACTATTTATAAATAGTATGTCTGGTTAGGAACTGTAAACTTTCCAAACTCTACTTGATCAATAAGATTTGAAGTTTAATTAAAAATCCATGTGAAAAGAGTTAGTAGTAGTGATGCACTCTCAGGTCACTGAGTTGTTTTGTTTTTTTTCCTGTGAAACCTACGGAAAGTATGAACTTTAAAAAGTGATTTCTGGCTCCAGCTAACTAAAAAAAAAAAAAAAGTTTTTATCCAATAACATTAAAGAGATCAACCCTCCTTCCCCAGGGATTGAGATTATTATGCCTACTTTTCTTGTCCTTCTTCTCTTTTTCCTTCTCCTTCTCCTCTTCATCTCCTCCAGCACCAAGTAAGGTGAAGATGATTCCAGTCTGAGAGTTAACACCTACAGCAGTAACCACCATTCTTCCAGAGCCTTCCATCACATGTGTACCTGAAAGATCAAATCAGCTTTTCAACCACGACTTCAGCAGTTATACAGCAGAGCACATGAGTACTATAAGGAAATAACTATTCAAACTTCACGTTAACAAAAGGAAGATGTGTATGTACACCACCGCACTCCTCTAAAGCTTTAATTGCCAAAGCTATCTGGAAAGGAAAATCAAGCAGCTACACAAAATGTTTGTCAGTTTTAAGGGTCGGCTTCCACTGACAGTTTTGTAGCAGTCACACTGGTTTGGATACTTATAAGAGACAACAAGGGAGAGTTTTCTAAATTTTAACCTCAAAACTTTAAATAACCAGTTTACCCTAGAAAATAAGCCACTTTCTTCAAGCATTGTCATATGCTACACACCTGACAGCAGCATAGGATCTCTGTCCAGCGATTTCTTAACATGATCAGATTCTCCAGTCAGTGAGCTTTCATCAATTTTGAGGTCATTTCCTTGAATGAGCACACCATCAGCTGGCAAAAGGTCACCTACAAGAGATCACTGGGTATGTTGACTGCTGTTCCTTTTTTAAAACTGAAAGAAAGTTCAACTTTAAAAATATGTTTACCATATTTCACTTGTGCAATATCTCCAACAATTATGTCAGCTACTGGTATTTGGATGACTTGACCACCTCTGATGACCGTGAATTTCTGTTCTTGTTCAATACGGCTCTGCAATCCCCGGAATTGTTTCTCCTTACTCCAGTCATTGAAAGCTGTTACTAGTACCACACAAACTACAGATAGGAGGATTGCTGCTCCTTCAATCCAACCTGCTTCAGATTCCTCCTCTTCTTCACCAACATTTACTGATCCACATACTGCAGAAAACAGGTTTTAGATTTAAGACGGTCCACGTAGATAGTTATTTCAACAATTTTAAAAAATTGCCAAAACAAAGAACCTACTATTAGTTGCTAAACATTTTCTGTGCTAGCCTTCTTCACAATTTTACCTTTATTTTCCATAAGGGTAACACAAAGCAGCTAAAGAACCTGAAAGCTAGAGCAACTTTAGGAATTTAAACCACCCAGCTTATCTAAACACAAAAGAAGTTAACATAGAAAGTTACCTGTCCTTATTATCTTGTTAAATGATGGCATAAAAATGCCAGACCAGTTAATCACCTTCTGCTTTCTTAATATATCCCACTTTACCTTTGCCTTAACAAGTCAGATATCATTACAAAAATTCAGTTCAATGAAGGCCTGAGTCCTTTATTTTCTGTTTAGAAGCATAAATATATCTTCATTTCTTAAATTAGAAAGTTACCAGTGTCATATTGCAAATCAAGGAAAATTTAGGACTTGCTGACTCCTCAGAGAAAGCCCATGACTGCAAATTATAAATTCCTTAAATATTTGAGGCAAAGCTAAAAAAAACCCACTTGCACAGAAACATTGCTGGATTTAAGAAAAGTCCTTGCTCTTGTTGCTTGCAATTTACCTCTGGCGTTATTCTGGTCAGAATGATACCAGACCATGACCAGGGAAATCTCATGTTGCCCTTTTAAGGCAAGCTGGAGTTTCAGTAGTATGTTCTCAAATAAGGAACAATAAGCTGCTTTTCTACTGACTTACTGTCTCACATCAGATTTACAGTACAGGCACGTTGGACCAGGAAAGTCAGTAGTATCATAAAGTAGATACCTACTTCTTTGAAAAAAGTTTACTTACATGATTCATTTCCTCCTGGAGGCTGGTAAAAAGAAAGGCCCAAGGATACTACGGCTGCAATTTCTAATATAATTAATGTAACGTCCTGTAGTGCTTCCCATACTAACTGAAGAAATGTTTTTGGCTTTTTAGGAGGTATAAAGTTCTTCCCAAAAACTGCTTCTCTCCTTTCTATATCTGCCGGATTTCCACTTAAACCTATTTAACAATAAGACAAAATTAGTTGACACTTGTATGCATTTCTCCCTCACATTAGAAGTGACTGATGTTTCCCATTCATGGAATCAAGTCCCACTCCATATTTCAGTAACAATACCAAAAAGCCATATCTCAAATATAATTATGTAAGTATTACCCTTAAGTCAGTCACTTTTGAAAACCAGCTAAATTTTATAATTCTCACCTTGCCAAAATAAAGTTGATGGTCTACCTGTTTAGTATGTCACTTAATATGACACAGTAACAGAGTAATAGTAACACACTGTTCAAAGTAAAAAGATTTGCAAGACAAGATCATTAGTAGTTACAACTATTGAGACTGAGTAGCACCATAAAGCTTTAGCAAGACCACAGCCTGTGAAGGCAGCACTGTTTCCCACTACAACGATTCTGTATTAAGAGACAACATCCTAGGATCCTAAAATTAATGTAACATTTATAATCAAATACTATAATAATATACCATTTGTGTATTATTTATTATATAAAATACTATTAAAAGTTGTTGAAGCTCTCCAGGCATCATGTGGAAAGAGGCAACCACTTTATGATGCTAATTCCACCTGGACAATAGTTTTTTTGCTCTTCTGAAGCTTCACTTTCTATCTTCTCTCACACAGAGAGACCCCATATTTAGCCCTGTGCAGGGTCTGTCACCTCAGTTTTGTACCTATCTTCTCTCTTATAAGGCATACTTTGAGTCCTCTTCTATCTATACTCTTATGCCAACCCTAAGAGACACTAGCAGGCAAGAGTGAGGGGCTTTCACTAAAGGGTACTGCATGCCAAGACCTAAAAATAAAGGAATACCAAGTATATTCAGTGCAAGGTCATGTACTCAAGGTCTTCTGTAAGTACCCCTCCTGTTTACTCCTGTAACAGTTGCCAGTTGCCTCACCCACCATTCAGAATGAAGCCACTACCACATTTTTCAAAGCAAAATGGTTGAACATCCAGCCATGCTTTCCAGAGCAAAGATCTGGATACTTCAACCATATTGCCCCCAAGGTTATAATCAGCACCTTCTTAAAGGCAACTATTCTCTTAGAAGCAATTTTTTTAATAGTTACCCCAAGTGCTTATTGATAAAGGCATTGCAAATGTGCTAGGTAATCAGTAAGAACAGTAGCCACTGCAACTGGCTTTTCACAATAAGTGGGGTACTTCACACCTGTAACAGACATTTTGTAGAATCATCACATGATATTTCAAGACATTTCAAGACATCACAAGACATTCCTAGGAATGGGATTCAATGATCCTTCAGGGTCCCTTCTAACTTGGTATATTCTGTGATTATGCGAAGACACCTTGAAAAGACTACTGAATTGCAAAGCTCACTTTTAAAAGCTAACAACTGCTATGTAATCACTTAATCGAAAAGCAAAATATTATGTGTAGATCTTTTCAAAAGTGAAATGAATTAATCATACTCTTTGTGTGTATAATACATTAGATTTATTCTAACACTCTTTGGTTCACCTTGCATTGATGCCTTTGAAGGTTTAATACAAAGGAGCAATTGTACTCATCAGCCATAACACTACACTTCTTGCAGTTCAAGCTTTAAGGTGCTTACTTTCAGCTCAAAGAGCATCACAAGACCATTTTCAAAATCAAGCTATACGTTACAAGATCTACAGAAACTCAGGACAGCCTGGCCATTCCAAAAGGCTGGAACCACAATCCATATTGTGATTTTGCAATAGATATCACTTCTCTACTCCTTTTAACATGGCAAAGTTTGGAAGATTATTTACATAGTGTCAGCAGAATCACCTTCCTCCTCCCTTTGCAGGGTACCACAGTGTAGAACATCAGAAATACAGCACTGGTCTATGAAGAATAAAAAGCATTTCTCAACAAGGCTTTATAATGTCTAGCTACTATCAGAACCACTTAGTGAATATTAGTAAGTAAGTCTAGCAAAGCCAAAAACCATTTGTAATTTTAGTATAAACCATAATACACCACACACCATTAATGAACTTGCTGCATTTAACATACAGCTGGCAATTTCACAGTTAACACTCTACAGTCCCGAGGTCAAAACTACTGCCATTACATTGTTCATTATGTGTCTTAATTACGGTAATTTATGCTATTTGGGGTCAAGTGTCATACCAGGCAAGGGACTAGTTAATATACAATATTCATATACAGTTTATATTAGAAATCTAAGAGTTACTAGACAATCAAAACTATGTAAGCCTGTGGAAATACTGATGGTGGTTTATCTGTCCAGAATATAAGATGGACTTTTGCCATTAAAGATGTCAAACATTCATTTCGCACATTAGTATATATGTAAGCAGTAAAGTCTGCTCAGTGCCCTCTTTTTTAAGTAATGCTGATAAAGGACTGCTCCCATTTCTCATTTCTAATCAGAGCAGTCTGATCCAAATTTTGTCTGAAAACAGATATTTCCTTACCTTGTCAACAACTTCACAGCAAGAAATAAAACAAGATGAACACATCCACTATGTAGCACGTCAGAACCACCTGTATTTTTTCTGTGAAGCCACTAGTAATTAGATAGTGGTCAGTGTTTCATATCATAAAGAAAGCACCTGATTAGGAAGAAGAGTCATAGGGCCTTGCAGGTGTACATATGAGATTATAGTTTGAACTAGTGTAACAGTTCTAGTGTAACACTAGTATAACACATAGCAGTTTTCTGTACAGATCTTGCCTAGATTTTTTTTCATTAGAAATGTCTCCCTTTCTATACTTACAGCTTGAATTTGACAAAGCGGAGACCTAGTTCTACCTTTTCAAGACCTCTCCAGTACTCTCCCCAAGAAATTTATAGCAGCTTACCTGACAGAGAGGCTGGTTCTCTAAAGATCCATGCAGTGATTCAGAGTCAAAACGACACCTCTGCAGAGGACACTGCTCTAACTCATCTTACCTAACCTTTCCTGAGCTAATTAACATGTCCAACTGTTGAGGCCTCGGTGTGAGCTTCTCTCACACTTAAAAAGACGGTGCCCTTTCATCAAGTCAGTTGTTGTATTTAACTGATTGCAGCGTACATCTAAATGTCAAATCCTTTTGAAAGGGAAAGGCCTTGATCACTTGTGCAGTCTTCGGTACTGCACAGTGAATCTGCAGGAAAGCGCATCTAACCCTTTCTAGTTTTAGTACGCTGACACTCATCATTCCCATGTGTTAACTTGTTTGTTATGTTAAGAGACAAAGTGAAATCTGCAGTTTACAAGGTATTTGGGCTTAGTGCATCATGACTATCTAAAATTATATGCCCACCTAGTAATAATGGGCCTTAAACCTTCCTGATCACTGTAAAACAGGATTCAACTCTCAGTTAAACTCCTGATTATAGAAAACTATATCCCCTTCCACTGAGAAAGGAAGCTGCCTTTCAATACTATGCAGCAGGTCAACAGGGTAACAGGAGACTATTGGTCCTATCTAACATGTGTTGTTACACTGCTTATACACTGGAGTGTTTCACATACATGCACTGTTACTTTACAACTCCACTGATACCAAGGAACAGAATTTAGCACTCCTAATATCTTACAAACTTCCTCATCCTGAAATTGGTCTACTCCCATTCACTGGTAGGTCAGCCATGTCAGTTGGCTACTTTCAGTTTGGTAAGAGAAACCCAGTTCATGTATTGATATAATTTCAGGAGTCTGGAAATCTGGTTTCAGAAGCAGATCAAGACAAAACATGCTAAATGCAAATGTATCCAGAGGTACCTTACGGCATTAGTAGGCTGTTCTTGGCCAAAGGAGACAAATCTTTCCATAGCATTTCTGAAGAACAGAAAGCAACGGCTCTCCAGGATTAAGATAGCAGGCATTTTACTGACACCAACACGACAACACATTGGTTAAAAGCTGTGTGACTGCTTAAATGCAAAGACACCACAATCTGCTGACATCTTGATTTCGGTAATCCTCAATCACACCCAACAGCAGGACTTGACAATAAGTTTCAGTTACTTTTAAGTACTTTTATCTACCTCCAGTTTACTGTAGGTACTACAGTTCAGTGTAGATACTACAGTTTAAATATTTTATGAAGTGGGACTTGCATCTTTCACAAGTTGACGCTTAGAGCTTTCATTTACATTGGAAGAAAGTAGTAAGGGATGGCCAGGTCCTTAAGGAAAACTTCTGGAAGGTTCTCAGGAAGGAGACCTGATAAATTTATTTATTTATTTATTCACATTTTTACAGTCTGCCTTGGAGTAGTAACTCTAGAGAGCAAAAGCATCAGGTAGCCACGCAACAGAAAGCCACTGCAGTCAAACATGGCAAAGACTTTAAAGATGCTTATTTCTAGAGAATAAGATTGTGTAATCACTTTGCAAACCTTCGACTAAGAGTGACAGTACATGTTAATGCTTAAAGCTGTATTGATAGTTATTTTCGATGGTTCAAATGAAATTTACAGAAATACTATAGATTTAAAAACTACATCCTGCTATTGAGAACTCAGCGTAGCACAAATAGCAAACAGATTCCACCAGTTTTAAAAATTGTTGCAATAGGAAATGCAAGAACTAGGTAGCAACACAGAAGCCCTGCATTAGACTATTAAAACCTTGGCTTCTACAACAGCATGATCTGAATTGTGAACTACAGGTCATATGGACTACTCACAAAATTTATGCTTTCACATTGCTATGTTGCATTGCTATTTCATATGTGGATGCCTACACCAATGAACTTTGTTCCAAAGTGCAACTTCACCACTAATACAGCATCTCACATGCATTTAGACCAACTGAAAAAGCCCTCTCACTCACTTATTACTGTAGAATACCTCTGCCTTAGAGGAATAAGAAGCAATATTTTCTTATGGTAACTAAAATACTTTCATAGACTTGGTTATATTAAAAAAAGTAGTTTGCTGACTACAGTTTTCTGTAAATGGAGTTTCCTCAATAGTAGTGTTAGAATTGACTTACCTTCATTTGGTGAAGTTTTCAACTTTGTGCAGATGCCATGTACATCTCCGTAGCATTCCTGTATTTTCTGCAGTGCATCTGCAGCTCGAAGTTCCATAAGAGAACGGAGCTCTGCAAGAGTAACTCCAAAATCTCCATGATTAGCTTCTTTTACAGCATTTTTTACGCCGCTATATGCAACCGAGTTGTTTGCCATGTCACCCATGATGCATGCAGTCTTTAGTGTAGACGGTTTCCAGTAAGGAACAAGATTTCAACTCAAAATATTTCCAAAAGGAAAATAAATCCTTTGGGTATTAAGACAGTCAGGAGAGCAGACACATCACCCAAGCAAGAGACCCCGTCTGGAGAGATCTTTGAGGTTGTCCCATGGCGCGTTCTGTTCCCCAAAACCAAAAGGCATGTACAATCTAGGGAAAGAATAAATAAACATTCAGTTACATAACAGCTACATTGAAATACTTAAGGCAACCCTACTCTTTGTATTGAGGTTACAGAACAAGTTTCTTTATTTCCTATAATATTTTTAGTTTGCATTCAGCTGGCAAGAGTGACAAGGTATAAAATGGACGTTTCCCATCCCAAAACAACCTTGCATTATTTTATTTCCTTAAACCATTAACTTAGAACAACTGTTGTCTTTAAGACTTGAATTTTCCTTGGTACGTCCATATGGTCCATCATCAAGAGGAAACCTTCAAAAACACCTAAAATTAAATCTGTTTCCAGGGAAATAGAGTTTGTAGCATCCACAACTGATGTCACATAGGGGAAGAACATACTCAAGTTAAAAATCCCCAGTTTTCAATGAGGCTTTCACCTCACACTTTGGGAAGAGCAAGCTTTTGTGTGTTCCCATTAATTCATTCGTGCAAACCTCAAGAAAAAAAAATTTCAACACTAAGCTAGCCTACACAGTACTCTTGTATTATAAGTAGGATTGTATCTTCAGGCAGACCAAGGTCTTAATACATTTTCACATCCAGACAGTTTTAGCCTCGCTCCATTTCATTCCAGCTCAAGCCTCCCACAGTATCTGCATTTAATTCTTTGAACAGAGGGGGAAACGGCACAATACCTACCACCTTCCTACAGAAGGGATAAGGAGACTGAGAGCAGCTCTTCTGATTATCAATGTACTGTAGCTGAGAAATTAACATCTACCCACAGGACTCTGAACTTGCACAGGTATTCTATATACAATTCCTGCTCAGCTGACACATCTTGCAGGTACACATGTATCTACATAATAGTACAGTGCACACACAAATTCTTCATGCCTATATAAAGATCTGCTGTGTGCCAAAGACAGACATCTGACTGTGTAAGTCAGCTTTATCGACATAATGGAGCACGATGAGCATACGTAACAATACATTCCCCTGCAAAACATTGTGAGTGCCAGGCTCAGATGAGCAATAAGTCAGACTCTTCCAGGTCACTGAGACCCTCAGGTGTCATATGCCTAGCAAAGGGAAATAATTACTACTGACTGCATTGCTTTACAAAGGCAAAGAGTCAAAGAAAAACTTCCTAGCTATTGCCCTGCCAGGTTAGGGGACTGTTCAGCTGAACCACTGTGTCTAAGTTAAGTCCAGGTATAAGCACCTAATTACCCAAAATTTAAGGCCTTGGTTCCAGAAAAGACTCAGATCTCTGCTCTGAAAACAATCAGTTTCAGCTATAGTAAATCTACCATTTAAAATACCGTGCCACAGTACTTCATTTGCACTGAGGACAACCACTGATGTTGTAAGACCCTGAACTGATGTCCTCCAACCACAAGTGACAGTCTCATCTCCAGCAGAACTACAATCGCTCTTCTCTTCCTATCACAGGCGATTCTGAGAAAAGCACTGTCTATGGCTGTTTTCTAGAGAATGACAAAAAGGATAAAGCAACCCATATTAATATGCAAAAAACTTCAACATCCTATAGCATCAAAGTACCTAATTTAAAAATTAATTTTAAATCTTAATTGTTTTCTCTGTTAATTGCAAAAAAATATTACAATAGTTGAAGAGTCCATGATGATGGTGTTAACCTGCATGCTAGGATGTAGCTTTGATTAATACATATCTGACTCTAATGTGTCCTGTTAGAGTATCCTGCCAGTGAAGAAATTCATGCAAATCATGTATGAAAGATTTTTCATTAGACGCACCACATTGTTATCTAATGCCCAAAAGCTGGATGCTGTTGGCCAGCTGGTAGCCTAGGAGGATTTATCAGCTGGCATCTGATCATAAGCTATGACAGTGTAACAAGAAGCAGATCAGGAAAATGAGTCTGTATATCTATGGAGAAGATGTTGCAGCTGCTAATTAGGCAAAAATAGACCAAGCAGAATGCCCCACAACCAATTAAATCAAATTTCATTCAACTTCAATTAAGAAAAGCTCTGTTCAAGCCTCTAGCAGGAGCCATGCACTTGATGCCCAAATACACCCAAATCCAAGAGATAAGGATAGGAAAAACTACAGCTCTAGTGACCGCTCACTTGTCATCAAAGAGTTCTGAGACTTATTCCCTCACTCTCTTCTCTGTATGTATATTGAGTGGGCAAGACTTGCTTTCATATGCAAGTCAACTTGAGAGCAGTAACACTGCCTAATCATAACTCAGTGTGCTTTGCACTCCAGTTTTTAGCCTCTCTATGAATCTAAATCCATTTTTATTAATAATAGTACAGTGATTAGCCATTACTCAGTTTATACTGAAACTGGATCTCAGATGTTCCAAGGCACCTCAACAGCACCCTAACATACCAATGGACCCTTAAGGTTCACAGACAAATTCAGTAAGCTTACATCAACACCACAAAAACAGAAGTTCTGCAGATCAGCTCTAGCAGTGTTACAGATTATCTGGCACACATACATTAGGAACGAGCTGTGGAAAATTGGAGAGTCTTCTTGATATTCTTCTCAAATTCTGAATACTGAGCAAGAGTAGTTTTGCTCCAAATCATAAAAGTTGTTTAAACATTATCAACCATTACATGAAATAATTCCAGAAGAAATCTGCTTCAGTAGCCCATTTTTGCCAAGCATTTAAACAGACAGCACAATAGCTTCTTGTCACACAGGTACAGAATGGCCTTGGTTTAACATGCATTTTTCTGCAGTAAAAAGCACAGAAACTTTATTTAAGAAATATTCTTAATGCAGTTTGATGTAAAATCTTGCAACATGCAATAACTTCCTGTGAAGCAACTTTCAACAGTCCACTTTTGTAACATTAGTGGCGATGCACAATGAAACTATTGCAGTGAAATTCAAGTATCATAAAAGAAAGCATTTTTTAAGCTACATAGATCATCTAATAGCATTTATCTTACCAACTAATGAAATGCTTTATTTGTTTTGACCACTGTTCCAGTTCTCAATTCTTGCATCAGCCATTTGAAATACATTATTTGAGTAGTATGAGCTGTGGAGCACTATAGTTTTAAGTGATCTACCTCTTAAATTTCAATCTGCTAATATCTCAAATTTTAAATTCAAAGAACAATTATCAAGCTAAGAGTCATTTAGCTGAAGTTCCAGCCTATTTAAAGTTTAATTCAGTTGAAATTATGTGTTAGTACCCAGCTTTAACATGCTGCACACAGGATGATTTAGGGGAGTCTTTCATTAGACACATCAACTTTTGCATAATCCTTTGTCTATATATCCCTGAGACAAGGAACAACTTGAAAGCTATTGTCTATCACACTCAAGTGACTAAAAAACTTGAGCTGCAGAGGCACCTTTGAGTAGAAACACCTATTCTCATAGGTAGGATTTGGATGCTTATGCAAATCTCTCCAAAGAGACCCTGCTGCTCTATGGCTGTAATAACTTCACTGACACATCATGTCATTGCAGTTGCTTACGAGGAATACTCCAACTTAACTTTCTTACCCAAATCAAATTAATATTTATTGCTAAGGGAGTGTGCTTTGTTACCAGACAAAGATAATAATTCAAAACCATAACCCATGAAACAAAGGTTAGATAATTTTGTCGGGTTTAGAAGTTCGACAACCTCATAAGCCTCTGTAGTTGGACTGGAGAAAGGACAAGCTCTAAACAGAAGTCTACATGTAGAGACGCTTACTAAAGCATGAAGAGACTATAGATTACAAGCCTATTTAGTTCCACTGTGTTGATCAAGCTAGAAGCTGCAACACGGTTCTTAAAGTGTTCCTGTAATGACACTTTAAACAGACTCACATTAACCTCCTCGCCCTAAAAGCAGCTACCATCAAGACAGTCTTGAACATTAAGTAGGCTTCAAAAAGGAGTCCAGAAATAGTCCTTCATAGGTGAAAGTATTTAGTAATTAGTGACTTAGTATTTAGTAATTCCCTCTATTTGAAAGAAAGCTATAATACGTGTTTTACAGTCTAAAATTAAGGCTGCCTTGAAGAGACATTTGCAGCAGCCATGCACTGACAAGTATAAACAGTAGAGTTTAAGAGTGGCACAATTACTATTGCCCAGATGCACAGGACCTAGCCAAGCCTTTCCTATAGTTAAATTTACGTGTAATACTTCACCAACCTACAGGAAACGCAATTTTCTTAAGCAATATTAAAACAAAGCAAATTCATACCTCAAGAGTCAAAGCCCAGGCAATTATAGATCTTGTGTAATTCAATTTAATTTATACATCTGCTTGAACACTAGGTATTCAGATATTAAGCATTAGTTGGTACTAGCATTTGACCCTCAAGAGCACACTAAAAAAGCTGAGCACTGTAATATAGGAAAGGGCTTGCAAAGTGATTATCTCAGGAAAGCCTTTGTTTAATCTAATTAGCTCAATGAGTACCAGACAGATCTGCATACCAAAAGGCTGCTGTGATAAAAACTGTCCCATATGTATCAGTTGTCATGCCTTTTAACCTGTTTCAAAACACAGTTTTTAAGATATCAAAAACATATAATATGCCTTTGCAGATTTTAGCGGGGGTATGTTCCACAGCTTCAAGCCATCACATAACATTGTGGGTGAGGGAGGAAAGAGAAGGGGAAGAAGTTGTCTGGAATATTATTATAATGGAAAGTAATCGCAACTGAGAAAGTAACCTGGGATCACACTGAAAACGACTGATGTCTTCTGCTGTAGAGGGTCTTAGTGTAAGAGACACCCTCACACCTACTTGACAGGCTACAGAAGTTCACCGTTCCACAAGAAATATGAATGAATGCTAATGAAACAAAACGTTAATACAATATGCATTTACAGGTCACTATCCCATAAGTTAAAATACGCCTAACCGAAAAACTAGGAGTTAAATCATTTCAGTGGCATGCTGTTGTTTTAGTGCAAGCATCTCAGACAGCCTGGCTTATGAAGAAACAAGTAAAAGTAGATTGAAGAGCTAAGAGGGAGAGGGCACAATCAGGAAGTATAACATATCATCTTCAGCCTTTAATGCACCCAATGTGTTGTAATGACAAGTTTTCCTTATTACAGCTTATGTGTTATAAACAGTAAATTCATCAGAGGTCATGCCTTTTGCTTAGTTTTCAAAGAGAAATCTCATTTCATTCTGAAGCGTAATCTCTTGGGAAGCAGAGGTACTTACCTATCTGAAATAAAAACTGGCCTAGATTCTCTAGTGGATGTAAACACTGGTACTGTTCCCTGCTCATCGCAGGGAGGTTGGACCAGATGACCTTCAAAGGTCCCCTGCAACCCAAAATACTCTGTGATTTATGGCACTTACGGATTGCTGCTGCCTACTGTGATTGAGACTTGTAGTAGGATTTTCATCCGGTCGTGGTTTCCTGGCTTTAAGACCCCAAATTTATTTCTTATTGAAATGATGGCTAAAAAATTAGGACTTCAGTAGTCTGAAGTCAGTTTGGTAGTAATACATATTAGCAGTGTTCCCACACAGGTTTCTGCGTAACTTCCCTCCTATTTTGATACTGGCAAGAAAAAAAATCATTTAAGTATTGAAGGTGAGTTATTATACCATGAAGAAAGTGACCCCCTCTTATGAAGCAGCTTGCTCCACAGCCTCTGCAAGGAGCCCAGCAAGCAAGCAGACATTGTATTATGCCATCAACTAGCTGCACAGGTCCATACTGCTCTGCCTTGTCCAAGCCATGGCCTTTCCATGCTCACAACACAACTCAACTCCAGCTGAATGGCAGTTGGTTCAAGAAACAAGATCAGAATGTGCTATATAGAATACTCTGGGTAGGAAAACTCTATCAAAAGCTTAAACTAATCACTAGCTTTCTGAGATAACTAAATCGATATTACTGATCCAACAACAGACAGACCGATCCAACAAGAAGGGCTTCAGAAAAACCTATGAACTCTTTCAAGGAACATCAGACTTTGAGACATACTGTAAAACCCAAGAGGACAAAACCAATGTGATCACTACAGAAAGCACTGAGTGTCCCATGTCTATGAAATACTAGGCTTTCACTGTCTCCTATTTTTATTACAATGCTAAATTGTCCATAGGAAGTCAGACATTTCAAGACACAAAACTATGCGAAAGAGCTAAGTTTTTAACTACTTAAAACACTTCTCTGGAAACTGGAATTACTTATTCCAAACAACCATTAATAGAGCCATGTCTCAAAGGGTCTTTGCAGTGCACAGCTCTGATCAATACTCAGGCTTCTTCTCCTTTCTCTGCCCACAGGCCCTGGAGCTTCCTTTTCCTAGGCTCATCTACTTTTTGCTCTGTGATGACATCAAACTAAACTAAGGCTAAATTTGACAGGACTGTTTGCAACACCAGGTTATTCCAAGGTAAGACTATAATCCCTGGGGAAAAAAAGTTTTAACCTCTAGATAGGACGCTGTCCCATCCAGCATCATTTTGAATGTGTTAAAGTACCTAAAATGCTTTTACTGTGTTAGCTACCTCAGATAACTTGCGGTGAGTAGACCTGCCAAAATTTGGACTAAGGCAGCTGATGGTTGAAGGCAAACCTGCTGGTGTTTAAAGTGAAAGAAAAAAAGTGTTTTCCCAATGCCCATTGATATTTTCCTTTACTTCAGATCCACTGAGCCCTAAATAAGACAACTGAGTATTTAAAGTCTCTTAATCCTGCAGAGTTTGGGATAAAAATGTTTATTTAGGATAATTACGCCATTTAATATATAAGCCTAAAAGTGGATTTTTTTTCAAGTATTCAGTAAATTATTTATTGACAAATATTCACATTAATAAATTCAGGAACAACTTACCACACTTTTCTCATCAATATTTATCAAAACCATTTTGGCAAAAATGACAAGACAAAAAGCTGAACTTTTTTTTTTTTTTAAAAAAAAGGAAGGTAGGATGATAGCATAGCAAACTACTTACTAAAATTATGCATCATGAGACTACAGCAGAGTTTACTGGCATTCCCAAAGCTGCAAGATGTGTTCCAGTCACAAAACCTGACCGGTGTATGTTAAATGAGGCATACAACATCATTATACACAACTAAGTTTCAAGATAAGGTAAAGTGAGATGGTACCAAATTTCATCCAACAGAGATGGAATTGGATTCCTGGATTTCAGTTACTTGTCGCATTTAGAGCTTAGTACATGCCCGTAAGCAATGCATCCAGTTGGTCAGTTCTGACAATAATTATGACTCAGAGCAAAACAGCAGCTGACTTCATCAGTTATTCCTATAGGTCTTGAGAAATCTTACTTTCTCTTACTTGAGAAACCTTACCTGTCTTGAGGAATCTTTTCACCTTTTTTCACAAAGCCTCTAATTTTTGCTACTTTTTTACCTTGCTTCCCATACCTTCTGAGCTAAATTGCATATAGCACTTCATCCAGAACCAGACATTTACCATTTCCTCCTGATTTGAACACTTCCCCCTTTGTTTCTTCCAGAAGGTATTCTTTTATGCTAATATCCATTTAAGCAGAGCAGTAAGCTTTTGACTGTGACCACGCCTCCTGATATCAAAAGGGTGCCAAAAGCTCCCTAGAGCTACGAGCCTTCAAGCAAAGGGCAAAAGTCCATTCCTACCTGATTCTTTTTGTATTGAAAAAACTTAAGGGGAAATCTAAAAGTAGTCTTAAAACTACTACGAAATATTTATACTCACGAGATTAAGCCTAATTACTTCCATAAAGTCACTCTGAACATGACCAATTCCTTTCTATTAGGGGAGTAAAATTAACTTAGGTAAGTATTAAGGCTTTTCTTGCTATTTTACACTAGTTCACTGCTATATAGAAACAGCACCACAAAATATCCTATATGCTCATTGAACTCTAAACAGATAATACACAAATAGTGATAATGTGTAAAGGATCCCCTTATGATCCTCAAAATCACCATCCCCACCAAGAAATGGTTTGGAATGTTAAAAAAAAAATAAAACAAATGTCAGCTTTGGTCATCCGTCTCTATGAGCACATGCTGTGATGCTAAGTTGGATGTCTGTTTTGTCCTCTTGTGGCCAAAGGTTAAGAAGCTTCCCTCTTGGTGTGTAACAAGCCAGTTTAAGAACCTTCATATTTTTCACAAGCCTTCTAGAAACACAAGAACACAATTCATCTTTATCCTCAAAAACCTTAAAATGCCTTACTTCTTGAAAAATCTGTATTTTGAAAACTATGCTAGTTTGCCCTGAATGTCATTAATCCCTGTCTGCCAGAAATAACACCAAGTAAACTGGCTAAAGAGCCACTCTGAGAAAACTCCTTTCAAAAACAATAGTTATGTTTGCCATCTTCTATTCATAAGGAACCAGAGGGATTTCAATTCAAATATCATAACTATTCTACACTTGAGTAGCACTTTCAGAACTACTGCACAAGTTTGCTGCTCCTGCTGGTGGTGACAAGAGGTTCAGGGGTTCTTTTTTGTTTGTGGGGTTTTTGTTTGGTTGGGTTTTTTTACCTCAATATTTGAATTTGAGAACCACTGCATAGCTTTGCAGAAACACAACTGTGGAATTTCTTGCAAAGTCTTTATTATGATTATACTGGTCCTCCCTTTAGCTCTTTTTGGTAAATTTTGAGACATTAGTGCACTAATCCATTCTACTGGGCCTTCTCTCCTGCACAGTACAAGAAGTATCTTCAGAAAGTTGCGCCTCATGGTATTATCTGCCATGTTTTGCCATTTAGTGAGGTTACATATGGCTTTATCCTTCGGGCACTTCTCCAGTTTCAAAACTGGTCCTTCCTAATGATTATACTTTTTGATCTTTCTGAAGTCTGAAACCCACCTAAAAACTAAGTTGCCATGCTCCCTGCACTGTCACATACTTTAGCTACTCCAAACTTTCTCATTTATGCATGGTTGGTTTTTTGTACACATTTTACCATTACTGCAATATAGCTACTGGTACCTGTCTGTAGAATGATGTTAAATTAAATGCTCTGTGATCAATATATGTCCACCACTCAATATAAGGTAATAAACTCTGGGCAGTTTCTTTCTTTAACACAGACAGGAAATGTATAAGCAGTATTAGTACACAGGATGCACAAAGATGAGATTCCCATTATAGCACTTTGTAAGTCTAACAATGCAAGCACAAGTCTGTCACATCCTCGGGTGACCAGAGGTATGGCTGAGCTACATTTAAAAGGCATAACACTTCCACTCACAGAGGTCCTGAAGCAGCTCTCATTATTTGATACTACAACTTACACCTGCCAGCCTTATCCTTTTGCACTGGGAAAAGCCATCTACATTAATTGGCAACTGTGTTAATGAAGTAATAGACTATGGAAAGTCCGTTGTCACACAGGCAACCCAAGGTTCAGAACTGTAACTTGTGTTCTTTACAGCACCTCAGCCACTCAGAGTTGGCATTTCATTTTGGATCCCGCTCTAAATCCATCTCTCATGGGACACGCAACACTCTAAACAGTTTTATCACTTCTTCCTTTTCTAATACTTTTTTTTCACTGCTCTTGCCTTCTCCCTGCACTTCCATGATCTTTAAAAACAATTTTTGTTCTCAGCCCTGAAATCTGCCCCTCCAGACCCAAGAAGCAAGTAAGTACCATGCATGTTCCCAAGTCTCACCCTTCTGCTAGCTGTGATGGCAGCTATGCATTTCACATCTCATCTGTGAGCAGGCTACTCACAGCAGCTTGGTGCAGAAAGCAGTTGTACAAAAAGGGTCTCCTCCCCTCAGCCAAAAAACCCTAAATATCAGCATTTCTACTGTCTAAAGAAGTTTTTTCACAAGATGCCAGAGTTGCTGATTTATTTATAGAAGTTATACAAACAATTTGGATATGCCAACTTAAGTGACACACATTCAGCTGGAAGCACCTTGATTGTGGAACTGTGTTGCTCACCCCTTTAAGATAACATTAATCTCCATTCAAGGAAACGTTCATCTTCCCTCTGTTATTTCACATAAAGTGACATGCTGCTAAATAAGTAGCACGATACAACACCTTTTGGTCAAGGGTGAACACCATTTGAATTGAACAGCAAATTCATCTGACTGTCGAATAATGGCTCAAGCAGATTTAGTAAATTTAATTACTTTCTCAGTTTTGGTAGGTTATTTAAAATTGCTATACAAACTGCCTATGTGCAATTAACAATTACAGCTTAATTTCTGAAGTCTTCAGGTGTGAAGAACTGTATTGTGCATAACTCTTTAGGTTTTTGAGATTACAAAGACATCAGCTGCATGATTAATTAATTTGAAAAAAGTGACTGGGAAAAAATTCAAATGAAACCATGCTCCATGATAATATCTAAAAGTGCTATTCCACCTAGTAAAGGACATCCCTTCTCCAGTTTCCCATAAACCAAAGGTCTTAAGTCTTTACTAGCCTCAGTGGATCCTAATGCAATTTGCAGACAGTTCTGCTTCCAGTCTAATCAGCAAGCATTAAAATTACGAGGTGAACTAGGTGTCTAATTTAGCTCTGGCACA
This sequence comes from Oxyruncus cristatus, assembly GCA_013399855.1. Classification (NCBI taxonomy): domain Eukaryota; kingdom Metazoa; phylum Chordata; class Aves; order Passeriformes; family Cotingidae; genus Oxyruncus; species Oxyruncus cristatus. Next base: position 152,628 of record VXAY01004501.1, read on the forward strand.
ATGCTACCCTAGGAAGGGAAAGGCCATGCCTTGAAAAACTTCATACCAACCAGCTGGACTTCTCCAGTGATGAGGACTGGATATTTGTTTCCCCTCACTCCCCTGCCCTATGGAAGCACAAGGCTTTTAGAACTAACATGGGAACCAGCAGGCACCTGAAGCATAATTACCACTGACATACATAGCAAGGTGTCAGTCTTCTGCTAAGGCAGCTCTGAATTCTCAGCAGTAATTGCTAATGGCTAGTTCGATAAGTTTAATGCTCCTCCTTCCAAAAATGGCCTCTGAATGGGGAGCCTAATGCAATTAGTTCAGCTGCAGCCGAACTAATTGCCTAAGGGCCAAGTCTACCTAACCATGAAGACTACAGATCATCATTCTGACTCAGCAAATTCAGACCTATTTTGTCCCTTTTACATAAAGCTTCTTCCCACAAATGTTTGTTTTACAGTGGCACATAGTAACATTGTGCACCTTTCACAATCACATTGTTTCTAGCAATACCAATAGCATACAGTATCTCTGCAGATAGGGAATTGGGAAGGGCAATATCAGCCCCCCACTCAAGTGACAAACTTCAAAGCATCCTGCTGCATTTTGCACGTTTTACTAATTCCAACTGGTCTCTGCTGAAGGCACAAACTCTTTAAATAACGAAGATTTGTATGTCCAGCTTATGGTTTACTAAGAACTTCTTTAAAGGACCAGTGCCACTGCACATCTGACTGTAGCACACCTCAGCTCAGCATGACTTTCTCTGCCCCTAGATCCCAGTAGGGGCACACAGACCAAGCCTTGTTCAGGCAGAATCCAATTACATTTTTAATCAAAACCCTGCAACTCACAAGTTTCTCTTGCTGTAAAATGCAGGTTTAAGCAGAGTAGGGAAGACAAGAGCTTCCACTAGCCTGAGATTAGCAAGACTTGTGGAAATACTGTTTCCACACTGGAGGGAAGTGACTGAGAACATCACAAAAACGAAAGTGACACAGCACCATGAAACAAAAGATGGCATGAATTACCAAAACTCCCACAGGCAGGGACTTAGTCCTTCTAGAGGCAATTTTGAAAGATGCACAGAAGTTTCTCTCTGTTCCTAGAGCTCCACTTTCCTAAGCAAACTCTGTGTCTGTTTTCTTCACAGTATACCATCATCTCACTTCTCAGCACTTTCAATACACTCTGTAGTTTAAAGGAGCATTCTATCTCCATTTCTAATGGAGAAGAGAAAGTAAACTACCAGGAAGCAGCTGTGCTAGAACTGTTCTCCAAAAACCTGCTTGTCAGTCCCATTAAGGAAGATTTATTTCAATTAGTTTGTCACAGGGAATATAGGAAGAAGCCATTTGAAACCTTTATAATAGAGGACAACTTTAGCAGCATTTCCAAAAGAAACCTACCTGAGAGAGACAAGATTTAGAAAAAAATGGTGCAAAAATGAAGTCTGCTAGTAACAAGTAGCAGACTTGTTTTTCACACTTTCAGACCTGATGGTACCAAACACGGGTTAGGAAGATGAAGTGAAACCTCTTACTGCGGAGTCCTACACACATTAAAAACCAACCATACCCCTCATTTCAAAGTTATGTTATGAATTTGGCTCCTTTAAGTTACACACATATTCAACTCTGTACGTCATGACAAGCAGGTTGACAGCCAAGTTCTACCATGCTCTCTAACCTTTTAACTTCTTAGTTTTATTTTACTTCAATTATTTTATGTTTCTTTCTTTTCTGAGGGAAAGGGATGATTCAAAACATACAAAAAAATTGATACCAGCAGAATCCCAATTATCCTTCATGTTTATTCACAGACATAACAGCACAGCTTATAAACAATGTCCTCAGTTCCCCTTCAGAACAAACACGCATTACATTGAACATTTATATGCACTTTTGTATGTTGTACTCATAGACTTGAGACCAGTAGTGGCTTTCTCTAGATTACTAATAGCAAGTTGCTATACCCCTGTTACAGGGGTGAGATTTTGAACATGTATCCATTTCCTTTGAAATCTTTCACTCTAACCAATACAGCATAAAATTGGAGTGGAAGTTGGTTCTGTTTGGGTTTTCTTCTTGTTTTTTGTGGGGTTGGGATTTTTTTTTTAGGGGGTGGGGGTTATTGGGGGCA
>VXAY01004501.1:154810-167954 GCA_013399855.1 Oxyruncus cristatus
GGTTTATGGGGGGAAGGGGGTGGGGAATAACTCATTTTGTTGGTATTTGAACAGTTTAGAGCAGTTATCTAATTAAAGGAACTCAGCAAAGTGATCAAACACTAAAGAGTCACAATCCAGAATCAAAGTGTAAAACAAACAATTTTAGGCAGTTAAACAGCTGTCTGTCAAAATCACAGTCTACTTTGATGTGCGATGCTTTATGCACCTAATTAAGCTAAACAGCTTTCAAGACAGCTTTCTTCCTTAAAAACTGAGGTAGTGTGTAGTTACTAAAACACGACCTTGTTGTTGAGCAATTATTATTAAAATAAGCCATTAGCTGTCACAAAGTATTTTTCACAGAGCAAATATTTTCAAGTATTTAAACAACTGCATCATGGCAAAATTGTCCAATGGAAGCCTCAACCTAGCTATTTTAAGCTATTTTATTATTTTAAGATATATTAAGATCAGGAATTTCTGACTCCTTAATTTGGAGGTTTCTGAAATACACTACTAGGTTTTCCTAGAAAAGGTAAGCACTTCCCTGTGCACTGAGAATCCTCAGTTGCTCTTGCTTGACAAGACTAGCGTTGAAGGCAGACATTGTTAAGCTATATTTTCTGGCCTATATTACAGAGGTCCACAATTTTGGATTTATTTTTCAACTAAAATGAACATCATTAAAATACAGTTTGGAAATTTAAAAAAAAAAAAAAAAATCAGTAAAACTCTGAATTCTAAGTGGAGGATAACCAAGTCATAGGGATAAACTTCAAGACCTTAATCCACAATAGCATGTGGAAGAGGAGGATATTCAGCAGGGGGAACATACTTGCTGTGAGAGGAAGACTTGCTCTAACCTCTGGGCAACCGCCTATTTTTATACAGCCAAAAAGTCCCTTTTGAGTACAGCAATGCCTGAAGACATCTCCAGACAGCCACAAGTATACCCAAAGAGAAATTCAACAGGAGGAACTACAGTGTTTGGCTGCACTGAATTCTTAAATTGTGTTTACTGAATTGTTAAATTGGGTTTGCACAGTAGTCTTACTGTTCTGGAATATTTGACGGTCACAAATCATACAAGTAAAACGTCTGGACAAAAGGCTGTGCTTTCCAGGAAATGTACCTTGAAGGGACAAAAATCCAGAAAACATCAGACTTTGCAACCAGGAGCCAGACTCTCCACAAGGCTCAGGGGTTCCTGTTCAGAGATATTCTGAACAAGAAAATGGTAAAAAGACAGTTTGGCTTGCTATTCCACTTATCTGGTTACTGACTAGTATATCAGGGTAGGTTATCCTTTCAGTCCTCTGAAGCTGTAAAACATCACTGAATTCCACAAACCAAAATTAACTAGAATAGTAGTATAATAATCGTATCAGAAAGCAAGAAAACAGAATCAACTACACTGGCATGTAAAGATGCCTATTGACTTTCAAGAGCAATTGTTTTGATTATGTACATAACACCTATCTATACTAAGACTTTGTTCAAGCCCCGAACTTCTTCCACTTTGGTTGAGAATTTTTATCTCTTCACATACAAAAGAAACAAGTAGTCTCAGAATAAGCGAATAAATGTACAGAGCACCCTAATTTATGGAAGTATATAGGTTTTCTTCCTCCATGGGAGGCTTCCAGGTATCATACCTCTACGTATATACAGCACACAATGCCTATAAAAACAGAGCTCAGACGTATGACTAGATGTACAAATATTTGGTATCTTAATTTGAATAGCCACATCCAATTGTTGATACACAAAAACAGACCAGACTACAATTACAAAGGTATATACAACACCAGTGTTTACCATTATAGCAGGAGATAGCATCTGAGACACCTGATTAGCTTTCAGTAACTATTTGTTGACCCATTTTTCAGGAAAATCCCTCCTCCATTCATTAAACTGTTCTTAACTCAGAATTTCACACAGGCATATTTGTAAGAGGTGCTACTCGACGATTTAGGCTCATGAAAGCTACTTTTGCAGAGCCAGCAGAGGGAGTACAGGCATCATTTTACTTATCAGCTGTGAAAGAGATACCTTGTAAGAAAGCACTAAAAGAGCTGTGCCTGCAAGCCTAATGCGCTTAATTTAAGGTATGCCAAGAACTTCCTCAGGCTTTCACAGACATCTATGTCAATGGGCAGTAGACTTGGTGTTTTGTTTCTGATCCTCAACCAGCTGCCACATCTCAAAATCTCATATCTGAGGCAGGAGCAATTCTGAGTTCTAACAGGTACCATAAACTGGATGCCTTGTATGTAAAAAGAAAAAAAACCAAATAAAAAAAAAAAACCAAAAAAACAGAAACAAAAGAACCCCAACAACCAAAACTATTATATGGCTACAATTTAGCATAATCAAGTTTTTATTCCTATGGATTCTGCTCTCACTTTCAGAAAAGCTAAACCCTTTTGGTTGTTCATTTCTTAAAAAGCAGCTTCACCTGGAAGACAAGCTGATAAACTCAGTTTAAGATGACCCACACATAAAGAAGCCAGGAAGGCACAGAGTAGTGTTGGACTAGAAGGTAACAAACAGCAAACCTTTCTGCTGGCAGTCGCAGAGGCACCCATCTACTGGTAAAGGTGGTTTTTACACATCCTCTGAGGCAAGAGCTCTGCTGCTTTATTTAGCATTTCCATTGATCAGCCTGCTTTGGAGTTGGCACTTACGACTGAATGGTGTTGACACAGTGGCGGCTGTGGAAACCGTTTTTGAAAGAGGAACAGGCTTTAAGCAGACAGATTGATAGCTTTTTGCCATCTCATGGAGGTTAAGTGCAAAGCTCTAGGCCAACATGAGACAACATACCTTCCTGGTAAGAGCTCCACAAACAGACACTCCCTTCTTCTTTAGACTGCAAAATTACATGGATTTTTTTTTTTTTTTGTAAAATCAGCATATTCCAACCTGTTGGGAAGAAGCTAGGCTAATAAAAAATTCTAGCCAATCTTCAGCATTTATCAAATAATTTTATTGGGTGGCTATTTCTAAGTTTGACTACTTAAAAGTCTGCATATGAATAACTCACACAAGTGCAATAAAGGCCTTTGTCTCAAAGTTTCCTCTTGAAGACCAGCAAAACACTCCTCCTCCTAAAGAAAAGATAAATTCCCACCATCTTAAACTTCATATGAACTTAAAACAAGTGAAGGCTAAATTACGTAGCTACAGGCACATTTTTTTCTGGTAAGTAGTAATCAAAACCTAATGATTCAAGCTGTGAAAGCTTTTTAAAGTTTTAAAAATAGAAGAACCACTCTTCAGCAAGTTAGACGGCTGCTTCTACTCCCCATCTACAGGAAAGTGGTGTTCACTTCTCAGATTTTTAAACAGTAGATTCACAAAAGTTAGTATGTCAGTCCACTCTGAACTGGTTCCCATCTTACAGAGCTTACATGATATTTTACAGCTGTTTTACCCCTAGCATGCAACAAGACCACCTCACTATTTTGCTGTTGAGTATCAGGGTTCCTTCCAGCAGTGTTCTCTATTTGTGTGCTGTGCTTGGTTGGTTCCCAGGACTCTGGCCAGGGCGCTCAGTACATTTTATGTAGAGCAAGCACAGCAAGAAAAGCCATGCTTTTTTCATTACAAACAAGGTGATGATCAAGTACCCGGATGTGTCCCAATCACTCTGATCATCCTTCCCTAAGTTATTGCAGTCTCTTGTGTCTGTTTCTGCAGGTATATGAGAAGCTCATCCCGATAGGAAAAATGCTGGGCAGATTGGTTATCTAACCAGACTCATTGCACAGATAATCCAAAACAAGTGCCAACTCAAAACATGGCACAGCACTACACTGGACCTGCCTGAGTCAAGCAAATATGAAACCATACTTACAGGAAATACACAACAATTCTAATTCATCCTGCAACTGAAGCCTTGTTAACCTCCCAAATTATTATGTTTTTAACACCCTTTACATTTTCGAGGCTGACATTAGGCTTCTAATCAGCAAGTTAAAACACATGATTCATTTATATAAACTAAGTGGGGGGGGGGAGGCCAAAAAGCCCCTTCAAACCTGAGTATATCTGAAGCATCCTTCTCAGTTAAGTGTCTACAGCAAATTCCACAGAACTTTACACTTTAAAATTACTAGAGCTGCCTTTATGGATCTACAGGGGCTTGTTGTTATCTCCATTTTTAACCTGAAAAGCTAAATACCTTTCACTTAGTACACAGTTGAACAATTACTAATTCCAGTATTAATCACTCCCCAAGATTTAGTACTTTAATAGTTAGTAATAGACAGCATGCAGCAGATGCAAGAGTTTTTAGAAGTTAATATTGAAATTGTACCCTTCTCCATCCCCTGCCTTCACCACCTGGAGGGCCTATCTGAAGTTCTGAAGGCTGTGTGCATTCCATGGTTCAAGTTTACATTCCTCCCATCATATGCAAGATTCACCTGACCAAATGGAAACACCTACATTTAAGATAGGCACTTCAGGCTTTTTTTTTTTTTTTCCTAATAGGCAGTGGATACATTATAACTTCTATACCAAAATATTAAATTTAGCCACCTAGGACAAGATCTAAAATCGTTACATGAATCTCATCTTAGATGTGCTTGTGTCATTTCAACAGAAGAGGCCCAGAGTGACCAGTTTCAGTTTTTTAAGACGCTTATGTAAGTGGCCAGGATTGCTCTGCCAGTCGGCTGGGCTAAACTTGCATATCAAGCAGCTGCACTTCCATGTCAGAGCAGGCACATGCAAGAGGAAGGATGTGGCTTCACAGTTAGCTTAGGAATATCCGAGCCTGTGCTACAGCCAGAAGGTACAGCCCTGAGCCAGCACTGCCGCTCACCTGACCTCAAGGTCAGGGGACAGCCCTAGATGAGAACCAGTGACAAGGAAGAAGACAGCAGCAATGCCTGTAGTTCCTCCTGAAGGTCACACGGTGACGGTGATGAGGACTGCCCCCTTCCAGCCAGCACAGGCCTCACCAGCTCAAGTCAATCATGGAGGCTCTTCTCCACACCCCCACACTCATCCTGGGAAAGAGAAGTGCCTAACTGCACCTTCTCTGCAAGGCCCCACTGCAGAGCCGTCACTAGGATCCCACTTTAGCCTTCCCCTTCCAGGTCAAGCAAAGTCATCTCACTTCACCTCTCCCCATACACCATAGGACAGTGCCTTAACAATTTAGTGATGTCTCTGACAGCCTCTCTCTGTCAGGAGAGGTGCAAAAGAGGGCACCATTTTGGATGTGGCCTCAAGAGCACGACTGAGGGCAATAACCCACTGGTCATGCTCTTGCTCAAGCAGCCCAGTATGAGCCAGTCCTTGCCAGCACAGGAGAGCCCTTCACCTGGCTCAAGCACCCTGTCCCATGGGGTGGCCAAGACCTTTCCTACAGAACTCCTCCTCTCCACCACAGGGTAGAGATGCCAGGCAGCAGAGGTAGCCCCAGCTCTCCTGTCCACCCTCAACCCCGGAATTTAGACCACACAGCAGCCCTACCCCCACGTCACCATTTTCAGCTACTGCCAACTGTGGCAGTGAAGAGTAAAGCCCATCAGAAGGATTTTTACTCGGCCAGCTCAGTGGTGCTCAGAGGGGCCTTCGGCAACTCCTTATAGAAGCGTGAAACTGGCCTGTTTTATGATCAGTGCCTCAAAGTAACATTTACTTCATGCAGTTCAAAGCATTTTGCCCATGGTTATACACATAACTTTATTCTCAGTATTCATTTCTGTAGCTTTAGATTTGACAATAGAAGGAGTCTATGAAAATTCAGTGTTGCAGTTCTGGAGATGTCCACTTACCAAAGATGTTACTACTGTATCCTCACAGAAAACAAAGTACTCCCCTCAAGCATCCATTCCTTGTATTTTTCAATCTAGTAAACCAATTTCCTGTGCTAGGAGGTTGCCTAAGTTTACCATACAGCTTTAGGGTGTCAGACTTCACACAACCAAGACAAGCCTTTCTAAACAATTTTAATAATACAGTTTGAGAAGTTGTTGTCCAGTGCCCAGCAACACCAAGATCAACACAGGAGAAAGAACACCGTATGTGAATTGTTCACTCACAAGCAGACTTTGCATGTACCACTGCTTTATATACTAATATTTCATTTTGGATGTGCACGCATACTAAAGCTCTTTCAAAAGGTTCCCATAACCTGGTATGCAACGCGAGTGCCTGCCTATCTGAAGGATAGCTCCACTAACAGTAACCAACACATGTAAATCCAGAAAGCAAAAGACCATGCTTTTCTCAAATCCTAGAGAATTTAGCCCTTTACTACCAAATCTCAACTTTAGAAATACAGCTCTAATTCAGGAACAAATCCTTAAATCTGCAGTCACCACAGCCAGATCTACCTATAAGCAAAACACATCTGAAATCAGACTCTGTGAAGATGTGAAGATGTTTCACAATGGAAAGCAAGCTCATTTTAGAATGTGAAAAATCACTGTCACTGTTAACTATGTGAATTTCAGAGCAGAAGTAGGTGAACACAAGCTGAAACTATTTGCATTACTAATAAAGCAGAAGTAAAGCAGTTGTGTTCACAGTGGTAAAGCACCTTTCCTACCCTCCCCAGCTGTCACTCTCAACTATGTATATTTGAAAGCCATCTGGCACAGATCCCGACAGCCAGTTTAAATCATTTCATGTTTCCTACAACCTCACCAGAATGAGGCTGCTAGACACTGCTCTAATTTAAGTATTGATTTGCATTGTATTCAATAGGCTTCATGAAATTTTGCACCAGCTTCATTCCCAAGTGAAGAAAAATTGGCAGACCCAAGCAACATAAAGAAATCTGAAGTGCAATATCAATGCTAACAGCAGTAGTACCTAGATGGAAGTGAAAAACTCCTGCTCAATATGCATATTAAGATCCTGATTTAGTCTCTACTGTATCTAAATAACCAGAAGAGATTCAAAAATACCACTCTTTCTCAGATAATTTAAGGGCTAACCATACCTGTAATCTTTTCCACCCATTTCTTGTTACTCAGTCTTACCTATGTAAAAACTTCAGGAAGCAAATCTGGACAAACAACACAACAAGCACATTTTGTTTTCCTCCACTGTAGTATCAGAAACCACTTAGGAATAAAGCTTATGTATTTTAACATTTTTAATATTTTACTTAGTGCAGAGATCCATACAGATAGACACTAACTGTTCTGGAACATCATTAGTTGAAGGCTGGCACTCAAACCACCCTCCCGTGTACAGTCAGAACAATAGCTGCAAGTTCTCCTATGTCAAAAGGTTAATACTCTCTAGGGAATGGTTTCACATGACAATTGCACAAGGAAAACCATTTCCACACCACCAATTCAAAGACTTGTGCTGATTCCCTCATGCAAGCCTCACTTCTCACCTTGGAGAGCCAAGTTTGTGCCCAAGGATTTTGTAACTGGTGCAATGAGTAGATGCAAAGGGGCAGAGATGGCACAAAGGAGGGGGGAGTTACTGAGTAGTCTAAGACAGGGTGGAAATGCAAGTTGCCATGATGCCACCTCAACCAATCCATGAAACTTCACACTCACAGTGACAAGTCAAATAGGAAACTACAAATGAAGCTGATTCTGTCCTCACAGTCTCTTGGATTATGCTGATAAACCCAGCATCTCCAGAAGGTCATCATAAAAGTCTGACATAATATGTTTGATCAAACATATTAACAGAAAAAAATCTTTGAATGAGGACTTAAAAGACTCTTATCTCTTAAAACACCTGCCATACAAAACCAAATGTTTTCCAAGCTTTTGGAGGGTGACATCACTGTATTTGCACTATATTTTGCATCACTACGTAGAGGCAATTCTGAAAGAACCACACTGACAAGGCACCAGTCACTGTTCAAATAACAAGTGCAAAAAAGTTGTGTGATCTCTACGTAAGGGCACTTGTGTAATGCTCCAGCAAAAAGAGCACTTGATTTTTCTTTCACTGGTGTATGTAATCTAAAAGTGACTAAGATCATCTTTCATTTAAAATCTTAAAATTAATATTAAAGTTTGAGTTTCAATGAAGACATAAGCAGTAAAAAAGCACACCACTGTGAACCTTAGGTTGAGTCCCAGGCAGTTAGTTGCTTAAAGCAGAGTGGATGAATCATCTTTTCTACCTCCAGATGGGGTTTGTTGCTATCAACTATGCAGAGTATGGTACATCCCAGGCCTCCTCTGACCAGACACTGTACACCAAGTGGTGAGAACCCAATAGTGTTGTTTTCCCTGCTGCCACCTTATCTTTCTGTGAATATAAGGGCACAAGTAAGGGTAGCAGATTACAAGTGATAGGCTTCCAGAAGTGTGTTTTAAGAACATGGTGTTTCCTGCGCTCACTGGGAATTAAGGCAACATCCAGCTCATGGGCAATAATAAAAAAAAAATGGAGACACGCGAACCACTGAAGTCCATCATAAGCAGGAGGCCATGCAGGTACTTACCTAACTTTCTCCTCCAAAGCAGCATCAGAAAATCACCAGCAATAAGCCAGCACTACCCCTAGTGATGAGACTGGTCATGTTTTAAGCGGCAAAACAAGCCAGACTGAGTGGCCAGCACCAAAGTTTATCAACTGTCATCTTCAAAATGCATCCATGCACTCTAACTGCACAGTACAGCTGCAAACAGCAGTCAAGGTAGATATACTCTCTTCCTCAGTCCATTCCCCTTCGAAGGCAAGGCTTTGTTATTTGTCTGTCCTGTAATAGCATATTACATGTTATCTCTTTCTGGACAAAAAGAATTTGTATTAATTTTCCAAGCTATTTCTGGACTTTTCAAAATGACTCCTACATTTTCCTTACATTTCTTCTCCCACCAGATCTTTGAAATACCAATGGAGAAACCTCATGCCTATTTTGCAATTCAACAAAACTAAACTAATAACACCCCCATAACACCATCTGTCACTTAGAGTAAGATTTTTAAGTGGCAGCAGAAATAATTTTCATAATGTTTACTGGAATATGAATAGCTTAAACAGACAGATCCTTCAAAGTTACTGCTCACATCAAGAGAAACCTGTCATGAAAACTAGAAAGTCATTTTTATGAACTCTATTTGAAAGCCCAATAATTTAGAAATAAAAGGTAAATTGGACAATATCATGTACTTGTGCTGAGATTACATTCAGCGTTAATAGGTACAACTGTTCCAAGATGGGTTAGTCTAGTATTTTGCCTGTTGATTTCATGATGCGTGTCACCTCCAGGAAATCCTCCTTCTATAATGTGTATTAGCACTGCTTACATCTTCTCTATGAAACTGCCCTGTTTTATGAACAAAAATCCTTTCTTCCTTACTTTTTTATCACTCTGTTCTTCAACTAGTGTACACAGTCTTTTCAGCTAACTGAAACCTAAGCTAGGGTAACACTAACATTTGTTATTGAAAAGTGAAGAAATCTTTATAAAGACAATCTATTTTGAATTAGATTAGTAATTCTTAACGCTTTTGAGAAATACCCATTCTCTACATAAGCCATCATAGGTTCACTTTTCTTTTCCAAACCACCAACAACATCACCTCATGTCTGCTGCCTTCCTTGTTCTTCAATCTGTTAACAAAGCCTTAACTTTGTAAGGAGAAATAAAAATTATGCCTTCAAAGAAAATTTAACAGGTTTGAATTAAAAAAAACAAACAAACCTACTTGAGACTGTTGCACACACTACAGCAAGCCAGTGACAGAGCTAATCTTAGCTTTTCAAGTACAATACTGCAACCCCTAGATTTTATCTAATATTTAATTAAACTACCCTAGAGAGAAAGATCCTTATCTCCTGAACTGCAACTTTTAACCAGTTTTATTATAATTATTATTCATTTTAAGACAAGTTGCAAATACTAGATGATACAATTTTAAGACTATTATTGCAGTTTTATTGATCCTTTTGGAAGAAAGTTAGCATGCATTTCTACAACAAAAATCTTACAGATTCAAGCAGTCCTTATTTCTCAAAAGATACTCAGTTTTAAATGCCCTGGACTAACCATGGATGTTCGTTATTCTGCATTAGATTAAATTTTGCTAACTGAAATCTGACTTCAACTCTGACTAAAATGCAAATCCATTGTTGCACTAGTATTATTTTCCCTTTAAAAACAGAAGAGTACATATATTAAAATAAACAGTCCAAACGCTGAAAGACATTTCTGAGGTCACATTTCAGCAGTAAAGAATGCTCCATGCCATTAATATTTAGTCTACCTTAATGGAAGAAATTTGAGTTAGAAGATACTTTAGATTATCTTGTCCACCCTTATGTCAAGGGAGACTTGTTTTGCCAGGTCCATTTTGAACTTGTCAGTTAATATTAAGTTCCCAGCTCTAGCATCTGTTTTTGAGGTGGCTTCAGCAGATTCAGTTTATGTTTCTCCCTTCTCAGTATCTTCATCTTATGACTATCTCCAGTTTATCAGACTCTTCTTTTCTGAATAAATTCAAATAGTAAAAAAAAAAAAAAAAAACAAAAAAAAAAAAAAAAAAAAAAAAAAAAAAAAAAAAAAAAAAACAAAAACAAGAAATTACAACACCTTNAAAAAAAAAACAACAACAAAAAAACAACAAACAACCAAAACCAGTAATTACTAGACCTTAGTGCCTTTGTTACAGGACACTTTCAAGCCTCTCAGCTTGCTGTTAAGCCTTCCGCAACACAGTTTAAAGGTTTGTTATTTTAACAGCTGACAGAAGTTCTTTATATTGTGGTCCACAGAAGTGACTTTCTAAACGAGACTAACTTTAGACTGTAGTCCATTTTAATTGGTAGGATCACTCCCAGATTATTAGCTGAATGTATACTACACGAATGGGGATCCTTTCCTTATACCATTATCTGTATGTAATGCAACTTTGTGTAAGAAACCAATACACAGTTTAGTCAATGCTAATGTGACACAAGTCTTATTTTCTGCTTTAAGTTCCCAAACACAACTGTTTAATATGCAATAGTGAGTCACCATATGTGTGCATACAAAGACCACAGCCACAATTCCCTTTAAAATTAGTTTTGACTGGTATCATTTCGGTAACCTACATGGAAAGCAGCATTTTTCTTTGAATGAATTGAAGTAATAATGTTGCAATTCAGCACTGAGCAGCATTGATTGGGAAAACCTGCAAGTGGCTGTATACAACACAGGATCCACATTTCCGTCAAATAATCCAACCATGGTGGGTTACCATAATCAACAGTAGGAGCAGCAATCAACCGAACCACACAGCGATGCTGTTACAGACCAAAAATTTCACATTCAAGTGTACGAGTTTTCTTTCCTCACTGAATTCAGTGACCACTTTTTCCACTGACACGGAGAGTTTCCATTCATTATGCCGTAAGTATTAAAGTCCTACTACACTGGAAGCTATTCCTGCCCAAAGAGCCAACAGTTTAAAGATACACAAGTTTAGTTCTATTGGTATTCATGATTTGTGGTGTTTGGAACAAATCCTTGAAATGCTCCAACAAACAGGAAAAAAAAAAAAATGGCCCTGGCTGTAGCTACGGCTACCACCTTCTGAACACTGTATCATGAACCAAGGAGTTGCCAAGTTATCTAACAAACACCTTTTCAAGAACACTATTTCAACTCAAATTCATTAGGATCCATGAATGCTTTGAAGATGCAGAATCTTTTCCACGGGCGGTGGTTTTCCAAAGGCACACTCATCTCATTCCTCAGCAAGTCAAGACTGCCAACCACTAATGATGGAAGATCTCTCACAAGTACAGTGGGCTTGAAACTTGACTTCTAAGAAGGGACATGAGCTGAATATTCACCTAGCTAGTCACCTCTCAAGCACTTTGAGGCCAGCTACCAGCTTCTCAGAATGATCGTTTCAGACACAGCATAAGGTACTACCGATAGTTCCTTCTGAACACACCTTGAGAGGAAAGCCTCAGCACCTGAATTTACAAATTCAAGAATGCCGTATATAACAGATAGTGAAAGATTTCTCTAATGTCGATCTTAAAATAACAAGAAAAAAGCCACTAAAATTTTGCTACCTTTCTCTTCACCTGCCCGCTACAGTTTAAAAAGTCAAACATAAAAAAGATTTATGTGGAGTATGGAACACTCGTAGCACTGCACAGACTCCAGTTACAGCTGTGCTAACACGCTGCCCCTCGGGCGGCGAACCCTGGGACTCACCCCTAGCTCTCGGTTTCCAAACGCTCCGAGCTCAGGCCGATAAACGCCGCCACCCTAAAGGAAACGCTCCCGAGGACCACAGACCACCTCTGCCCGTCAGCTTTCCATGAGACCTTCCTCCCGAAATCCTAAATCCTTCCGACCTCAGCCTTTACCGACAGACCGAGGGGCTCCGGGGGAAGCTAGGGTGGGCAGCGGTTCGGACACCCGCCCCACTCCGCTCCACCTCGAGCGACGAGCACTGACCGCCCTCGGCAGCGGCCAACCATCCTCCGGCGGAGGCTCCAGCCCGCTCCCAAACTTACGTGGTGCCACATCCAAAGGTTACACGCACGACCGGGACGAGGATGACACCGCCGTGAGAGGCGCTTCCCATCGCGGAGCGGCCCCGCGCGGGTTCAGGCTCATCCGCGGAGCAACGCCCGCCAGGGCTTCTCTTTCCCAACACCCGAAGCGGTGCCGCATCCCTTTACCGTCCGCGCACACCGGTCGATGGGCAGCCCGGCCAGGCATCGATAAATCAAATCAGCCCGCCCGCTCCGACGGAGAGCGGCGTACGACTCAGCCCGGGCCAAAAACACCGCCCTGGGGGCGCGGCGGGCGGGCGAGGGAGGTAGGGAGGCGGCGGGGGAGGCTGCGCGGGTGCGGGTGCCGGGCTCCCAGCCCCCGCGGGGCGGCGAGGAAGCGCCAGGGATGTCGGTGTCGTGCTGCCGCAGCGGGCTAATCCCGGCTACTTAACCCGGCGGGCAGCGGGGGCTGAGAACCACCTTAATCCGCGGCGTGAGAGCGCCCGATCGCCTGCCCGCCAGGGGCTGCGGGGCCGCGGCGTGCCGGCCGTGGGGTCCCCGACGGCGCGGCGCTGCGCTCCCGCGGAGGCTCAGCCCCTCATCTGCTGCCCTCAAGGTCACACCGTGCCCCGGCGGCACGGCAGCGTCCAGGTGCGCGCTCCGGTTACCTGCGCGGAGAAGCGGTGAAAGCCTGGGAGAGCGGCACCTAGCCCCTCCG
>VXAY01004501.1:169194-190116 GCA_013399855.1 Oxyruncus cristatus
TGAGGGGAGGCGGGGCCGCCCGAAGGGACCGCCGGGCGCCCGGGGCGCGGTCCTCCCCTGCCCCAGGGGGCGCGGGGGCACCGTGCCCGCGGCGCTGTGCGGTGGCCGCCGTGGTGTCGCCCCACGGCCTCCCCGTCCTGAGAGCCGCCGGGCGCTGCCGGTGGGAGCCTCTCTGGCGGCTGCTGAGCAGCGGGCGTGGGGGGCACGGCGGAGCCTCGGCGAGACTCTGCTGGAGCTGCCGGGGTGTAATGCGGCGGGAGGTCCCTGTGCGTGGGGCCGCCGGGCGGGTCGCTCGCTGCCCGTGGTGAGGACCGAGGGAGCTCCGGGTCCAGCCTCCCGTCAGGCGTGCCCGCCTCTCGGGGAACCCTGGCAGCTCCCTCGGGAGAACGGGGAAGGTATGGAGGCCGCAGGTGTTCAGCGCCTCCCAGTCTCCAGCCGAAGGCTCTTCGGTTGGGGAGAGAAAAACAAATGGGGTTATCAATGTTTGAGCCCAAGTGAGTTCTCCGGGGAGATGCTGGAAGTGAATAACAAGGCTGGGAATTAAACTGGAAATGAAAACCCTGATTTAAGTTCTCCCCTTCCAATGCAGTAGATCTTCCCCCACCCGCTAATGAAAAATACCAATGCATAAGCTGTATGTCGTTCTGTAACTCCTCTGCGTGGTTTTTTGAGCTGTGTTTTGACACATTCCCTACCCTTCTCTTGGGCATCTCGGTGGAGTGACTGGCCAGCTGTGTCCCGGGCTGTCAGGTTCTTTGAGCCTACCATAAATAATACCCTGCTTCGCTTTTGTTACCGTTCAAATCCTACTGCTGCCAGAAACCGTGCTGCAAAGGAAACGGAGAAGCTTATATATCACTACAGTGGCAGACCCGAGATGGTGCAGAGCCTAGAGGGTTAAAGCAACAGGATGAAGTCAGCACAAAGCAGCCCAGAAAGACTGGCAAATAAATAAATCATCCTAACTACGTTATTATTATGGCTTGCCTGAGGTTCATTGTCTCTTTTCTTTCTTACCTGAATGTCTGTTACATTTTTCTCCTTGTTCAAGAGAGGCAATCAAAGGAGGCTGTGAGCACCAAATGGCTCCTGCCCATTTTGGATGTTGCTAAAAATACTACCTTACCTCTCCATATCCAGAGGTCAACTGAAAAATCAAAATAATGAGGTAAGCAATCCTGCGATTATTCTGTTGAGGTTTCTTGTATTTCTTCCCAAAAGGAGAATATAAAACTATCTGAACATATATAAAAGAAATTCTCTTCTGTCTGCAGTTCAGCACCCTCCTCTGCACTGATGGTTGTAGCTCAGGGAGGTTTCCCCAGGCACTTGGAAATTGCATTTATTGATACAGCTTTATAAGACTGGCAGATGTGTTCTGCACAGTTCTGTCCTCCCATAGCTCTAAGGCAGGTAAAACTAGCTGTGGTACAGCTAAAGGAGATGATGTGTTTAATGCATTGCAGTTTGGGTACATACCTGTACTACCTGCTTCTGCTTGTCTTGAGGAAAGGTAGGTATATTGTGCTTAAGTTCTTTGTCTATGAAATAGGAATACTATCCTATTCACAGGAAGGAAGCAAAGGTGGGAAGGGTACATATCAGCATCAACTTTTTGAGATACTGTTATACTAGAATTCTCGAAGTGGATACATTTTTCAAGGCATAATAGTTACTAAATGCTCCTCTTTCACTGTTATACAGGGTTAGCATAAAAACATGCAGCACCTTGCCTGAAAGTAAGAAATTTCTTCTATCTCCACAGAATCTTCGTCCTGAGGATTTTAAAATGTTTTCCAAATTAATTCTCCATCTCCCACACTCGTAAAGATTATTTTTTTTTGTGAGAAAATAGGTGTTCCTGCTATTTCTAAAGGTTAATACGTGTAATCGACTGATAGAAAACATTCCGTGTAATATAGATCACCAATGGTATAAAGCAAGCAAAACCAAGGTGCACAAGGGAATATTTCTGGAGATCTTTCATTTAACTTTTGATAAAAGATTAGTGTTTCAGGAAAATTCAGTGTGGTTTTGCAGACAATTTGAAAAGGCCAGGATTGACAAATCAGTGCCAACACCTCACCTTATTCCGTGATCACCACTCTAAAGACACAATCATCATACATTTTAACACATGCTTCTGCATGTGTCACAGAGAATTTAAGTGGTTTGCCTGTTTCTGATCTACTTACTCTGAGACTTTTAACATAAAGAGTATGAATTTGGAGAATTTGGACTGTTACAATATTTGGTGAAAAATTAATAAGGTATCAAAACGTCTGAGGGACCACCTCACCATCCCATATCAACTAGGGGCCTTTTTGCCAGATCTCATGATGGGCGTGATCTGAGAAGAGAAAGTAGAAAACAGACTTTTCGTAGTTTGTATATAGATCTTAACTTTTTGGAAACTGTTTCTCGACAATTCTGCTAGTGCTGATCCTGTTCAAACTCAGTCAGTTTATTAAATTGGATGAAAGTGGAGAGCATAGAGAAAGTGTGAGAAGTCAGGAGAATATTTGTGTTTGAGTAAGGAGGCATGAGTGTCTAAAGTTTCCACGGGTTTTGCAAAACCAAATGTTTTCCATACCAGCTACACTTTTCCCAGTTGCCTTTCTCAGCTCAGTACTACTGTTTGACCATGCTCTGCAGTCCACCCTAGAGAAGATTCCTGTTCTCCATGCTCCTGGCTGAGGACCTGCCCTAGTTCCCGACAGACCCTGAAGGCTGCATCTTGTGATGCAGCATCTATCCTACATCCTGAAAGATCAATCTGTTGTCTAAAAAACTAAACGGCCGTCTAGGTAAGCAAACAATAGACCACTCACTCGTCTTATAGGTGCCACAATGACCAAGTTGCTCTATTGTTCACCCCTGAAGCCTAGCAATGACCTTGTGAAACAGAACAATTATCACCATTTCATCCAGAAATCTTTTCACCCCACCCTTAGGAAAGAGGCCTATCTGTAAACATTTGCACTTCTATCAGCTCAAAATTCTTTTTCTTGGCTGTTCAGGAGCTCAGGATTTGTGCATGATATGTTTCCTCTTATGAATGCATATGATAATTTAAAATAGCTGATTTTATTTTCTCTGTTCAATTTCCCTCCCAACATATTTTACTTATTTTTTTTTTTTTGCTTTTAGTTTTATGTTCTTCTACTGTGATAGTCTGGTGATACTGCAAGATCAGAAGGGTGAAAGATCAAAAGAATAAGCAAAGAAATGTGAGAAGTAATAGTTATTGCACTGAACTTAATATGTTAACTATTTTTTCTTTGTGTGTTCTTTTCAGATACCACTGCAGCCCATTACCCACACAGCACCATTACAGTCCTAGAGAAGATGAAAGAGTGGAAAGGTATTTCATGAACAAGGGCACAATGTCTACATGCAAAGAAAAAACAAACAAAAGCATAAATCCTGGAATTGATGGAGAATCTGACCAATCAGACTTTGATCAGGCATGAGAGAGTAGAAGGGAAAAAACAGAGCAGGGTAGGATAGCAATAATTTACATTACTAGTCAGAGCAGGGGAAAAAAAAAAAAACACCATGTTTGGGAAGCTTTTCATGATTAAAAAAAAAACAAAAAAAACCCACTAAATATGGATGGTGATGAGGCAGTATGACCATGGCTGCCTCCTAGAAAGTGAGAAATGACTGGTGAATGCATGTATGCTATCACTCTGTAAATAACTGCTGAAAAATGCATGAAGTGAGCATCCAGCTACCTGCATGGAAGTGACTTTTCCTACGTAGCGCTCCCCTGGCTTAGAGCTGATACTTTCTCCCCCATGCCTAGACACGTGCCAATTAATTCTTGAACTCCTAAAGGATGACCAAGGTTTTAAGCAAGGCTCTCCTGGAAGCAGTTTGGTCCAGTTCACTAGGAGTGTTAGTTAAAGGTACACTACTGTTGTTGACTCCCTGGACCTGCTGTTAGCCATCATCTCTTGGTGTTTGTATGTATTGCTCATGCACTCACCTATCAACCCAGGACTCAAAATGTCCATTATACTTACTTAAGTGCAAAAGTGCTCTTGGGGGTTCGTGGTCTGTACTATTCTGGACTGAATTAAAAGTGTTACCTCTTGGTTTGTGATACTGTAGGTGCTTTTAGATGTATTGCTTTTTAAGGCTTCTCTGCTGAACTTGTGTGCAGCAGTTGTGGCCTTATCTTTGAGAGCCTCTTGTCATCTGATGTTTGTGCGGGCTTCATCGACTCCTTTTGTGGACCTATTCCCATTAGTGCTGGCTGAATAGCTGATTTGTAATCTGTAATATTGTGATCCTCTCCTCTGTGATCAAGTGACGAGGGCCTTGTTTATTTTTCCTCCTCTTCCCAAGATAAGAAACAACAGTGCTATCTCTCTCTGAGGCTAGCATCAACATCACTGACCAGTCAGAGTCAGGCTCCTGACTCAAAAAAAGTTGGTTTTAGGAAGAGTGATTTAGCCCCTCCCTCTCTCATCAGTGCTGGGTAATTGTCTTCAGGAGAACAATAAATTGTCTCTTAGCAATGCTACTTCAAAGTCCTTTGGATAAGAAAATAGATAATTCAGTTAAGCCTTAGGTTCCTTCAGCAAACATTAGCATTTCTGCCCCTTGGCGATTATTCAAGATGTTTTTTGAAACATTTAAGAGTCATTAGAGCTAATAGTTCCCATTTTACATTTCCTTCAAGTAGGAGGAACAGAAAAAATGCACTACCTTATCCCTACTACCTCAGTCAAGAAGTTTATCATTGAAATGATAAACGATGACCAGAACATAGCCAAATAAATTATTCCCTTTCCTTGTTGATCAGACACTGCTCCAAATCATCCTGGCTGTTTTTAAGATACCAAAAAAAACATCCCACCTATCTAAAGAATTTTTAAATTTTTAAATTGCATTTAAAGAATATTACTAATGTCCTATTTCACATGAATAATTTAAAACTCTGAGCTCAGCCTTGCAAGCCTTATTCAGGAATAATCTTTTTGAGATTACAAGTAACAGATCTGAAAATAGCTTACAAGTAACAGATCTGAAAATTATCAAAATCGAAATTTGGATACCTGTGAAAAAGTGTGGATATAAAATATCTAGTATCAAACCTTGAAAACAAACACCTCTCCATAGTAATATAAATTATAGCAAAAGTATTACATAAAATATTGATATTTATGTATATATAAGATCAACTATGCTTATAATGTTTAGGCATAGACTATGAGCAGCCAAAAGAAGAAAGTCTTGACTAAGGCACTGTCTGTATTATCAGATAATAGTACGATCATTAGAGTGAGTAGAAACAAACTTTTAAAAATAATTCAGAATGTTGCTTGTTAACTCATAAAACTGAGGAAAATTAACTAAGTCCTTGTAACATCAGCTGTATTTCTATTATGTACTAGTAGAAAAGATAAATAGCATTTTCCTCTGCCTAACTTCCCTTTTGCCAATCTGTGGCAGCTTTGTATTGAACCACCAGAGCTTGAATATATGATATGGGCACATCTAGTGATAGTACTGCTGTGGGTTATCTTCAGGCTACAACGTTATGCAGCACTAAAGGCAGGGGTTTTTAGGACAGAAGTAGATTAAAAGATAGAAAAATGTTTTGTACGTGACAGCAGTCCAAACATTAACAGTTCTGTTATCTTCAGTTCTGACTGGATTCTGTGAGAGCTGCACATGCTTAATAATTACTAAAACTGACACCTATGTTACTAAAAATATACTGGATTACTAAAAGGGGTTTAGAAATGAATACACATAAAAGCCTATTCAATTTTAGTTTTATGGTAAAACTTAGATTTGTTTATCTTTTGTGTTTCACTCAGCTTATGTTGAAAACAACCAGTTTCTTTCACTGTTCAGCCAGTTCTGAGTGCCTTTCACATTCAACCCCCCAAGTCCTGGCAGTGCCTTTTAAACTGGAAGCCGTGCACTGAGAATGGTTCACCAGGAGACCAGAAAAGGCCCACAGCTGATCTGTGAGGCTATAGTTCGAAGTATGAGATATCCTTGACAGCATATGTAAGGTCTAGTGATAATCCCCTGGTTGAAAGCATCTGAGTATCACTATCCTAGTGCATTTTTGCAGCTTTTTGCTATTTACATTGAAAACACATACTTACTTACTGTTAATGAATCATTCTCTGCAGGAATACTTGCTCTACAGGTCACTGCAGAAGGACTTGTAATGGCACTGGAGGGTGGGAGGTTTAAATCAAGCTCGGCTAGAATCACCTCTCCCTGTGATCTGCTCCAGACTGAAGTAGTAGAGAGGAGACTTTTATTGTATAATGGGTGTGACACAAGTGCTCATACTTCCCTGCTGTATGCAGGGCAAATGCAGAGGTGGACCAGTGAAGAGTTTGATCACCTCATAGTACATTTTCAGACACAGTTGAGGTAGTCATTTGGGATCTTCTAGAGATCTTCCTTTAGGACTTGCCCAGACCTGCACTAAGTTGATGAGCCACACTCTTCCACCCTTTTTTATTTCTCTGTCCAACCCCCATTGTCTCTTTTTGTTTTATGTACTCTTTCCTTCACTTTGCCTTCTGTTTAGCTGTGTTTTCCAAGTAGTAGCACCTTTTCCATGCTTCCTGCCAACCAAACCAAACCAAACCTAACTGATCTCCAAGAACATCCTGTGGAATTAATGATGATGAATTTGCAGTTTGTATTGTTGGTGTGTGTTATTCCTTCCCTTGCCAGTGGGATGGGATTTGTTTGTTTTCACATGGGCATCTAAAAGGGACAAATCTAGACCTGTACTAATAAACTTTTATAGACAGTGCTGAGAAGCTACAGGCTCTAGAAGGCAATGTATATATTCTAAGTTAAATGTTTAAGGTAAGTCTGTAGTTCTTTCTATTGGAGGTAAACAAGGATATGCAGTTTAAATGTCTATCTCTTGAAAGGATAACAGTGGGTACATGAAATGAACTTCTCATTTCAGTCTGCATGATTTTCTGGGTTCTCTTCTCTTCATCTACCAGCCAATACTTTTAAATGGGCCTTGATCTGGAGAATGTCTGCCAAGATATTAAAAGGAGGAAAATACACCATGATAATCAGGTTTTAATACAATCCATTGCTAGTGATTTTTAATGAATGAAACTAGTGCAATTTTTGCTAGCAACTTCTACTAATTAACTCAAATTGAGATGATCTTAAGTAATGACATGAATTAAATACGTTGGAGTTGAGTAGAGCTATCTGAAAGGAAAGGGATATTGGCGTACAGAAGGCTTTCAGGACATTCCTGGCTTGAATTCCACTGAGCTGGTCAATCGTGGTCCTGATAGAAGACTCACTGTAGACTAAACTCCCCTGAGATGGCATGCTTTGTTGCTAGACCAGCCAGCTGTAGGAAGAAAATGACTGCGGGTCCCATAATGGATGTAGTACGTGGAGTTTCTTAGGAATAACGTTTGAGTTGCAGAGTTGAAGTGCCAGCACTATCACAACCTGTTTTAAAAATGACACTGAGACTTAAACTTAGATCTTTGTAATCACTCTATGTTTATTTGCCTCCCACCTTCATGTAGTTGTGTTGAAGTTTGTGATGCTCTGTCAAAGTACAGGGAAATGTAAGCACTCAGAAAAGGGTCAAAAATATCCCTCCAAAATTGTGTTGTATGTATAAATAAATAAATAAATAAATAAATAAATAAATAAATAAATATGCATATTCATAAAGAGAACTTGCTTTAAAAGGAAACTAATCTAAAAATATGTCCAGCCAAAACTCTAAAACAGTATTATAATTAGCAAAACTAATAAAAATTTAAAAATTATAAGCCAATAGTAAAGTGACCATAAATTCTGTTGGTATTAGGAAGTCCACGTTGTTACCTAAAGAAAATGGTACTTTTCCTTGTTATTGGTCATTTTCTCATGCATATCCATATCCATTTTAATTTGACTGTGAACACAAGCAAAAATATCCATTTTAGAAAATAAGTTAGGAGGTCTGATGGTTTTATATGGGAACCATACAAAAGTTTGTTCTTTTTTTAAGAAAAAGAACCAGAACTTTTATCATAAACAATGGACATTAATAATAAGAAATGAAACCAGCAAAACTTAAGACCTTTATAGCCAGAAAACAGATACTGTGTACAGATAAGGTTTGGTTGGTTGGTTGGTTTGGGGTTTTTTCCCCCTGTGATCTATTCCTCTTTTCTAAATAAAGTAAAAAACTCCATGAAACATTAAATTGGCAGGCAAGTAAAGCTAAGACAAAGCTTAAATCCATGATGCTAGGAAATTCAGAGATGAAGTTGCGACATTACTCTTATCCCATATTGCAGTATTTTTGCTGCCTGGAGTTTCTCATCATTGACTGAGATAGATAGGAACACAGATAATTTTTTGCCTTTCCTCAATTTTTTTTTTTTTTGAGGTTGGTTGAGGGGTAGAGTTTTCAAAAAGCTTAATTCAACATTTCTATTTTCTCCTTCAATGTGTTCTGCACGCTGCAATGTATTCTTATTATATTTTTGGTTTTCCAGTTGACTAAAGTAAATGCAATGATGTGAGAAAAAGCAATGAATATAATATATATCTCAGACCTGTGTTACATGTTTTTTGGTTTTTTTTTTTATCATTCTGTCGCAAGCTCCAAACAGAACAGGAATGTATATTAAGTTGAACTTGTGCATGCCTTTGCAGGTTTAGGACATAAACTGCCTAAAGGAACTCATAAAAATATATTACTTGCATTGTGTCAGGGAGTTTCCGTATCCCTCTCAGTATAGTCATTGTCTTCCATGTGCAATATTAAGAAGTATTTGCCAGATCTCCAGTCTGTCCTTCGAAAATTTTAACAAGTGCACTTATTTTCCATTATTATGAGAAAAAGGTTTGTATTTTTTTTCTTAATATATTTCAACTTTATTTCACTCCTGGAATACATCGGAGAAGCATCTGATCCGAAGCCTCAAAATCTGTGTCATTTTCATCAGAGTTACAAGGATCATGAAGTATTTTTTAAATAGAAATCACTGGGCAGGTCCAATTTATTTTGTTGTTGAGCTTTCCCCAGCTTTTAACTATGGCCCACTGAGTGGAAAGCAGGAATGACATTGCTGAGTGTTCACCTCTTTCCTGAAGTGGTAGGAGGGAGGGAGGGAGGAAGGAAGAAAATAAAACAACAAAGTCCTGGTTCCATATACACTTACTCAGCTAGCACTTTGTTGACCTATTAGAATATAGAGATTTAAAAAGAAATTTATTACTTGTTCAGAGTAAGGAGAAATTAGATGGGTAATAGATCTCAAGCATGAGCCTCTGAATTATTTTATCTTAGATATTAATTAGAGGACTGGTGCAATCCATTCATCTCTTATTTTTCAGGGCTGTCTTTAGAGGAATTCCGTCAGTCAGCGGGAATTAAAAACTAACTGAGCACAAAAGGACAAATAATTAATCGTATAAAATACATTCACCTGTGTTCCAATTCCTTCAATCTGTATTTCGAACCATCAATGAAATGAGGTGTAATAAATCCAAATGTATCTAAATAATATTTCAAAGATAATTTATTAGTGTTTAAGACAAATCTTACATTTTTATACCATCATCTGAACGTCAGTGGTATGGTCCATTTACACTTGGCTTTAGTCACACCTGTGTTGGGGTGTTGTTGTTTTGTTGTTGTTGTTTATTTTTTATTTGGTCTTGCTTTCAAACATGACTCATGAGGTTTCTATATGCAGCTTAAACAATTCTTCTTCCTTCCTGACAGTGACTGTCTGTTCTCTACTTTTGGCTTGCTTTTCCATTGTTATTTCTAAATTCTGTACATTTAGCTGATGACTGGAAGATCTGTTTAATTAATACAATGATTACAGAATAGTTGCCATATTTTGCTGTATATTAAATGTCTTGGATTTTAGTATTTGTTGCTTTCATTTTATTCTTCCACAGTGTTCTTATACTATGATACATGTTATGCATAAATCTTATTAAAAAGCAAAAAAATTCAAACTATAATCAGATTTCCCTGAAGAAGGAGGAGTTTCATGTTAAAGGTGGTATTTGTGAAAATTGTGGAAGCCGTATCAAAGTTTAATGAGAATTCAAATGAACTAAAATAATGTTTGTGTACATTGATAAGACCATATGCTTACTTTTTATTGTGGTTAAAATGGGAACAGCCTTCTAATGGACTATCAATGCAAGAGCTTTTAAAAAAACTAATTCACTAAATGCTGCATAGTACCAGTGTAGTTAGTAAATAGAAAAAGCAATTATCACCCAAAATGAGCATGACAAAGTCAAGCTTCTAACCATGTGAAGAACTGCTGGGGGAAAAATATCCACATTTTATTCTTGTCTCCTCTGATATTTGCTGTCTTCCATAGTTAATATTTATTGTAACAATGGTTTCAATATTGCATTGAGAAAAAGATTATATAGTGAAAGAAAATATGTATCAGCCATGTATGCTATCAGATTGTTCTCGAAATTATAAAATTCTAATGTCCTTAATGAATTTTACAATCCTTATTTTTAAAGATAAAATCCAATCTACAAAGCGAGATTTGTTATCCTTTGTTACACTTTAAATTCCATATATTGTTCATTCATTAAATTTAATTTTACAAGTTAATAACAGGGCTATATTTTTATGAATATAGTTTGATATAATTGCTATTTAATGATAGTAAAACCCTGCAATTAAACAATTTGCTTTACCCATACGAAAGGTTTCCCTGATATATCCTTTTTTTTTCAGTCCACTGAATTGCTGCCAGTTCTTAAGTGAAACTATTTGCCTTTTCATCGCACTCTCTTATCCCTTTATTTAGCACACACTTAAGTGTTCTCCTGAACTTCGGATGTTTGATGGCAGGTTTGCAAGATTCAAAACATTTGATTTGTTGGGCACTGCCTTTTGGAAATGGAAAACACAGAAGAAAACACATAAGAAAAGATAGTGTTGCCTCTGAAGACTTGAATGGAATATAAACTGTCTTTCATGGCCAATATAAACCTGTGAGGGCTATGCCTCTGCAGGACAATGATGGAGATGCTTACAAGGACAATAATTCAAGTTTCTATTTTTGCTGAATGGTTGTCTCCCTTTAATTGTACCTGACTCATAAAATAAGTTATGTGGTCTTTTAGAATGAGTTTTGTAGTCTCTCACTGCTAACGTATATAGTCATTCCAGAGTCCTGCCTGTAGTGCAATGTCTACTCATCAGATCTGCAATCGGGCATGACTTGTATAATGGTCTGAAGCACTGTGGCACAACTGAGTCTTTACATCAGCATTACAGCCTGTCTGACAGAGACCACTGCATATTTCTGATGTATTTTTGGGGACACTCTTTCCTTGTTTGTTGTCAGAGCTGCTTTATCCGTGAAACACCTTTCTCTCCCCTAGCAGCTTGAAAATCCTTAAAGCATGTTCCCGTTAGAAGTGGGGACTTGCACACAATGTGATGACAACATCCATCAGCTCTTCTTCAGAAAAAAAAACCCAAAAACAGCTAAACAAAAAACCTCCTTACTGTAGGTATTATGGCATGAAGAGCTTTCAGGAAATTCTTTACTAAAAATTATCTGCCAGATGGTTTATGCTACAGGGAAACAAACGGTAGGGAAAGAATAAGGCAAGAATTAACAAAGCATAAATCCCCAAATCCTGAAAATGTAAATCCAGTATCTACTTTAGCTATGTGAGTGGAGCAAACCACATTCTATTTCACTCTTATCTCTTCTGAAAACATTCTCTGCTAAAGGTGAGAAGAAAAACTTGCCTATATGTCTATTTGACCACACCATTTGGTTTATTTAGAAATTCATCACTCTTTTACTTGAATCCACTCATATTTGTAGTTCTTTGGTGGCTGCCAAGCAATAACCAGAAAACATACATGTCAGCACAGCTTACCTACTCTAACTTGAAATCTTGGCTAATGGCTAAGATGGGTTCTTAACTAAGTTTTCCTGCCTTCTGTTCAGTTTTTACATCAAATACTGCATATTACATCCAGATTTTGATAATGTAAGGCACTACTTCAGCCAAAGGGCCTCCATGGGTAAGGCAGAAACATTTTTTATTTTCTAGGGCAATTAATTAGACATCTGCACTGTCACTCCCACACTTAAATTAATCTCCATATGTTCAGTTATCATACAGAGAAAAAAAAAAAAAAGAAAAAGAAGAAACTGAAATGAAAACTCATAGCCACAGATCTGCAATATATTTTTCAGACTACTTAAATTTCTGTCAGCCTGTTAGGAATTCATAACCTCTTTATTACTTGCTTAACTAACCAGCACAGCTCATAATTTCCACACAAACAATGGCCCTGTCACTTTTCATCACATATTTAAAATAGAGGGTGAAAAAACCAGAACTCTCACTCATGAGATTTTAGTACTTTTATTACATGCAGCTTAGGATAGTTACTATTTACCCGTGAAATACTACTTCTGATTTAAACAGCACTTCTCAAATTACTTGTTTTGTGATATATTGTCTTCGGTTCATTTAATTCTCATTTCATTTCCTTGTTAATTTGGAAAGCAAAATCCATATGTTCTTGCTAATTTTTCTGAATTGCCAAAGTTCTAATAGGTCTTGTTGGAAACCCTTTTAGATCACTTTTAAATTAAGTGTTTTGTGTGATGGGTGGCTGCAGGTGAAAAAAAAAGAGATATGAAAAGCGTATCTGAACTACTGAAACACTTTAACGCACAGGAAATGTTAAGAACTTGAAGCTAGCGAAACGTAGAAATATATCCTGTGCTTGTGTATCCTTGGTCTGATACAGTTGTTCTTTATGTAACATTCCTATGTTTTAAGGCATTAAATATGTTCCCAGCCAAAAGTTCCCACTCTTGCCTACAGTGTTTCAGTTGCACAAGATGCAGTCTGACTGACCGGTACACACGAGGGAACAGACTCTGGCACTGTAAGGGGTCAGGCTGGGATGGAGTTACTTTTCCCCATGGCAGCCCTCATGGTGCTGTGCTGTGTGTTGGTGATAGAAAGATGTTGATAACACACCAGTGTTTGGCTACTACTGAGCAGTGCAGGCACAGCACCAAGGCTGTCTCTCCATTCTCCCCTCATCAGTAGGCTGAGAGTGGGCAAGTGCTTGGGAGGGGACATAGCCAGGACAGCTGACCCAAGCTGACATAGGGGACGGTCCATAACATATGGCATCTGCTCAGTGCTGAAAGCTAAGAGAAGGGGGATGGGTGGCATTCATTAGTATGGTGTTTGTCTTCTGGAGCAACAACTACACATACAGAAGCCCTGCTTCCCAGGAGGTAACTGGACATCTCCTGCTAATGGGAAGTAGAGAAAAAATATTTTGTTTTCTCTTACTTCTGTGCATGGCCTTTACTTTTGCATCATTAACCCTGAGATTAGCTCAGTTGGTTAGAGCATGGTGCTAGTAACGCCCAGGTTGTGGGTTTGACCCCTTTACAAGTCCAGCGCCCGGGGAGCTGGACTCAATGATCCTTGTGGGTCCCTTCCTACTCAGAATATTCTGTGATAAACTGCCTTTATCTGACCTGTGAGGTTTTTTCCCACTTTTTTTTTTTTTTCCTCCTCACTCTGTCCTGATGGTAGAGCAATTGGTGGGCACCTGACATCCTGATGGGGTCAACCTACTACAATACAACCATACATGCACAAATCTTTCATGCAAGGCTGCCCATCTAGCAAGTCACAGACTCAGCCTGTCTTCTAGGCTGGTGCACATCCATGTTAAGGATGCTTGCCACTGAGGTCTGGCTGTGATAAGGAGTTTTATTTTCCCAGCTTTTGGAAAGGACTATGACAAAAAATCCTAAACCTGTACAGAGGTTGTTGAACCATGCTGGTGCTATCATTCTTTGCTCTATGGTACTTCAGTGCATAGCAGGTACTTGAAACCATAGTTCTCTGAACTTGTTGACCTGCAAGTTTTTGTAGTTTCAGCAAACAAAACAGGTAGGAAAGACTTTGAGTCTTTTTATAATGACTTTCTTGATAAGCCTTATATTAGTTCTGTGACCTTCCTGTCTTTAAGGTTTCATTTTTAGTTCCTGCATTTTTTGAGTCTCGGGGTCTTATTTTTTATTTGGTTTAACATTTTCTTCCAGCTACTACCTGCCTGCTTCCTGCTTGTGTTTTTTTTTCCAATGGGGTTATTCTCCAGTGTAGCATTGGGACCATTAGGACAGAGAAGACTGTTTAGTTGTAGCCACAACTAAAGCCACCAGTTGTAACCCTTTTTTTTTTTTTTTCATTTGTAGAGATTGAAGAGAGATGTTGGAACTTAATGAATTGTGTCTAAAAGCAGAAGGCCTCCCTCCTTTCCTTTCTTGTACTTGTTCTTCATCTTCTTCTTCTTCTTCTTCCTTCTTCTTCTTCCTCTTCTTGTTCTTGTTTTTCTTCTTCTTCTTTCTCCCTTTCCTCCCATCCTTCCTCTCTTCTTTTTTTTTTCTTCTCTCCTTCCCTGTTTGTAGAACCACTACGGAATTCAGTGAGATTTCTTAATTGATTTTAACTATATAACTAGACACTAAAAGAATTGTTCTTCTGTGTAAGGGCACATAAAACAGATGTTTAGTGAGAAAATTGCCATGGAAACAATACTTCTGTGGCAATGAAAAATACTTCTCACCACAATGTGCTAAAAATAACCTCAGAAATAACTTCATAGAATTGGACAATTTGTTATTGATAGCATGGCAGGCAAAACCATTGTATTTTTCATCTGGAGGATAGTATGCCTCATTCTGAGTTCTGCATCACTAATTCTTTAATAGGATAACTTTGCATTTGCCAACCTGCTTTTTTAAGCCTGTTCTGATGTTATTCTTAATCATCTAGATACAGGGATTACAAGGCAAAGTGGGCTACATTGTGTGCTTGGTTGCTTGCCACTTCCCAAATTCTTTTGCATTGTTGCAATTGCCACATCAATACTAAGATCAATTTCCCTGAAAAAGAGCAAGCAGCTTGGATCTGCACAATCTTTGCTATCACAAGAAAACTGTGTCTTCTTTTACCTTTCTTACAATTTTTATAGAAAGAAAGGTTGATTGACAGTTCCTCTAGAAAGTACAATAAAGAAGTTAAATTGGATAAGCAGTCCTTTGTGAGAACTCTCGTACCATATATTCTGCTTCTTCTATCATTGGGCTTATGAAAATCCCTTTGAGATCTCAGTTTTATGTTAGTACCTCCAATAGTCATATATGTCCTTGGCTTTTTGGTTCCTTTTTTTCTGCATTTAATTTTCAAGTACAAATATGTAAGCATATATCTGTGATGATTTGTGTCTATATGTAGCTGATTAATACTGGTTGATCTTTTAAGGTATACACAACTGTGTTGCAGACTGCAACTCTGTTTTGCATGTAAGGATTGTATGATCATACTTTGTTTTTCCACAGTGCTTCACTTCTTTAGTGAAGTAAAATTTCCGTGGAATTATCTGTATAGTTGGTCTCTGTAGCTAACTGAAACATCATAGTCATAGAGGAAGGAGTTAATTTTTATGAAATGAGGTAGAACTGTACAGATCACTTGGTGAACAGATTTGTCCAGCAGGGTTTTATGGTCATCTGATGGGTCTTGTCTGACAGACAGACTGGAAGTCTTAGAACAGAAGGAACTAAAGTAAATACATACACCTTCTCTTTTTTTGCCATCCTACTTAAGGAGAAATTGTCTACAAGAGCAGTTTGAAGGAAGGGGAAATATTCCTGTCTTTTTGCTGACTTCTGGACCCCAAGATGAATGGGCTTGGAAGTCCTGTATTTAGACCTGCTACTTACACAGCTATTTCTGACTATCTTTATTTTCTCCTTTGGGTAAGTGAAACCACACTCTTGAAAGGTCATGCAGAAGGGCAGTTGCTCATAGTTACTGTGCATATTTTTTTTCTGAGAAAAGATATGTTTAGGTTTATGGTGGTGGTAGGAACTGGATCTTATGTAAATATAACTGAATCATGGGTTTGACTCTTAGGGGAAATGTTAGATGTTGGTCTGTGTTTAATTATAAAAGTAGCACTTGGATTCCAAACAGATGGTGGAGGTCTCGAAATGGGAGTCACTAACTGCATCTCCTCAGTTACATGAGAGTGTCCACAACTGGCTGCTTTATCAGGTGCTACAGTGGAGAACAATACAGGTTATGCTCCTGTAGTGTCTTCTTTACCAAGGACCTGCTCCTCAATGTCTGTTTGTGAACCACTCCCAAGAAGAAGTGTGTCACCAGCTTAAGTGCCTTAAAAAATAACTTGCAGAAAATTAGGCAAACAATCGCAACTCAAATGTGTAAATACTTAAAGATGAGCAAAGCCTTTAGGAAGTTTGGGTTCACAGACCAAGACTTCATAGCCTCCTTCAGTCATATTATAGTAAAGCAAATCTAATGTTCTTCTGAACAAGAAATTCTGGAAAAAAGTTTGAGATGTAAGATGGGAGATGCAATGATAAAATAATGATAGCTTTGTGGTATTGATAAAAAATAATTTTAAAGATCTATGTATTTTTCTTCAGTGTTTGTCCATCTATCTAGTAACACTTGTTTTAGATCAGTGCAATTCAAAGTTGAATATCTTTGACTTATTTATGTACCGATGGGAAAGAAAAAGACTAAAATTTGTATCCTGAAGAAGAAATTGAGACAGAACTCTGAAGTGAGCGTTTGACTGAAATAACAGATTGGAGGGGGAGGATGTACTCTTATTTACAACTTTGAGACAGAATGAAATGAACACAATAGCTGAGATCATTGAGAAGGGCCAATAGAGAAGTGAAAAGATAATGAAATCTGTTTTCAATGCAATTTTTAGGGTAGGTAAGGACAGCATCAAGCCCTGTTGGCCGTACTTCACAGGGTTTTGTGGCTGACAAATTAGATAAGGTCAGGACCCATCCATCTTGACAGTCAGAAATGCCTTTACTCTACCAATGGCCTTTTCTAGAAGAGTCAATTCTTTTTTAAAATAGTCTTTATATGCAGGTTTTATGGTGTAAATATGTTCTAATTAGGTATATCTGGATTGATTGAATTACTCTAATTTATTTGTGCTTGGAAGTTTTTTGGCAGTCTTATTAGTGATGCTTAAAAATACTTGCTTTGAGTAGACTGTCTTCTCTGCACAGTGGATTTATTAAATACTCTGAGCTTCAGTATTTGTAGTCAGAACTCCTTTTAAATGGATTTTGGAATGTCAGATTGAACATACTCTCCTGCGTGTGATCCAGAGCAGTCATCCATGTGAAAGCTTTTCAGCCTCTATTTGTTTGTGCTCTGGGCTCCACTGGCAGTGTAGGTCTTGCACAGTAGATTTAAGCTGACTGCCAATAAGCAGTTTTCTTTGCTACCTGTTAAAGATTCTGGTAACAGCTTATGCAGCATATGTAGACCCCAACTTGAAACCCTTCAATTTAAGAAACTGTTAAACTACCTTATATAACATATTAAACAATATGTAGCATGGCATACGTCAAATGGGCTTGTAGTAATGAGCATCTTATGCAATAATTATTTTAACTAAATCCCTTTCTTTGCATTACTTGAACCTAGATCCAGAACAGCGTATATTTATGTGTGTCTTTACTTATAGTTCATTTGACCCTGATAGTGACCTCCAGCCAAGACCTAGTAGCCATTTACATTGCTTATAGCTAAACTTTACTCTGGCAGAGTCTAGCCTGAGGCTAGCCTCATTCTGAAAGATGTGAATGAAAGCCTCCTCCCCAGAGGCTAACCTTGCTCCTGTGGAGTTTGGAAAGTGAATCAATGCTCACATGCTATTTATAGTCTGCAAATGTAAGCAGTTAATTCCAAAATATGGAAATTCAAATTGGGCATTGCCTGTCACCTGTGTTGAGATGGGTTCTGTTTCTTCTGATGAAAGATGAGAAAAAGTAATTTGTGGAAACACAGTGTTCACCTAGTTGAGGCCAGATCCAGGATGCCAGCAGCTCTGGTGAGTACCTGAACATCTGTTGTGATCCTCTTCCCAGGCTGATAAGCAATGCTCCTTCAGATTTTCAACTCATCTATTCTTCTCAGAAAGGATATGAGACTTTCCTTGTCCTGTGTTCCCCAGAATTGGGACTGACTCTTTTGTTCTTGTAATGAAGAGAGGATTTTTAATTTTTTTTTTTTTTTTTAAGTATTCTGGAACATAATTACTGTTTGGGATAGGTTGGTTATTTTCCTTGTGTTTATATAAATAAGTTGTCAGTGTTTCATTCAAAGCCAAAATAAAGCTGAGAGAAGACACAGTCTAATCTAAATGTAAGGACTGGAGGTGCTGTTAACTGTCCTCTAACGTGGTAGCAGATGCTGCTTAAAGGAGATGGGTCAAACATTTCTAGAGATCTAACTCTTCTCAGCACAGGGAAATGCTGCAAACTGGTCCCAGTGCTGCTAACAGCTGTTTTGCTCCTCAGGTGCTGGCAGCATTTAGAGCATTGGGGTAAACAAAGCTGCCAGCATTTTCAACACTGTTATCTATTTAGAGCAGACCTGATCAACACTGCTTAAAATGTTAGTGGCCGTCTGTGCTCTGTGCTATAGCTCCCAGCTTTACTGAGTAGTTGAATCAGTCAAGATTGAGTTTTGACGTGCTTTAGAGCTTTTGTAGATTGCAGAGTGCAATCTCTCCTTAAGAACTGGGATGATGGTGAGAAGCATAGGAAGTTTGGAAGGAATGCAGGGGGTGTCGTGTGGCAGGCCCTGAAGAAAACCTGCTCATAATCTTATTCCATGCAGAAGGCTGCTATTTGAGAATTGTCATCAATTGTTATCAATGATGTAACACAAATCTTCTGTTATAGGAGAATAAAAATGATTACATTTTTTATTTTCAATTAAAGTTAGTAAATGAACTGTGCTTGCTAACCTTAAGCTAGATAATGAACCACACTGCATAGATATAGTCTTGTGGATTTCAGTTGGATCAGAACACACTTTGACAGTTTTAAACAGTACATGGCTCTATTAAAACTTTTTATTTCTGTTCAATGGGTCAAATTCTTAGCTTCTGAGACATAATTCATTTTATTATCTTGTAAATCCTCACATATGATGCTTTGCACTGTAACTCACATATGTTTTTTAATAGGCATTGTACTACAAAGTAGAAAATACCTTTTTAAAAGTCAGAGATAAGGAAAAATTACTGTTATAAGGCACAACTGGAAAACTACACCATGCCTTTTATTGTGCCTTACGTAACATAAAAATATATCTGAAAGTAGGGTAATAGGGACAGAAAGATTGGTGAAGGCCCTTGGCTACTTTAGTGACACCTTGACTGTCTGCTTTGCTGTGCTTACTTTGGTTTTGTTTCACTTTTACTCAATATTTCATATTTTTTTTAAACATTCATGAATGTCTCAATTTTATTTTAAGCTTTAGTTTACTTTATGTTAATTGTATATATTTCAAACTATGTTTTGTCATAGACTTATCAGAGTATAAGCTTTAAAGGCTTGTTTGGACTTCATTCTTGCTATTGAGATTCTAGGGGAGACTCTCTGTTCATTTCAACTGGCATTTCTTTCAAGTTTAGGATAACATTCCTAAAATGGAGATTTAGTCTACACAGAAATTATTTGTCACTGACCTTTGTATTGCTACTCTGCCAAATTCAAAGTATTGCAGAGCTGTCTTTATTGTTAGGTTTTTTCAGTTTGTTTATTTTCTTTTTTTTTCCTTCAAGTTTAATTTGTTTCTAAGTTCCCACCACCGTATATGGTGTCATTGTTTCACTTATTCTATGTAGTTTTGTGTTCAGGCTAGATTTAGTGGAATGATTGAAAACAGAAAAGTTCTAAGCATGCTCTGTGGGGTACTAAAGCAGTATTTAGTTTCTGGCAACATATTGTAGGTATTATCTCAACTGTGTTGCAAAACTACTTAATATGGGTAGGAGGAAGGAAGATGAGAAAGAGGCAAGTCTTGCTCTTCCTTACATGGTTGTAGAAGACAGATAAGGGTGTGGGAGGAACAAATAACATCTCTTTTATAGCCTGTGTAAAGGTTTTGGTAAGACCACAGGGTAGCTGCTGTCAATGTGCTCATTCTGAAATAGATGTTGGAAAACAATAAAGAAATGGAAAACAAGGTCATTAACTGGTCTGGATTAATGACTATTTTACCTGCCAAAAATGTGCACCAGTTGACTTCCCCTCCTCCTTTATTGACAGAGCAACTTACTTTAGGAAGATGTTGTGAGTAGCAGAATGCTTCAACAAGAAACCCTAAAACAGAAGGTTGAATAACTGGTTTGTTCTTCCATGCTATGCAAAAAAACCCAAAAAAACAAAAAAGCCCCAAAACAAAACATGGTTCCAAGCATGAAGATCTTCCAAAGGTAAGCTTTGGACAGCACAGAGCATGAGAAAGTTCAGGAAGAGGAAGGCATGAACAAAAACTGGGTAGGGTAATAAAGGTGCAGTGAAGTACTGAGTTTTAAATAGGGCTTGAAAGCAAAGAAAGATGCTTGACTGACAATGAGTGGGTGGCTTCCAAACATAGGAAGCAGCATTAAAGAATGTAAAAGCTGAAAGAGGCAGAAGGATAAAAGAAATGAAGAAAGAAGTCAAAGCTGAGTGTAGGGACAAAAAGGGTCACTTGAAGTTTTACAGTTGTATTACACTTATTTATTTTTTTTTTTTACCCTGTCAGCATGTTTTTCTCCACTTTTCTTTCTTTTTGGAATTACTTATGTACTAAACATTAATTTCAATATGTTTGTGTTTAAAACCACTAGGCAGTACCAATTCCACTCCCTCTTTCCTCTATTCTGATAGTGGAAGGAAACCTAAAAGCAGTTTTAAGTCTGTTTGTGAAGCCAAAATGAAAAAGGTTGAGTGCTGAGACTTGTGACTCAGAACCAGAATAGCAACTCCTTTTTAGCTGGGAAAA
>VXAY01004501.1:190198-201902 GCA_013399855.1 Oxyruncus cristatus
AAAAAACACCAAAAAAAACCCCACAGATCTGAGACTTGGCTTGGCAGGTTTTACATTTTCATTAAATATTGATACTCAAACATCATCTTTGTTTACACTGCATGCTGCTTCCTCTAGGTTTTAAACAAGGTAGATTTTTTGCAGATAGTGTTGAAGTCAGAAGTTCATAACAACTTTACTTATTTGTGTGAGATAGGAGTTCGTCAGTGTGTATTGAACAATATGCATATTTTCAGGTATTGTGAATGATGCTTAAAAGCTGTGGGTTTTGTGATATCAGATTTCTGACTCAAGTAACCTTAGAGAATGCTTTTAATTAAAGCAGTCATAGTCTAATAAATAATCTGCGTAAGTGTAATGCTAGGTTTGGTCTATGCACTAGGGTGTGACTTAGGACATCAACATTTGAAGTCGATTTAGTCTGCAGTCTTGTTCGAGTTGTTTGCATTGTATTTGCTTTCTAGTGAAGCGTATTCTGATGATTTAAATGAAAAAAAAATGCCTGTGTGTATAATTGTTAAGTTTGATTTTCCTGTTTTCAGTAAATTACTATATTTTCTTTTGTATTTCTATCAGGGTCTAGGGAAAGGCATAAGGGAGGCTGAGAAGAAACAATTTTAAACTGTTTAGAATAGCTCTTTAGCTATAGTGAAGATAAGCAAGGTCCTGCTTACATGTTAGGTTCCCGAATCAGGGTCAGATCCTTTCTAGAGGTTGTTACAACAGGGTCAGTTGGCTGCTGCTGGCTATTGCTGCCCTGTGGATGGATGTGCAGGAACTGCACAACTGCACAACCAAAATCACTGGTAACATGACTGAAAGCAGAATTCGCTTGGGGTACAGTGGAAAGGGGAAGGGCTGCCTCCACTTTACTTCCTCATGTTTCAGCACTTTTTAACTTCTCAGTGATATCAGTACCGTGTGAGTTCATGGGAATGGAAAGTTCAGGATATCTACACAGTCAGCGAGTCAAGAGGCAGTGGATGTGTCATGGTGATAAAGTTTGTATGTTGCTAACTCAGCCTAGATTCAAGTGGTCCTGACTGCCACACAGAGCAGATGACAGCATGGAGCTATACCATGAATACCTACTACCAGGGTAATATGACACCAAAAAGCATGTTACTAGATACAGGAATAGGGTAACTGCATTTTACATCTTCCCGTAGTCACCCACTCAGAGCTCTTCTTGCTTCCACTCTATGCACATGGAAAATTTGGTTTACCAAATCTCAAATTGTAATCTGTAGCACTAGAGACACCTATGTCATATCACATATAACCACCTCTTATATATAAAAGATCCTGGCAGATATCATCCACTTTCTAAAAGGAAGCTGGTTGAATCTTCTGCTCTCATGTTATGGAGAAACACCCAGATTATACAATCACAGCCTCCCTACCAACCCCCTTTCAGAAGGCACTCAAATTGCTCCAGCCATCATCCGCTTTCTGCACTCTGCTGGACTCGATCCACTAGTTTTCCCCCTTATGCTGGGATTGATGACCCTCAAAACAAATGTAAGTAAACTAACTTAAGAGGACAAAACTAAGTGTATGCAAGATACAGAGTTACATGTTAAGCAAGCTTGATTGACTATTAGAATAATTTATCAAAGGAGATAGTTGATTCTCTGTTCAACTCTTACAGACTGTTTTTTTCTTTCATAGAGATACTGTAGTTCAGTCAGAAGTTATGGGCTCCATTCAGAAATTAGTTGGATTAAAACTGATGACCTAGATTATCACTGTGAATATCTTTGTTTTGTAAACAGAGTCCACGCAATAATCTGCTTATATCTAGCTGCAAAGAATAGGTAGGCATCAACATAATTTAAAGAAAGTAAATCTAAGCATAAATGCAAATGGGAAAAATCATTCCTGAAGTCAGTAAATCTATTCTGATGTAAACTGGCACAGGTTTGCAGTGAATCACAAGCAGGTCATACTGTTTCAAAAATAAAGACATATGGAATGTTAATATCTAAAGCAAAGAGTAAAGGTGAGTTACTATCACCAGCTCATTTTGTTTATTATAGCAATGACTGGCTAGGGAGGGAAAAAAATATTTAATAGTTTTTCATGAGTAAGATTTTCCATTGTATCTTTTATGCCCACACATAGCAATCAAAGATGTAATGAGTTGTAAAATTGCTTCTGAGAGTGCATGCTACTGGCAGGCTTGGGTCAGAGGTAGATGTGTGTACCTGTGGCTGCACCGGACTGAGCTCTGCTGGGCCACCCTGTGAGGAGGCGTGCCAGGACACCCTGCTGTCAGGGGCTTAATCCTGCCCCAGGCTCCAGATTGGGCCTTAGTATCCATCACCAAATCTTATCGGTGCTAACAGAAGCCCAGCATTTGAATGCCAATTGTGTCAGTAAGCATATCTGAGAAGAGCAAGAGAAAGAATGCTGAGTGAAGCCTGGATCTTCTATGCCAGGAAGAATGGGCAAAAAAAGAATTAAACTTCACAAGGAGTCACAGAAGTCTGGGCATCCAAACAGAGAAGGAATTGGTTGTTGAGTGTCTTTCCACTGGACTAAATAACTGATACAGCTAATGCCCTGAAGAACACCACCATCCCTTCCACTTGCTGATATGTGTCTGACAGGGAGAATCAAAGGCAGGCTGAGAGCTGGAGTATCTTGCACAGAGCAGACAAGTTTAGCTTGTCTGTCATACATTCTGTGTGCTTGGTTTCTTTGCATGTTAGCCTGTGGCTCTAGGTTCATTAATTAGGTCATTTCTCCCCTGAACTCCCCCCTCCCCCTTCTGTTTAGCAGTTCTGGGAGATATCTTGCATCTGTTACTCAAGTTGAATGTTTTGTGGTGAGAGAATCCCCTCTGACTGCATGTAACCTGCAAACTCAGCAGCTCAGCTTCTCTTCTTGTCATGCTTTCCTGAAATGTCACACAGCAGCATTCAAATCTGTACAACGACAGGGCAGGAATCAGTCTGAAAAGAGAGTTTTGGTATCGATGTGTTTCCAGTTTCTTTTCAGCTCAATGGAAAAAACCTTGACTATGTTTTTGATGACCTTTAATAGTGAATTAAATAATTTTTCTGTATGTGCATGTGAGTTTTGCCACCCTGATAGCAGCAAAGTATGGAAATTAATATACAAAGCCATCTTGACCACTGCTCCTCAACAATGCAAAACCAGTTGATTAATCTGGGTTTACACTGCTTTGTATTGCCAAATAAAATAAAGCTAGATTTGATAAAAACTAATATATCAGATAATCATATAACAGTTGTAGCAGGATTATTCCTGTATTATCCTATTGTCTGTGTATTTCCCTACTCTCAGAAATGCATCCTAAGCCATGTGATGGCAATGGGAATTTCAATTACTTTGTGCATTGCTGAAGAGATCACATAATTTTGTTTAGACTTGAGAGAAAAGAGTGCTCAGAAAGCAGCACTAGAGTCAAGAGATTATGAAAAATGTATTTATAGCTATTAAGCTTGACTGGCATAAACCGTCTAATTGATGGATGCTCAAGGGGAACACTCCCCTTTTCTGGCACAACTTACATGTTGTAATAAAAGCTATGAAGAAAGAAGTGAGATTTGAGCTGACACAGAATTGTGAGTTTGAGTGACCTCTGAATGTTCAATATGGCTTTATACAACAGTATACATTAAGTCATATATAAGTTGGTATAATTTCTTGATTGTGATAAGATCTATGATCTCTACCATGAGACCTAAAGTCCATGGTTTATGGCCTCTCCAGGGCAGCATGGAGGAGAGGAGATGGAGCTGGGTATAAAATAAGACCACACTGTGTGATCATAAGCAAAAAAATCCAAGTTACTAAGACTTCAAGAGCTCTAATGGTTTCTTTAGTCCTGAGCACTGGTGCTAGAAAGAACAGAGAAAACATGCATCAACTGAGAATTTATTTTGCAGATGTGTGAACTCTTTTCTGCAAAATGCTGTTTGATCAGTTTTGACCACACCTTTCCTGTCTTCTAAAAAAAGCTAAAAATATAAAGGAGGACTTGTGGTTAGAAACTGACAACACTTATTTGGTTGCATGGTTACAGACTGTAAGCATACAGTATCTGTTAGGGTAAATAGATTTACATTGTTATCAGCTCCCAGAGTTTTGTGAGGTTATTTCTAAGTATGCTTTCTAGAAACGGTTGTGTAGGTCAACAGAGACTTAAACAACAATTAGTGAGTTTGGTCAAAAAGGAAAAAGAATGACTGAAATAGTAAGTAAAGTTCCATATGCTGAAAATCATGTTTACATTTTACTGTAATTTCGCTGGGGGATTAATGGGATTTGGCTCTGCATTTTTTAGGGGAAAAAGGAATGAAGGATATCTTAAAACAGCAGTTGCAGAACATAAACTGTGCAGAACTGTCCTAGAATATTCTAAGTATCTTGATCTTTTATCTTGTTTGCAGGGCAGAGTTACCATATCTTTAGAGCATACCTGCACTTAGGCTAACCTGGTTTGGATGTGCTTAGCATTCAGTATACATGATACAGCTGCTTCCACTTACAATCGTTTCACAGCCTGAAAATAGAGTGAGTACCTAAAAAAAAAAATATAGGAGCAATAAGAAGTAGAAGCATCCAATCTTTAAAACAGAATAAATTAAAATAACAAATATAGAAATAGACCTGAACGACCTGAACAGGGTCTTCAAATTATTTATGAACCTACGTTTCTTGGAAAAAGTCCCATGCAGGCAGTTTGGTGGTTAACACTATATCCTGTGAGAGGGAAGGGGCTACTCAGCTTCAGCTCCCTACTGGGTACAATGCAGGAATAAAAAGTAATGTAAAATTCAGAAAGTTTCCTGGAAACAGATGATATAGTAATCCTTCAAACAATGTGCTGTTGATTTAGAAACAAACAGAGCAGGAGCTGTTGTGTAAATCATAATGGTGTTCCCAGATTGTTTTTATCCTCATTGCAGTCACTGATAACGTTGTTGGTTGCTCTCAGAGGGATGAATAGAAGCGATCTGGGTGTGCAAGTACTGAGTCTGTCTGGCAAAACTTTGCTTCTACAGTGGCTTTAATTTGTGAGGCTTTGAGCTGCACAAAGGCTTGCTGTATCCCTACAACTTGCTTCCTAGCAGAGAAAATGCTGACTTGTTATCCAGTTGTCATGATGTGTTGTTCAACCGTACAGCTACTGGACTTGGGATGAAGGCATCTATTTATTCAACTTGTCCGTAGAGAGACAATAATAACATGGCACTCAGCTAGAACTGTCCTCTCATTCTTAGTAGGGACAAGCCCAGTAAATGGAGCATACTACTTTTCTCAGACAGTCCTAAAAGGTCATTTTTGCAGCAGGTCATTATACTGTGCAAACTGGCACAACATTCATTGACTGAAATGGAAATAGGCTGATTTATGCAGAATGTGTTATTTGAAAAAGAAAATATTCTTTCAGAAGTCTGCACTGCTGCTAAAATTCTTGGGGAAAATGCAAGCAGGCCAATAGAAAAAAAATTATTACATTAATTTTACAAAGTATCAATACACATACTGCTAAAATGAGTTGTAAAAGATAGACTGATGATAAAATGATGTATTAGATGATGGAATTAAAACCAGGTGCTTGCTACATTAAGAGCAATTGATATTTCATCATCATCTATATATTTATCAGCATAGTGACTGAGATGGCATGTAATTTGCTTCTGAAAGTATTCTCCTGCAATCCTTGGGTCTTCAGAAGCCATTAA
Organism: Oxyruncus cristatus; assembly: GCA_013399855.1. Taxonomy (NCBI): domain Eukaryota; kingdom Metazoa; phylum Chordata; class Aves; order Passeriformes; family Cotingidae; genus Oxyruncus; species Oxyruncus cristatus. The sequence goes on from VXAY01004501.1 coordinate 195,919, forward strand.
AGCAAAGTAGCAACAAAAGTTTAGAGATCAAAGATAGGCTGCCAAATACCTGGGCATGGATTTTCAGACTCATAGGTATACTAAAAAGAGATGAAAATCTTAATGTGTCCCTGCAACTGTAATCCATGTCAAACATCAGGTCTGGCAATGGTTATATTGTAATGGAAATATTTTTGGCCTGCAAAATCTGTGCCTTTAAGAAATATAACGCATGAAGTTCAGTAAAAGTTAATGTTTTAGTTTTTTAAAATGTGGCAAAAGGGTTTTTTTTTTTTTGTTTCTTGGGGTTTTTTGTTTAGCTGGGGTTTTTTAAGGCAATCCAGCTGTTACTGGTGCTCTTAGCAGAAAATGGAAGTAGTTTAGGAAAGCTTGTCTGCTGAATCTAGCTCTGGTGTATATAATCATGCATGTCTGTAGAATCTGCAGTATTAAAGACAAGAAAAACATTTGGCAGAGAGGAGTTATCTGAAAGGGAGGTTACAGACTGAATAATGTTTATAAAGTAAGCTCACATTGTTTATGTCCGCACCATATGGCCTATGTATAAACACAGTGGTTCAATACTTATCTCATTTTTACCCAACATTCTCTTCCTCTTATTTTCATCCTCACTTCCCTGTTTATTTTTTCTGTTAACATCAACAGCATTGTCTATGGACGAGACAGGCTGGAGTTTCATACAAAGTTGTAATTCCCCTTACTGGCTTTTTTCATTATTATTTTTGCAATGGTCAGCAGCTTGAACTCTTCAGAAGCAGATACAATCCTTAAACATGTGAACATAAATTCCTCAAGCCCAATTAGTAGCTGGGTTCATTGACACTATGCTAAAAGGGAATTGAACCACTCATGCCTTTAGAATAAATCCAGTGGAACAAAGAAATATTGTGATAGGTTATCACTGGACTGGGTTGATAGTGAGCAATTGGATGTTAAATGGTCAACAGTGAAGTTTATCAAAGCCATCATCCAACTGAAGATGGACACTGACTCAACCAAATCATGTTTTATTTGCTTCTAGTTTGGCTGATGATATCTGTAGCCAGCCAAAGGAATAATGAAATCCTGTTGGTGCTGCATTACTGTCCTCTTCCATGCCTAAGAACAGCTGATTGTATTTACTACATCTATCCTGTCTTATATCAGGTAGTTCAGATATGCAAGCAGAAACTGTTTCATATTATCTTTGTGTAATTCCATGGGCCTCTGCTGGCACTATTAATGCTGCTGAGAGAGTCAATATTGGAAGTATCAGAAAGATGGAAACCTATAGATGCATACTTGTTTTCAAATTTGCATAAACATTTTGGCATATATGAGAAGATATATCAGGTTGACAGATGAAAACATATTTAGCAGCATCAAACCATTACGGATTGACCATGAGCCGGCAGAATGCCCTACCTGCAGGCAAGGTCATCAGCACCCTGGGTTGTTCTAATAGAAGCACGAGCAGTAGATAGATGGAACTGATTTTTCCCCTTTACTCATGAGACCGCATCTAGATATTTCATTCAGTTTTAGGCCTCCCAATACAGGAAAGACATCAGTGAGTCAAGCAAGTACAGCAGTGGACCATCGAGTTGGTTGGGGCTGGAGCACCTGGCCTGTGAGGATAAATGAAAGAACCAAGGCTGGTTCAGCCAAACAAAAGGTTTCAGGGAGACCTAATAGCTGCCCTTTAGCCCCACAACGCCCAGTACCTACAAGGTATCAAGAAGACAGAGTCAGGCTCTACATGGTGGTGTATGGTGGGTGGACAAGAAACAATGAGAATTTATCCATGGTTCCTGGCTGATAAATATTTTTTTTACCGTGAGGACAGTCAAACAGTGGTTGCCTACAGAGGTTGTGCAGTCTCCATCCTTTGAGGTTGCCAAGACCTGACTGGATATAGGGCTCTAAGTAATCCAGTCCAATCTCAAAGGTGAATCTGCTTTGAGTGAGAGTTTGTACTAATAGACTTCCTGAGATCCCTTCCAGCTGGAATTATTCTGTGATTTTATGGTTCTTTGATTCTACATGGATGAACACATTTACTATCCTGAACTCTAAAGTAAGTCGTATTTCAGCAAAGGAAAAATGGGAGACTATTCTGCTATCATTTGTCTGTGATTCCAGATGTTTCTCTGAGATTTCTTTCTGAACAAACATTTATATTTGCATGCTACTTGCATCACTAAACAGGTAAGAGTGATGTTAAGTGCTCAAGGTTGCTCAACAAATCTGTGGGATAGGGAGTTAGCTCAGATCTCTTGGACCTCACTCTATTTTGAATTTAGCTGTGAAGACATTGGCCTCACAGGTTTTGAATTCTCTTATTCTGTAATATACACACTTGTGCTTAAAATGCCACACTGTAAACAACTGTCTTTAACTAAATATTTTGTTTTAATAGAAAAGACTTTCACTCTTTTTTTAAAAAAAAAAATATATAGACTGATTCAGCAATTGACAGGACCTTGACAGGATCAAACCATATTCTCTTTCAGAGAAGGGCTAACTTGTGCCAATCATTCATGTACCCCTATTTGTGATAGCCATATCATCAAAATATTGCTTGCAATTTATCTCACTCTGGGTGAGTACCATATTTATTTATGGTTAGTTATTACAATAATATGTGCACTCCAAACAAGATTATTTCTATACATGCAAACAAATAGAAAAGATTGTTCTGCCTGTGGAGAGTTTTTATGATTAGCTAGATGTGTGGTTATTAGAGGCATATGATATCTGTATTTCAAGCCAAACCTTTAAATTCACCAGCCAACATTCCTTGGAGGTGATTCTTCATAGAGGACTTTGGGTTCATACATGTTAACCTTTATTTAGTTTCAAAATTCACTGAAAAAAACCTCTCTTCACCTCACATCATCTGAAAGCCATATGTAAAAGAACGCAACAAAACAGAATTGCAATTGTTTCTTGTTTGTTAACTTAGTCCTCTCCAATTATGTGAATGACTTGTCCCTTCATTAGAGCTCCAGTAATACTCAAGGTCTTGTCATTTAGCCATTGTAGTATGGAGTTAGTTTTCTCTTTTAGCTGTCCTCATGTCAGGGCCTGATTACTTGACAACTATTCCTGTCCATTTTACTTTCATCAGAGAAATAGCAGATAGCATTGACAGCATTTTGACCATTCTTATTCTGCATTGAGTCTGTAGAACCTCCTCCTCACAAATGCTGAGATTGAGAAAATTTGTTGGTATTTCTTCTTCTTGTCATTATTACAGCTGATCCATAACATCTTCTGTTCTGTTGACCTATATATTGCCACAGAATGACTTTTTTTCTATTTGCCTCATCAGGTATTTGCTCCTATTCTTGTAAAACCCATCACAGAATAATCTAATTACCTTATCAAGAGTCCCATGTTGAGCCCCATGCTAGTCTATTGAGGTGACTACTGTCAACTAAAATAGGTAGTAGGTTAATGCTGGCTTAAAGACAAGTTTTTACAGTGCAATGGAGGTGCTGTGCTAATATATGTTATGTCATTCAACTTCCAAAATACCTGGTGTGATCTTTCTTTTCTTTTTCAATTTGAAGAATGACTACTACCCAAACTGAAGAGAACTGTGATAATAATTACCTTTGTTACAACACTGCACGGCTTCTGTCTTAGAAATTAACAAAGTAATTATGGGGAGCTATGCAAAAGAATTTCTCCATGTACTTTGCTTTCAGTGCAAAATTTCAGGTGCAAATTGGTTGGTTAGGTTAGCCACTCATGCAACAACTCTTTGGAAAAAATAAAACTTGCAATTTAGAGGCTTTTTGTGCATATGCACTTTCTGATGACAGGAACACTATTGGTGTCTTGATTTTGTTATTGAAAACCTGCCCTTGAAATTCAAATTAAAGATAATGTGTAACAGAATTACATTGTGTTTGAAGACTCATAAAAGTAAGAAATTATTAGAATGGTTCTGGAGGTTACTTTGATATCCTGGGTGGAGGCAGAGGTGGAGGGAGAGGGGATTTTGTTTATGTCGAATTATAGGCATTGAAGATGAACCCCCAATATGACAGTGTAGCTAAAGGCTTTGGTGTAGCTTTTAACTGCAGAAACAAAACCCATGAACATGGAGGTTCTCTCACCTCTCTGCTTGTGCAAGCAATGTCTACTGGAGTAATGTATTCATTTCATGTGTCCAGAGGTTAAGAGAAGTATTGGAAAGTGAGAATGAGTGAAAGGAAGACTTTTTGGGAGGATATGTTAATGAAGCAGTTTTCAGCAGACACACTGTCTGCATTTGAAGTTCAATCCTGAACTAAGGAACACATGGGTTTTGTTCTTTGAGGGTTTTTTTTGTTGTGTTTTGTGTTTGGGTTTTTTTTTTCAAAAAAAAATTAATGTCAGAATAATTTACCAAGGTGGATTCTTTATCAGAAATGCTTACATATAAAATAGCTTTTGAGAGGGATTGGGTTTTTTGTTGTTGTTTTTGGGTTTTTTTGTTTGTTTGTTTTTGGTTTTGGTTGGTGGTTTTTTTTTTTAGTTTTTTTTTTTTTTTTTTTTCAAACATGCTGTAGTTCAAACAGGAGCAGTTTGTGAAAAGACCTGTTGCTTAGCAGAGATCAGAAATATCAATCATTACACTTGGCTGACTGTTGTAAAATTGCTAATATGCAAAATTTCTGATTACAATAAGGAGAAATGTTGGAGTAAAGAAGGATCTTAATTCTGTCCTTACTCAGCTCACTGGAGTGGTGGAACTAAAGAATAGGAAGGCACATCAGCCACTAATTGCTATTACTACAAAAGCAATGGCAAGTATTAATATTTCATCATGGGTCTGAGTGACATTGGATGTATTTTTCTTAGAAGTATAATTCTTGAAAACCAATGATTGGTTTTAACTTTTCCTAAAACAGAAAAAACAATATCTTCCTAACCTTCTCCTTTCAAAGAGACACTTGAAAACAAGGCTCAGAAAGTGATAGATAAAAGCATGCATATACATAATTAAAAAAAAGGTTGGGGTTTTTTTTTGAGAGAAGTGATTCAAAAATTTTACATATTTTAGGTTGATAGTGCTGTCGTTAGCACACTTGATTAATAGGTTAATACGCTGATTTGGGTACTCTAGACACTATGTCCTGTGCTTCAGCTTTGGAGAACTGGAAAATAGCAGATGCTAGGCAGTCCAAGTCACATAAGCAGAACATTGATGTGGCTCAACAAAGTAGTGTTAAATCCTAAAATCACTTAAGATTCCTGGTGGATTCTTTTTTTTTTTTTTAACGCCTGTGAGAGTCATTTAATTGTGAACTACAGAAAAAGGCTCTAGACAAGGTTTCTAAATCGTGTTGAGGCTACGAGCAGCCAGTACAGCAAAGGATGGATTCTAACAGAAGGGATAGGCTCCCTCAAACACTGCCTGCTGCATTCCACTGCCTTCTGTCCTTAATGATGTTTTCACCTAGGGCTTGCAAAAAAGCTTACATACAGCGCTCATTAAGTCTGAATGGGTCCAAAAATTTTCACTACATGTTTGCTTCTTATGCTCCAACTTGGACTCATAAACGAAGGCAATGGCTTCCTAAGGCTGCTTAGTAATTTAACAAGAAGCCAGTTCTTAGGGATGTGGGCTTCTCAGATGAGTTAGAGGCCTATGGAGTTTATTAGCAAACAAAATGATGAGACCTAAACCACACATACCTTACTTGGTCCTTTGCAATTGTTCTTGTAGAAAGTATTCCTTAACTTAATTCCTTGAGGTGACAATGCTTTGAGTTTTAACTCTTCATAATAATTTTAAATAATGTTTCTTTTTTATTTCTCTTAATTATCCTTGGATGTTAAATAAGACATTTAAAATTTAAAGACATTTAAAATAATTTTTTAATGAATAGTAATTTAATTCAATTTTAGTTTTCTGAGTTGTTAATTTCCAAATGTTTTTCTTAACGTTATCAAGCTATTTGTGTGCTTGTTTTTTTAAGTAGACTTTTAAAAATTCTTGTCTGTTGTGG
>VXAY01004501.1:201944-314899 GCA_013399855.1 Oxyruncus cristatus
ATTTCAATTCATTTCATTAATTGAAAACTAGTTTGTACTCCAACTGGAAATGCATGATCCCTAAAAAGAAGTCTGGTTAGCAGATAGGTAATAGCTTGGGACCTGCAAATTGACAATATGAACACGAGATAGTCAAAGTGACTTAATCAACTTCTGTGTAAGGTTCAGTATGATATTTTTAAAATATGCTAAATCTCAAAGTAGATCCTTAGTCAGACAAGCTTGTGAAAAAGCTGGGAGGAGAGAAGCAGTGGACTTACACAGAGCAATAATTATATGACATCCATCTTGCTAAAAGGTCAGGTCCCTGGCTTTATGTCCAGTTGCCCTAAGGTTTTCAAGACAGCAAGGAATCTGCTGTTAGTACAATCAAATCCCTGTTGTTAGAGACTTGTGATCCCTTCTCCTTACAACCACAAAATGCTAAATCAGGAATAGACAGCTTTTACAGGCTCATCTCCATGGTTCTGCCTAAGTGAACTGTGTTAATTGGAGATTTGGATTATGAGGAAAGCCTTATGAATTCATCTTATTCAGGAGTGGTCCTCATGAATCTGCTGTAGCCAAAAGCCTGTGGAGCCTTGGGCAATCAGAGAAACATTATTCCTAAGGTGATCCCATATTGAGGAAGCCCAAAAAGGAAATTTAGGAGTTAATTCTTGTGCAAACCACAATCACAAGTAGCTCAAAGTTCTTCAGCAATGTGGAAACATCAGAATTGTATTCCCTGGGAGCATTTAAGCTTGGACAGTTCCTTCATGTGAAGGCAAGATGCCACAGAAGTGCTTTGAAGTCAGCACACTCCTTTTAATGCAAGGAGTATTATAAAATGTGAGTTCTACCAGTGTCTACTTTTGCCTGGAAAAGGTGCTAGTAACCCTTCTGTTCCCAGGTTCTCCCATCCCTCTCAGCAGCAGCTGCAGACCTGGCTTTCTGGGACTTGAGCAGCCATTTGTTGTCCCTTGCTTTACTACTACGGACAACTTACTTCTTTACCTGTATGTAGAACTTGCCCCAGCTGTAGTGCCATTGAAGATATGCTAATTCTTTAAGTAATTCTAGACCAGTTGAGAAAGTAGTCAACATCCCTTCAGTATGCTGTACTCCATTGCTATTGTTTTTTTCCAGAGTTTTCCTTGTAAGGTTCTTAATTTTACAGAAGCAGCAATTGAATACTTTTGGTATCAACTGACCTTGACATCACCTAGACTAAGGTTGCTTTGTGCTTTCCGTTTCTATGGTTTTCTCCACATAATTGAAATTAGAGGTCTGTGCTTATTATTACTGTCAGACAAAGATCACCCCTTCCTCTATTCATGTTGTAAAGGTTACTCTAATGTCTTCACAGGAGACAGAGAGAATTAAGGTAACTGTGTGGAAAGAATTGGTTCAGAGTGAGAAATCTCAGGATACAAAAAGGATCCTTCATATTCTATCCTGCATAGAATTCTTGTTTTAAGATCTCTCCCAAGGCAGTATCTCACTTCATCAGACATAGTATTCCCAGTAACATATGAATGAATTGCCCATCTAATTATGCTTTGACCGCAAGAAAGGTCTTATAGGACTGTGAGAAGCCCTTGTTTAACTTCATATGTTAACATGGCATAAAGGCAGCTTTATTATGTAGGAAACAGTTGAGCTTCTATCCAGAAATACCATAGCTTGGTTTTGAAATATATATTTCCTATACTAGTGTCATAAGTGCTAGATTTGGAATTCATACTGGCTGAATTGTTTGTAAATATGTGTATGTGCAAATTAAGACACTCATATACTTTTGAGTACTGGTGGAATTATAAACCTTGATACAAAGGAGACTAATGGATTTAAGTGTACCTAAGTAATTATTTAAATGTTTAATTCAAAATTTAAATTTTCCAATACTAGCATAATTTTTAAAATTAAGTCCTTTGCACCAGTATTGGTCAGTCAATTTTATGGAGCTAAGGTACTAAAGAAGAAATAAGATTTTAAAAATGGAAGAATGATGCTGTTTGTAATTTCGAAGTGACTACTTTCAAATACTTGAATAGACATAATTTTTTGAGAGTAGATCTTCATCACTTTATGGAAAACTAGCATCTGTAAAACTTTTCAGTGTAGATATCAAAACACTGAGATATCCCAAAGCATCAATTTCTGTTTGATTAGAATTGGTGCCCAGAAAATTATTGCACACAAGACTGTATAACAATCTTGCTCAAATATCATTGTATTTTGTAGTAATGGCAAACATTTCTAAAGCATCTTATTTACATTATGCTTTTTTACAGACTTTCTGGTAAAAATCTGTATTGTTTCTAATCTGTTAACTGGATTTACATCACTTTTTTCTTATACCTTTGTTAGAAAATGTATCCACATTCACAAAGAGGTAAAGCTATATCTGGACTGAAATATTTGCAGAACACTTGAGGGGATTAATTATCCCACCACATTGAACTCGGCTGGCTGAGGTGAAGTAAATGGAAAACTCCTACGTCTGGAATGTTTAAAGAAGCAGAAATTTAAACTCTTGGGTTTATTTGCATTTGACCCATGCTTAGAATTTGCCACTGTAGTTGAACATGTGATAGCCATGAAGTGTGCTAACTGACTTCAGTGCATTGGTGCTATAAAAAGCACTGTTCTGTTTCATGGCCAAATCCTCTTCATCAACAGAACATTTTAAAAATTTTGACTGCAAAATTGTACCAACTTTCATGTTGGAAAAATGTTAGCAAGATACTGGTTTTAGACAACTTCGTATTTCCTGGCAATCAAGTAAAGGATGTTGAAAGATTTTCCCCTTGGAAAATGTAGCTTTGCTGAAATAAGAACTTTCTGTAGTAAAATGTCAATGTATATTTTTTTATTTTACAATTGAGGTAATCAAAACAAAGCCCTCTACATTTTCAAAGTGACGGTTTGAAACAAAGATACTTTACAGTTCCAAATGATAGTTTGAATGAAAAAACAAACAAACAAAAAACCAGCTGAATTTTCTCAGAACTTTTATTCCAATCGAAGGTGTGGCTTTTTTTCACTTTGACATTTCCATTTTGCAACTTCTTATAGGTTTTTGTCCTAATTTTTTTTTTTTTTTTTGATTCTCCAGTTTTTTATTCTGCTTTTAAGTAGAAACTAATTTTCCATGGAACAAAATTTTGTTTCCCAATCAAGTCTGCAAGAGACCAATCAGTGAAGATTTTCAAAAGGAATAAAGGAGAAATGCTTTATAAACCTATGTGTATCAGTTGCAGTTACCTGACTATTCTCCCGAGATGTTTGAAAACAGCTTGGGAGAAAACAATGTCATTTTCAGATGTCATGTACCTCAAAGTGTGTGTATCTCAGAATATCTTTATAAGCAACACTACACATGTGAAGCTCTTTTAGATTTTTCTCTGTCTGGGTTACACAGACAAGTTCTTCAAAAACATCTGGTTTTTAATCGCTTCAGAAACCTTCCTTGGATCTGTCACTAAAGTCTGTGAGAACTGGGGACAATTTTTCTGTGTGAGAAATATGTAAAGACCTCACCAACACTTTTTGTTACCAAAACAACGCCATCCTCCATGATCAGTGCCCTTAAGTCTTAATTTTGTTCTTTTGTCTCATGAAATTATGTTTGTCAGCATGTGTAGTTAAGGATCTAAGAATCTGAAAAATCATATCTGAGGAATCACCTCTCCATGATTTCCACTCTGCTCAGTAAATAGCTTTTCATCACCACAAGCTTTTCACAATCACACTCTGTCATATACTATGAGCAATGATCTATTCAACAAATACTTTGTAAACCATGACTGAAGACTGTTGCAGATGACCAGTTAAAGTAATGTTATAACTAGAGATGATTGAGTGTTCTATAGAAAATAAAGCATTTTCTAAACATAGCTTTTACTTGTCCTGATCACTCCTATCTAGACTTCACTATCTCCCAGAAATATGGGATTATTTTTTATTTGAGTTTTAATCTCTGATATTTTGAGTACCTAGATATGCTGAAAAATGTTCCTCTGAAAATAATACATCCATCTCAGGTATTTCGGGAAGATTAATCAGGAAACTTGGGAATTTTAACTAATTATGTCAATGTTCATGATTTTGACTGGTGGTAGCAGATCAGCACCATTTTGTCTAGGAAATAACATCTAACAAATATATTTTCCAGTATGGAAGTGATACTAGAAAGAGTATCAGTAAGCCTGGAATTTACCCAGTGAGGTGTGATGCTGGATGTTATTGAAGAAGAAAATAAATCTGTGTTTGTTTCTGAAGGCCATTAGTTAAAAAGATACATAATGCTAAAGATATTTTGTTTCAGAACAAGAATTTCATTGCAGAAGATTTCTCATTCTTTCCTGATTCATTCTAAGTATCATTTAAAAAGAGTGCTATTAGGCATAAATAACAAGGAACTGCTTCATTAATCATATAATAAAAATCAACAGTTTGATTAGCTAATCTGTGTTTCATAGAATGAATCAGAAAGCAAGACCATTCCCTGCAGATAGAACACGGTCTTAAGAAAAGATTTTTGAAACAGCTTGTGGGATTAAGATTAAATGTCTTATGCACACATACATGCCCATGGATCTTGGATGTATCCCAAGATTCAGGATGTAATCAGTGGAAAAGAGTCAGCTTTCCCAAAGTGTTAAAAGATGGAAGTAGATAAATGCCCTGACGGGCAAGGGAAGGTAGCCTTGCCTAAGCTTTGCGGTTTACAGCAGGGTGGCCATCAGTGCATGGCGGGGCAATAATTAGAGTACTGGCTCTCAGGGATAGCATTTATACCTAGACCCAACCCTCCACAGAGTTCACGGATGTCTTGTTTCTGTTCCATACAGGTGATGACGGTCATGTATTTCAAGTTGTTGTCTCAGACTGGGGTGGTCAAAAGACTGCTTGAGCAGAGATGTTTTAGAAACATCAAATCTGCAGGAAGCAAGATGTACAGCACTCTTCTTTCTGAGACCTTATTACTAAACCATATATCCGCTATGATACTGTGAAGATTTTTCGTGTTATGAAAATGGCTTAAAAAAATGATCCAAAAAATGTTCTCAGCTTCTTATAACTTTAGAACTTTTGGATTTGCTCCAATTCATTAGCAGGAGGAAGAGAAGAAGCTGAAACTCAGTTTTCACTCTGCTAAGGTACTCTCTTCCATGGTTTCCAAGAGGTGCTAAAGTTCAAAGGTGAAAAGTTATCTAATTTTATTTTTCTGTAAATCTTAGAAAGAAACTGTCTGTATGAAGTAAGGAGCTCTAAAGACAGTACATCGTTGACTCCTTTTTCTATCACAGGGGTGACATTATTCAGCAAGCAGTTAAACCCATTTGGGAAGAAAAAAACATGGTTCCCTGCCATAATGCAGTAGGCTATTATCCAATTAAAAATGATCTGATAAAAACACTTTTTAACATTTGTCACATTTTTTACCTGTTTACGATCCAGCCAAAGAATTTCTATCGTTTTCTGAATGCAACCAAGATATAGCTAACTGTTGTCATACCAATAAGTAGGAAGAAAAAGAACCTCCTCCACATGGACTACCTACACAGATCTGGCGGGCACAGTTTGTGAAATGCCTTGGGAATAAAATGGTGTGGTGACTGATGGCATGCACAGGGCTGCTGCAGTTGGATCTGGCCTGAGACTTACACGCTGTGTGTGTGTGTGTGTGTGCATATGGCATGTGAGGCATTGTGTCTGCTCGTGCTCACAAACACATATCCCATTTAAGTCACTCGCTGTTTTTTCCCTCAGTCTGTCAAACTGTACTGTTTCAGAGGAGCTGTGTGCCTGAGTGTGTCTCTAGCTCTTTAAAAGTATAACTTGCATAATCCTCATAGCAGAAGAATAAATTAGTTTATTCTTATTTTCCTTTCCTCCAACTTGAGGGCAGTTTTTCCTATGTGTCATCTTGAGTTCTTTAATACCTATGTGTTCAGTGATACCTGTTCACTGACACTACAGGTTTGGCCATTCATGTGTAAAGAGAGAAAGTATTTATATAATGCAACTTATTCATATTTTCACTTTTAGTATATCCACTAATTTTCCTTTTAAAGTAGTATTTCTTTTCCCCTCCCTTCTCTCTGTGTTCTTGGCTGTTAGATTGTGAGTATCCTGGAATAGCATTCAACTATTTCTGGATGATGGCAGTGGGCTTAGCACATCATGAAAATTAATAACTATATATTTTTAAAAGGATAAGGGTCCAAAGAAGTGTCTGAGCTACTTTTTCACACTTACATTATTAAATATCAAATAAAACAAAAAAAATAGTCTGTAGTCCATGGAAAACACTCAGTAGAAAAGAGAATGAAGAATATATAGTTCCTTAATCTTTGGACTCTCAAAGATATTGACTTTACTACTCAGTTACTGTTGTCTTGTAATGCTAATGTTGTGATATGTCTTACTGTTATGAATAAATATAGCCACTGAACCCTCAACACTGAAAAAATTAGGCCAATTCAAGTCAAAACAAATTTTGCATGATAAGAGAGGATTTCTGCAAAATGAAAAAGCAAATCCCATGCTACTTCATTTTCACATTAGTCAAAAAAAAGCTCAGTATAAAATATCATTTGGTTGTGGACTATTTAAGTTTTATAACCCTTCCTTCCTAATCTACAATGAATAATTCTTCTATCTTGAAAGCATAGAAAGCAAAGAAAGATTTTGGCCTTTCCAAAATGAAAATTGTTAAAATATTTAGACTTTCAAAATATTGTATTGATTTTTTTCAGCTAACATTTTTCATCAGGTCCTACCTACACTTACAGAGAGCTTCTGCAGTATGTGCCACTTCCCTTCACTGAAGATTCCATTAAAAATAATACTAGCTTCACTGGTCATCAAAAGCATGTACCCCCATTTTAACAATGGAGTCATAATTTATATACACTGAAGTGTCTGCAATGTTTTATAAATCATGTTCCAATGCAATATATGCAGTCATTCTAAATGTGTCTAATGCACTCTTTATTGAATTCAAGTTTTCATCACTCACCAATCTGCCTTCTCAGTTGAGATTATAAGGATTTTTATGCAGTGCTTTTTTAATAACAGGACTGTTTTCACATATGTTTGTTATGAATATGTCTTCTAAGATATTTGATAGGAAAAAATCCAGAATTTTAGGTCTACTTCTCTGGGAAACCTATTCCAGTGTTTCACCTTCCTCATCATATAAAATTTCTTTCTTATATCTAGTCTGAATTGACCCTCTTTTACTTTAAAACCATTAGCCCTTGTCCTATTGCTACAGACCCTACCAAAATGTCTGCACCCATCTTTCTTATGTGGCCTCTTTAAGTATTGACAGGCTGCAATGGGGTCTTCCTGGAACCTCCTCTTCTTCAGGCTCAACAACCCCAATTCTACCAGAGAGAAGTGCTACATCCCTCTGATCATTTGTGTGATCTAACAGGTCCATGTCATTCCTGTGCTTAGCACCCCAGAGCTGGACGTAATACTCCAGGTGCAGTCTCAGAAGAGCAGAACAGAGGGGCAGAATCACCTTCCTCAACCTGCTGGCCACACTTTATGCAGCCCAGGATATGGAAGCAATCTTCTAGTATGACTGCACGTCATAGGATTCACCCACATGAATCCGCAGTGGCTCCAGCAACTCATGATGAAGAAAACTGCGCAGGGCATTTATGTCAGATTTGATAAAATTTCTGCTAAAGCATCTATTCAAATAGGTCAGAAGTTTTAATGGTAAATTTGTCATACATTTTTTCTGAGGTCGTGAACTGTGAAGAATTTGTTCCTTGTGGCTGTTAGTAGATCTGCTCTTCTGGAAAATAAAAGCAGTATTTAGTTAAGGATACAGCTTTCCTCTGGGACACACACATACCACTTTGATTTCAGTGGAGCTTACAAAGTTGTACTTAAGGATTAAATGAGTCCTCTAATAATTAATTGCAAGGATTTTTAGGTTAACTTTAAACTGTTCCAAATGCAGAACCATTTATAGTAACAGACTGAGCAGCAGAAAGGCATCAGTCTCTTTTGTCACCTGACATAGTAGTCACAGGTACACTCAAAGCAACTCTCTGCTCAGGTTAAAGGGGAAAATATATTAAATATAATTTCTCTACCTAATCACTGCCATGCTTGTAGGAAGGTTGGCTTTGGTTTTCCATAGGAAATTTCAGCTCAAGTTAAGCCAGCATCTTCTTGTGTCTTTACAAGACCTTTTATGTTACAGAGACATTGATAGCAGGGGGCAAGAGCTAAGGAAAAACCTGTCCCACATTGTACTGGAGTGAGCTGGGATCACTGAATGCAAAACCTCTTCTGCCATTTCCTGCATCACAGATGAGTATGTAACATCTGTGTGTCTGTTCTGCTGATGGTGCATACAATTGTGTAGGCCAGACTATAGTCTAATGTTAAACTAACTTTGCACTGTTAATTAAAATTCATGTCTTTCCAGATATGATAACAGGATTTTATTGCCAGTGCAGAAGTATTTCCCTTCAAGAAGTTAATTTCATAAGAGATTTTGCAAATGATCCCTCAAGTTCCAGTCTGGTGGTATATATTTTTATACTTTTTGTACTTTTATGCTCCTTCATACTGACTTTCTGTTTATCTAATAGAAAGGTATTTAGTTTTGGAGCTTTATAGTTTTTGGCACACTAAAAGGAACCAACCTGCTTTATTAAATTCATGATTGAAGGAAATCACTGTAAGCCTAATAAGATTTATGTGTTTCCATTCAATGTCAGCAGGGAGTCAGATTAAATCAAGGCTGAAAGTCTCAGCTGCATTGAAACCCTTGATGAAGCTACTAATGCTTCAGTTTGTAAAGTATGACAAGATGATTATATGATTTAAATAGTCCTGTGCTTTTTTAGATGGCTGATATCATGAAATAAATTATTTTACAATAAAAGTATGTTTTTCTTACAATCATATTAATAAAATGTGATGTCATTGTTTAACTCCAGCTGGCAGCTAAGTACCACACAGCTGCTTACTCACTTCCCCACCCCCCACAGTAGGATGGGGAGGAGAATTGGGAAAAGGTAAAATCTGTGAGTTAAGAACAGTTTAATAATTTAAATAAAACAAAAAAAATATAAAAATAATAATAATGATGATATTAAAACAAAAAATAATAATAGCAAACATAATAAAACAGTAATAAAAAAAGGGATAACAAAAAGAGAGGAATAAGACCCAAGAAAGACAAATGATACACATTAAAATTGCTCACTGCCTGCTGACTGATGCCCAGCCAGTCCCTGAGCAGGGATCAGCCCCTCCTGCTAATTCCCCACAGTTTATATCCTGAGTATATGTTCTACGGTATGGAATATCCCTCTAGCTAGTTCAGGCCAGCTGTCTTGGCTGTGCTCTCTCCTGGCTTTTTTATGCACTTGCTCCCTGGCAGAGCATGGGAAATTAAAAAGTCTTTGACTTCATGTGAGCACTACTGAGCAACAACTAGAACATCAGTGTGTCATCAACATGTGGTTTGTCAAGCTTTTCAGTAAGGTGGTTTAATGAAAAGAATAATTTTTTTTTTTTTGTATGGTTACCTGATATAGAGGTTGTCTATTACTAAAAACATAATACCTGATACTTACATAAACTTATTGTCAAAGCATTTTACATAAGAGATCTGTCTGAATATCCTTTTCTATAGATATGGAATGCAATATCTTTAATGTTGCAGTTATTTAATGACATCCCAGGGTTTCAACATCTGTGCTGATCCAGAGGGACTAGAGAATGATTACCTTTTGTCTTATTCCATAAATAAAGTACATCTAAAAAGGAGGAGCCGTTTAACCCACATTGAGTGTTTAGAAGAATTTTCTTGTACCATGTGAAGATTAAGTAGCATTAATTAGTATGCTTTCATGAGGAATGGTCCAAAAGCTGCCTGTGAATGTCTACAAACTGACTTACCACTTCACTTCTCCTTCCAAGGTGAGACCAATTCTGTACCAATGCTCTCAGTATCTGCTGCATACCCGAGGGTGTAGTCAAGGATCAATGTCAGACCATCTGCTGGATTCAGAAACACGACTTTTATAATTTTAATGGCATGAAAAGTATCTTCAGTTTACTCTGATTTATGCAAAATAGACTTGGATTTTGGGCCACTAACAGACTACTGAAGAAATCCAGGGACATGAAGTGAAATCCTGGAACCTTATTTTCATGAGCTTCATGTGATGACAATATTGAAATCACTTAATCAAACTATGTTTCTGATAAAACATACACTTTGAAAGACAAAATTATTAATATACCATTGCCTCAATGCCTGCAAACCAGACAGTCAGTCTGGTAGCTAAAAACTGTTGATAATGGATCCATGTGTAATCAAGTCAAAAGATAAGCCAAGCATTAAGGAAGATGGTGTATACAGAGGGTTACAAACTTTCCTAAAATTTATGCAGACTAAGTTCCTTTCTAAACCATGCTTTTCTTCCTGCATTCACTGAGAGATCATTGCTGGCTTTATAGGTTTACAATGCTGTACAGTTTCTTCCAAAAACTGATGGGCACTGCTATAAAAAGAATGAACAAATCAAACTTGGCTTTAGCAACAAGTTATTTCCCAGTCCTTACTAGGACTAAACAACAACCTGTGACATTGAAAGCTGACAGGAAAACAGTTTTCAGCCATTTTACTAGAGTCATCTTTCTGAAATTTAGCCTGTATCCTAAACTGGACTTCATGGACAGGCATCAAGCACTTGCAGTAGCAAATAGTAAAGATCTAACCATGCGGAGTTAGAGTTTTTCTATAGTGAAAGAGGTAGAGAGTAAAGTAGAAAACTGCTTTCTGGGTTCTCAGATAGAGTACAGATGACCCTAGCACTCTTCCAGGCACAGTGGATGTGGAGTGTAAGATCACAGATTGACACTTCATTGGGGTAGATCGCTTCACATGGGAAAGACTGAAGCCTAATAGATTCAGAGACATCATTGTTGATAATGTCATGGAATTGCCTAAACTATAATCACATTGCACCTTGATATTCTGGGAGATAAATACGTTCCATTTGCTCTTAGGAAAGTGATAGCTGAGACCTTGCCTTGTAATTTTTTGGGTCACTGAAAGCTATTTTCCCCTGAATGAACACCTGAAAAAAAAAGGTGGTGAGCAGATGGACAAAATAATTCTTCAAAATACTCAGGACTGTGTAGTCGAAGATCCTCTAATGGAGTGAAATGTTGTGGGCTGATATAAACTGTCAGTCTTCTCCTCTACTGCTACTTGCCAGTTTGTTGTGGCTATATAATGCTATCAGTCTACTGTACTTGGAGAAGGCTGATATATAGAGATAAAAACTTTCCATTGTTTATCCCAATCAGATAAAAGTAATGGCAGTCTTAAATACAATCCCCTCTTTAATTTTAAACTCTGTGGGTACACAGGTTTTTTTGACTAATGTGGACTGTAAAAATTTCAAATAATGCAATGACTGAAGCAAGAAATCACTAACACATTGCATTCTAGATGAAGCTGGGTGAGTACTGACTGACCAGTTGCAGCTCCCTGGCAATCAATTCTATAATGGTTCAAGAGTTTTAGTTGCAGAAGTGCCCTAAATATGTTAAACTGTCCTCTAGGAAATGAAAACATGCAAAAATGATTTATTCTATATGTAGAAAGCAAGAAATTATATGTGTAATATATATATATATATAATGCTCAGAGTTACAGAAAAAATGCCAAGGTAAAGGGACATATGTTGAAAAGAAACTCCCTTTTTTTTTTTTTTTTTTTACTAGTAAATCAGTAAGGGAGTATTTTGTAAATCCACCCAGTGAACTGATCAAGCTTTCCAACATTACTTTAGGCTACTGACCACAAAACAAAATTCTTACTCATCTACTTTGTTACAGGCTATGAGACGTTGTGTTTGCATAGAGCTCATTTAATTATGAAGGTCTGGTAGAGGAATTTCACTTCTTCCTGCATGAATATCCTATTAACGTGAATGCCTTTTCTCAAGCGGCACTGTTGGCTAAGGCTCTGCAGCGATTGGCCAAGCTCACACAAGTGAGATAAGACAACTTCTGAATGGCAGGTGTCAGCAGTGTAGGCAGCTGCGTGATGTGTGACTGCTGAGGAAGGAGCCGGCTGGCTGCCAAGACCTCCAAACAGTGATGTGCTTGAGGTATGTGTGAAACACTGAATTTTGTGCTTCAGTTGCAGGGCTGCTCTGATCCATTTTATGCTCACATAGGAAATGTGTCTACAAGTACCAGAGTTAAAGCTACAGCAATGTGAGACCAAGAAGCACATGTGCATCCATAGCACTGAGCACCCTTAGGTAACTTGAATGGACTCCAAAGTTAGATGAACTCATGTCTACTGTGATACAAGTGCCAAATAAAGGGCTAGACTGATAGCTGGCAGTACAAAGGCATGATGTGGGCTCTGACATACTGAGTGGCTTCCGTAAGTTTAATGCTAACCTCTCCTATCCAATAAGCACGGGAACCCAGTGGCTCCCCTGAATGGATAAAGACGAATTGGAGTCTGTAAATCCTGTTCCTGTCTCTTCAGAATCATACAGGCACTCAGACTCCGTGCTCAAGGGTTTTTCAGATGCTAACTGCTAATTTACAGAGAGATAGGAAACTGCTGTGACTGTCAAATAAATAGAAATGACACATTATAGCAATAGGTTCTAACATGTCTTGGCCTTAGCTTATCTCTGGGACTCGCAAATTATTGAGTGGCACACAAGCCCACACAAACTACCGAGAATGAGTAGCAAAAGACATGCTGCATACTCCGCTAGCCTGTCTCTCTCTTCTCTGCTATCCACTCTCAGGAATCATTATTCTGCCTTCTAACTCCTTGAGTGTTTGATGTTTTAATCTTTACACACTGCTTTTTCTTGTTTCATAGTACCAACAGTAATGGATTAAGTGTCTTTTTTTAGTAAGTTACCATGTTTGTTTATGAAATATACTATCTGTATGGGACTGCTCTGGATATTTTTTTTTTGCTGCTATGGAAGAACAAAAATCATTATTTACTGGCACATGTTGTCCACTAGTGTTAATGGAATCAATAAATTAATAGTCCTATCCCTAAATCCAGAAAGTCTTATTCTTCCTTTGTTTTTATCCTAATACACAGACATCTTCATACCTGTGTAAAATGCAAGAGGAAAATCCTTGTGTTTGTCTCCTTCCAGAGACTTTGCTAACTTGGTCTATGTGGGGCAGCTATTGCAAGTTAGCATGGGGATGTTTGTACAACTCCACTTGTATTGTACCAGTGATGGCTGGCTAGTCCTTGAGGCTCACCATCCAATGTTTCTTAAAACATTGCGCTTATCCTAGCATTTGTAAATTTGCTATGCAATTAGCCTGTTATTACACTTCATCTGCTGGAATAAGCACACAGGTGGAGAGATATTGCACCTCTTCTCTGTGCTAAATGTAGGGTGAGAGGGTAAGTGGAGGGAGAGAAATTGCTATTGTTTTTAGAGTGCTTGCAAAAATTATGAAAAAATCCATATGTTGGGATGAAAGCTGAAATCTCATTAATTCAAACCCGAATGGCAATGAGAACATTGTAACCCCATCACCTACATCTTTCATACAAAGTGATCTAACAGAACATCGAGGATAGAAAAAAATGCTGTACATCTACTCGCTTAATCATTCCTCCCTGCAGCTCTGAACGCAAACTAGACATTTTAAGATTTGAAGCAATTGTTTCCTGACAAATGCTGTCTGAAGGAGCTCTTGCAGAGAAGTCTTCTTTTCCTATAGAAAGGTTCAGGGGTGTTACTGGTTACTTGGATACAAAGCCAAGCCACCTTAGTGACTGTAAATCAGTCCCATCTTGTTAATGTCAGTAAGGCTATGCTAATTTATGCTAGCTAAAGTACTCAAACCTGCCAACAAGCACCTGGTTAAATAGGTATGTTTAACCTGCTGGAGTTGGTCAGAAGCAATTAAAGCAGCAACCACTCCATTAGATGTGGAAGAGTGAAAGTGTCACCCAGTTCAAGTCCATTTCTCTCTTCGCCATCAGGGGCATTAGGGTCCCAATGTTCTGTTCCCCTTCCAGTAAAGCCTCTGATAGAAATATGAAGGCAGAGTTTTCTAGATACCAGCAGCATGCTGTAGGAACAACTGAGGAAGGAAGCTGAAGGCTTGCTGAAACCTTGTCCTGCTGTGCCCTGTGCTGAATGATGCTATGATCCAAACTTCCCCACTACTGCCTTCACAGTCCTTATTTTTCCCTTCTTGACCTGCCATATTTCATTGCTTTCTTCAGTTCTTGAACATATTTTCATTTTGTTTATCACTACCACAAAACAAAAAAAAAAGACCAAAAAACAAACCACATGATTTTTGCTACTGCTGCTAACTCTGCTTACATACTGTATGCTTTTCCTCTTTATATTGTCTACTTGGACTGTAAACTCTGAGCACTGTTTTCAGCTAAGTGCTGTACAAATAATGGAGACACAATCTTAGTTTGTCCTCAGGCATTACCATAATAAGAAAGGCATTTCAATTAAGTGCGGTATTGTAAAAATGTGCCTGTTCTTAATGAGAGATTGTCTTTCCTAGCCCCTACCAATACAAACAAAACAAAGAAAGACCAGAATACTCACTGTGAATAATGCTTTAGCATAATCTTACTATTGCATTGCCTTTGCAGTCTACCACCCACTTATTTTCCGTACAAAATATATTTTTTTTAACAACAGCTAAATATTATCATGAAACTAAGCAAAAAAAATTATTCTAGTTTGGCAAGTTGTGCCCTTGCAGGACTGATGACAGAAATGATAAAAGAAACATGTCAAGAAATTAATGTTTAAAATAACATATCACATGAAGGATAGTCAAAAAACAGAATACGCAAATTTACAATGACTTCTTTGAGACAAGACAGTTTATTTTTCTGGTTTGGGTTTGGATTTTTTTTTTCCCTTGTCTTTCTTGTTAGCATATATTTTTCTGTCTTTACATGGAACACTACTCTAGTACAGTAATACCAGCTTTTATTAGGGTTTTATATGGGTAGTAAGGTGTCACAGAAGATTTTCGTTGCTTGATGTTCATGACAGTGGCTGCTACTGTTCTCCCAACTGCAAAATTTTTGTGGAAAGCTTTAGCCTGTGCAGTATAGTAAAAAATAGCCACATAAATGTGACATGCTGGTGTACTTATTCACATGGAAGGGGAATGTAAGTGTGGATGATTTTTGCAACTGAAATCGATGCAACTCTGCTATCTTTCTTTATTTTACAGAGATATGAGACATCTCACCTAACAGTAAATACCCACACTGTAGATATCGCCTTTGAGCAAGTTATGCTACTCCTTTTATAGTCAATGGAAAGAACTGTCCTATTTTAGACATTTCCTTTCAGATGAGATAGATTACACCCTGTAAGTGCCTATTTCTCCCTCTAGACTATAAAGGCCATTTAGCCTACAAGCTCAGATGGGGATGTTTACATTACAGATATTTGCATTTTGTCAACTGAGTCATTTCTTTTAGTGTCAGGTCTGTAAGGAGTGAAGAAAATGCATCTTCTGAAAGGCCTCACTCAATATGTGCACACTGCTCCTTTTGTGCATGCCAGGCTTGGACCAGAGCTGAGTCATGACTTCTGAGTTTGAAGCAAAACTGAACATTTCTGTGAATGGGAACGGTAGTCGGAGCATGGTCTGCAGCACAAGAAGGAACAGGGCAAGTATGGAAAATCCAGAGGACTTGGCTTAATGGTCTCACTGTCTCACTCCTCTCAGCAGGGTCCTGCCATCTCACTCCTCCTTGCAGCACCACTTGCTCTGACACCTCCCCTGGCTGCAGCAGGCAGCCTGATCTCCAGCCCTCTGGCACACAGAAACGATGCTCTGAGCCTGTGGCCTTTCTGACACCTCTTCTGGTTGCTGCTTCTGGTGCTTCTGACATGAGCTAGCTTTGGCCTGAGAAGAAAAGAGGAAAACCTGCTTCGAGACCAGGTGTTCTCAGGGATAAGTCGTATTTCCTCAGTCATCTGTCCAGCTGCAATTTTTATTTGCCACTTACTTGAAAGACTGTGATAAGTGGGTAATTAGTGGAAGATAGTACAGGTAGACATCTGCCTTGCTTAGGAATGAAGGAGATGAAATATTGTAAAGGAATTTGCTTCCCTTTAGAAACTTTATTCTATTTAAAGACCTTCTTGTCATTTAGATAACTAATCTCAGAAGGTGGAATGTGGCTTGAGGGATATGGGAACAGTTAATTCCTGACTGCCACTTGCTCCTTGTGAAGAATAAATCCTCCATGCTTCTCTCTTTCTCCAACTCTCTTTCTTTCTCACTCAGAGATGCCTGTATCCCATATAATGATCAATATTAAGGATTATATATTTTAAGTATTAAATAATTAATTAATGATTGTTACTTTTTTGTGTGTCTGTGACACAAAAACCACTATGGAAATTTTGGCGGGAATTAAGTTATGGGTCAAATTCACAGAATAGTCACAGAGGTGGCAGAAAAACTCAAAATATTTGTTTCAATAGTTAAAGAATTATGTACGCCACCTTTCTAGTCTGTAAAGATCTCTTATTTTGCAATGATTTTAAAGACATTTTTATTCAAACAAAAGAGATTCCACAAGCAAAAACATAAACAACATATTTGGTTTCTGAACCAGTCTGAACCAATCTTTTCCACCAAACCTAAAAGACCATTATTCATAAAATTGTAATTAAAAAATCTGGAGGCAGATGAGAGAAACACTTTTTTTCCCAGACTCCTTGGAGACCAGTGAAGCTGCTAGTAGCTTGCTTAAATGCAGAACTGGAAAAGGTCTCTGCTACCCACACAGTATATCTGTATTTATCTGAATGTATTCCTATTATTTGCCTTGGATACAATTAATTATTTTGCATCTACAGTGTTCTGTGGCATACCATTACATCACATTAGTCTTGTGTTTGACATCAGGCTGATGCAATGTGGTACATTAGGAGTTCTACCAGAGCTGTTTTAATTAGGTAAGATGTTTTATTCATTTTATTCATATTTGCTTTGAGTTGCCTGTACAAGGCCATAAAGTACAAGCTGAATGCTCCCAAAAAAATGTCAGATGGGGTATCCTGCACTCTGCTGATTAATTATATAATATTTAGATCATTTAGCTAATCTGTTGAATGCATATTGCGTAGTTAATGAAAGAATTCAAGGCTGCAAGCAGACTTGAGGAATGAATCATCGTGTACAGTACAGTCTTCGTTACTCACTGCAGAAATGCAGCATCCATAGTTTGAACTGGGAGAGGTGCAAATGGCAAGGTTACCCTGCCAAACTCTGCTTGCTCTCTATTTTCTGCCTGCTTAAGGAGTCACACACAACAAGATGAATAGATACTCTGGCTGCTTTTCAGTAGGGCAGAGACTGATCTCTGAGGTACTGATGGGGAATGCAATTCATCGGTATTGTTTCTGTCTCTAGCGTGCTGCAGCCCCCATGAACCAGGCTCTCCTCTTGCGCTGCTGCCCTGGGTAAAATTTTTGGGTGGCAAAGGAAAATGGTAATGCTTGCTCAAGTAGAGAAAGTTCTGGGAGGTTCTAGAGACCATGCACACCTGTAGGGTTTGGGTTTTTTTTCTTCCCACATGCATGTACAATGATTAGCAAACAGAGGTTGAAAAGTCAAGACATTATCATCACCACCTATTGTCACAGCTTGAGTAGTTCAACCCATTTTCAGGGTGGGTTTTTTTCAGCCTATTAGCAGCAATTAAAAAAGTATCAGTTTATCAGTTGAGGTTTTTTTTCATAACTCTGACGGCTGGAGGTTTATTGAGTTTCTCTGGGATGGTGGAGGAGAAAAAGTTGATTGTGGCTTTTTTTTTTTTTTAAGGAAAAGATCTGGGAACATGAAATAGAATCTTCATTGAACTCTGGCTCATTGATGTGTTGTAGTCTGGCTCATTAGGTCTGCTTTAGAAGCTTTAGGCTTGTAGAAAAACACTTTATGAGGGCTTAGGTGAAAAGAAAATTAGAAATGGTAAGGAAAAAAGATGGGTTGAGAAAGCAAAAATGAAAGCTATTTAGTTATTTTGATTTAGCTGATCAGGCAACTCCTCACTCACAGATTGCCTGTGGAAAGAAATTACATGAACAGTGTGATGCACTATCACAAACTAATTAAAAATAGTAGAAGCTCTCCTCTGGAATGCAGCCAGGAGACTCCCGAGCAGCATTCATCCCCACATCTCTCTCACAGCACTGTTCTGCACCATTATCACTGCTCAGTAGCATTGGGTGTCATCCTGCCCTCGTCTTCCTTAGTGGGAGGCATTGTGAGTGCTCTCCCTATCTGACTCACCCAAAGTCAGCTGGGATAGCTAATAACCATCTACTCTTGGTTTTAAAACTTCTTCTGGCTGAAGCAGATTAAGAAGTATGTGAGCTATCCCTCTGTCCACTAAGCCTCCAACAGGGGAGTGGGAACAAACATCTGAGGTGGGAGTGATAGTGTCTTATCCACTCCAGACACATTCAAAGTTAATTTCCGTTGTGGTATGCGGGATACATAGCAAAAAGCAGCATACATATCCTCCCCTTCTTTTAAAAAAATCCTTTATGTGGTCAGGACCTGAGTTTTTTATCTCATCTGAAAGATAACACCTCCAGGAGAGCATCTTAGGAGAGCAATTTAGTACTGAGTCAGAGGGAATAGAATGAGTCACTGCAGTTCTTACATTTTTCTTGGAAGTTTCTCACTAAAGCATTGCCCCAGTCTGACACTGTTTAGTAGATGACATCAGAGAGACTGGAGTTTATGCTAAATTCAGAGTGGATAAAGGCTAGGATCCTAGGAAAATATTTTTCAAAGAGTGGCCAATTTTTTTTTTGTGGGGCATTTAAAAAGTACTTAATTGGGAAATATTCATCATGCACTTACTGTGAAACCAGTAGACGACAGCAAAAAAACCAGACGAGACGACTAACCAAAAATCTTAGGCTGCTAAGTAGGATACAGCATGTGTCATGTTGCAGACTGTTCCTTCCTTTAGCAATGGCACATAAGTGGGGTCTTTTTTTTTTTTTTTTTTTTAAATCTTACTATGCAGCTACCCAATTTTTGCAGTAAAGCTGCCTGCAATCCTGTGAAGGATCCCCTAGTCGACAGCAAGACATCAATGGCAGTGCCAGGTTGTCATTGTGGAGTGGTGCTCTTATGATTATCAGTGAATTGACAATGATTAGTGACTCACTGTTGCTCATTCTTAATCCAGCCCACTCCACCACTGCTTGTACTGCCTTGTGGGAAGCAATTCTAAGCATATGCACAGGAAGAAGCCTCAGTGTTATTTTGCTGGCAGCCTTCCAGAAACCTCCTTTGCACTGTAACTGTCTGTCTGCTACCCATGGAGTTTGCCATCCGGCTAAAGATTTTCTTCCAGCCCTACAGGGACTTCAGAAGGTAGACATTGCACATTAATGCTGAATGGTGAAAAAGATAGAAATTATTCAAGCCAGTGAAGCATGAGATGTACATGTATGTATTATGATGCTACCACATATTTTGAACGAAGAATGAGCTGGCAAGAATCACTGCAGTCAGTCTCCTGAGGAATCTCCCTGTGCTCAAGAGATCACCTCCCATGGACCACAGTGGTACCTACCTCAGCATCCTTAAGAAGGGACCCAAACCCAGAAAAGTTTGTATAAACTTCTTTTCTCCTGCTGCAGGCTTGAAGCTGCATGACATGCAGATGACTGTAGACGAGCAAAAACTGTGTTTACTGTGCCTTGCCCTCAGTACGCTACTCCAAGTCTGTTCAAAACTCAGACTGGTTTGAAGAGTGGTGTGGCTTCTGCCTGGCCCATGTGCCTTGGCTCACCACAGTTAGATACATCAGAACTTAAACACCCCATTTAAGGCCAGAAGTCCTGTCAGCAGGAATCACAAGTGTCTGAGGTCAAGAAAGGAGAGTAGAAGGGCAGATAGAAACCAAAAGGAGTTCAGCTGCAGAAGGACTTTTAACAACCTGAGCTGGCAAAGCTTAAAGTGAACCCGCCAGTGAAAGTATCTGATAGTCACTGACTGTCTCAGGTCTCTTAAAGTGCTATAAAATCTGTCCTTTTCCTACCATTCCCTTCTGCCTCAGTTGTGCCAACATATTTCCTCCAGGAAGCTGTCTAATAAAACCCAAGCCTCCTCTATAATTAAGCACTTAAAGTGCAAGCAAATAGAAGCCAAATGTATTTTCCACAGGCTATTCTTTAAAAGATGGTGGGAAACAATGGCTACCTATACAAATGCCTGCCTTTCTAGCCTAGCCTTCATATTTGAAGCATTATTTCTCAGAAACCAAACTGAAGGCAAAAACATGCTTGGCAGCTATATGGTCAACGGTATTATTTCTGGAAAGGAAAAGCATTTCTGATACTGGAATGAATTTATAAAACAAGGCAAAGTGTTCCACAATCTCTTTGAGAAAAAGAGGTAGGTCTGCTAGGGTCTCTAGTCTTTGACTTTGCTCTTCATGCCAAACATATTTTGTCATGTTTGCCCTTATTGCTTTGAGCTGTCTCCTGGCAAACCAAGCAAGTTCTGCTTACTGCAGCTATGCATCTTGAACAAACATAAAGTTGTTTATATGTACTGTTTTGACGGATGGAATGAAAGCTGGCATTTCAAGACACATTTCAAGAGTTTGCATCCAGGGTTCTAAGCACACTGATGCATCCTAAAAAAAAAAAAAAAGTGGTTCTGCCTTAATAGTATGGAAAACCTCAGCTCTATTTAATGGGTGGCCACAGGTAAGGTGGCATCCACACAGCTGCCTGCCAGGCACTCTGTGCAGGTGTCCAGGCACAGAATCAGAGAATGGTTTCGGATCTTGGAAGGGACCTTGAAGATCATCTAGTTCCAACTCCCCTGCCATAGGCAGGGCTGCTGTCTATAAGCCCATGTTGCTCAAAGCCCCATTCAACTCGGCCTTCAACATTTCCAGAGATGGGGCATCCATAATTTCTCTGGGAAACCTGTTCCTCATCACCCTCAAAGTAGAGAGTTTTTTCCTAATATCTAGTCTAAACCTGACCTCTTTCATTTTAAAGCCATTTCCCTTTGTCTTGTACATGCCCTTGTCAAATGTCCTTCTCTAGCCTTCCTGTAAGTCTCCTTCAGGTACTGGAAGGCTGCCATGAAGTCACCCCAAAGCCTTCTCTTCTCCAGACAGAACAAGACATGGCCCTCCTCTGGATTTGCTCCAGCAGGTCAGTGTCCTTCGCATCTTCTGATGTTGAAGAACTTAAAGTTGGATTCAGTACTCCAGGTAGGGACTCATGGGAGCAGAATAGAGGGGAAAAACCACCTCCCTCAGCCTACTGGTCACACTTCTTTTGCTACAGCGCAGGACACGGTTGGCTTTCTGGGCTGCACGTGCACATTTTTAGGTCATGACATCCTCAAGTCCTTCTCCTCAGGGTTGCTCTGAATTTCTGTCCAGCCTGTATTTGTGCTTGGAATTGCCCCAGCTCACATGCAGGACCTTGCACTTGACCTCGTTGAATTTCATAAGTATGCATGGACTAAACAGTGCAGCATGTCTGCTTTGGGTCAGTGATGCCAGTGGCTGGTCAGCAAGCACAGAGTAGACTTACCAGCCATGGCACAGAATGTTGGAATGGGAGGGAGACCTTGGCACTGTGCTGCAGAAATGAGGCAAAGCAGATCATGCTCGCTGCTAGGCAGGAGTCAGTCGCAAAACTTGTATGGTGTGTGAAGTGTGAAGGCTACCTTGGCTTACCATGGCTGGCTTCTCTGTACTTCTTCATTAGCAGATGCTGCGACTGAGAAACCTCAGGCTCCTGCTTCAGATGTCACTTTCAGATCACTGTTGCCTAACTCCAGGCAGCAACAAGGGTCCCAAGGACGTGTGCTGTGTTTGTGCTCCTCACTCTTGTTCAAGCAGGTTCTCCTCCTGCTGAGTTGAAACCAAGGGACAAAACACCCGTTGAAGCTAATGGGAACATGGGCAAGCCCACTTCCCATATGGCGCCTGTCAAACACGTGCTCGAGAAACATCTGATATATTTTTATTCTGATCATGTGTTTGGTATAAAGATTGAGATTTGTAAGTCCCGAGACTGCAGACTTTAAGTAATTCCCAAGTTCTTTATAAATATCTAGCTTTGTTCTTTTGTGAGAGAATCACATGCCAGTGTGAGAACTCATATGATTTTGGGTGCAACTTAGAGAAGCCATCTGCTTTAAGATCCACTTATAGCTCTTCATGGCAAACCCTGTGACTCCTCTCAGTGCAATATTTCTTCACATGAACCTGAAGTAGAGGTATTTTTGATTTTCTGATGAAAAATTTAGAAATATTAAGGCTGAATCTTATAATTTTTTTTTATATTTCTGTAGCTTTTATATGGCTTTAGAGTATCTGCCACCATGGCAGCTTAGTAATTGTGAAGCTGTAATGCTATCAATCACCTTTGTTGTAGAATATATTTATATTTGAAACATAAACAGAAAAACTTTTATACAAAATTTTAGCTGAGACCATTACATTTACAGTTAAAATACTTCCTATAATAAAGCTGGTATAACATAAAATCATTGGAATGATATCAGATCCTGATATCTCTTATCCACTGATTAATGTCTTGTTAGGTGGTTCGTTTCAATTTAAATAGGTCCCTGAACTTCAGGTAGATAACGAAAATGCTAATATGACATTATAGCGGACAGGATTTATCTGTTATGAAACAAGTATACTGTTTTATGTCACCTTGACTTTGAGAAAATGTATCACATTATAACTGAAATTGTTCAGAGTACAATGGAGCATAAAAGAAAAATGATTCTGAACAAGGCACAGGCACAAGTTGACTTTCATGCTTCCTAAGGACAGAGGCTCAAGGAAAGTGTGGAACATAATTTTTGTTGGTTTGTGTTTGCTCTCTGGAAATGTCTGGAAGCCCTCTAAGACCTATGGATTGCATTTGAGTGAACTAGATGTATATAGCATATGGCTTGGGAAAGATGCAGGAAAAAAAAAAAGACACCTTTGCAAAACTTATTTATGTTATAGTAAACTGCTGACAGTGTCACCAAAGCAAAAGCTGTCTTTTGTTTTCTTACGTTAACAGTAACATTCAGGAAAATTTTTCTTGTTTTATTGTTTCATAAATGCTAAACTTTATGTATCAATCCTATTTTGCAAGTAAGTTTGTGAGCAATAAAGGGCTGATAGAGGACAGGAACAGAACTGCACAGCAGCTGTGTTATTTATAGGAAGCCAGAGTGAATTTCATATAGGATAAAAATCGATATCTAATTCAAACAGCTAAGAACCTAACTTGAGTGGACAAAAATCTTCATTTACTTGCACTGCACCCACAGTGGTTTCCCACTCTGTTGCCTAAGGCTCATTCTTCACAGTTAATAATAAACATCATTGACTAAGTGATGACTGCAGTTCCTCTGCTAGAATCACAAGTGATCACTTATGTTCCAGCCAGTGCTGTTCTTCATTCAGTGCCTTCATTCAGAGTGCACTCCGCATTACCAAACCCTCTGTTTGATCACTGGCTTCAGTCACCATCAAACTCATGTAAAGTAAAGCTGTAAACATTTTCCAAATAGTTGTGGAACATCTAATAAACCTGAGTGTTATCCTTGTGCTTCAGTTAGTTGCTGCCTATTTACCATAAGGAGAAAACAGAAGGACTTTGACCTCTAGAATAGAATTTCAGGGACGATCTCATCCAGAACATCTGAAAAATGTGTCACCTCAAGCCACTAACCAATTTAACCTTTACTGTGTTTCACACTTAACAGGGAAAACAATTCCCTCTAACTGTATCCTAAGGGTACAGGAGAGACACTGATATCACTTACAGTGTATTCGGGCAGATAAGGTTTCATTTTAATCTTTGGTGTTTGAAGATACTAAGTTTAATGACGCTGTATAAATATGGTGATGTCTTCTGTGTTAATTTCCAAAATGCTAATTTGTTAATGCAAAAAGTGAATGGTGATGAAAGTAGTTAATTCATCCACTGTTATTAGAAAATTTTGGCTTGATTTCTTGGTGAATCGGTGTCTGAATTAAGTCCTGAGTGTTAACCAAAGTAGTTGTGAGTAATCTGAGAAAGTCTAAAGGTTGTTTGAAAGACTTGTGCACTACATTTTTTCCAAAATGGATTGGAGCAAACTCTTCATGTGCTGATTGTTAGTCCTACAAATAGTATAAAATGCCTGTAAATCCTGAAATACCACTTGAAACATTTCTTGGGGCTATGGTTGCAAAACATCTATTTTAAAAGTTAATGTTAATCAGAGCATAGTTATGAGTAAAAAATGTGCCTGAATGACAACTCAGTATATCTCCTTAATTTAGACAACCTGTGTCCTGCTTCCATTCCACTGAAAATATATCTCTTCCTTGATTATTTTCTTTCTTGTAATCTAAGAAATAGCTTACCACAGATAAACTTTCCATGATAAATGCAATAGGAAAATGTTTCCGTTCAAATTTTATTTATCTTTCTGGCAAGGCCAGGCACACGCCAGCCATGTAACATAATATAATG
This sequence comes from Oxyruncus cristatus, assembly GCA_013399855.1. Lineage (NCBI taxonomy): Eukaryota > Metazoa > Chordata > Aves > Passeriformes > Cotingidae > Oxyruncus > Oxyruncus cristatus. Next base: position 226,529 of record VXAY01004501.1, read on the forward strand.
ACATGCTGTGCAGCAGCATGGGAATTGCCTGAAAAAGCCATGCGCTGGTTGTGTAACCTCTTGAGCACAGCCCTGTGAGGCTGTACCTACCCGCTTGTATTATGCCTATGCACCAGAAATACTGTACGTTATGTTTCTGTCTAGAGTAACTAATTAATGAAGGCTGAAATAATTAATGATGAATGTAACAGAAGCACAGCATAGGTACCGAGGTTAACAAGTTTATTTTATTTCTCACCATCTGCACCTCTCTGATATTAATTTGATAAACTGCCAAATCAAGAATTGGGTAAGTATCATCCAAAACCTGTGAGTCCTGCAGTATTACAATTACATTTTTGTTAGCATGAAAGACTTGTGGTAAGTCATCAACATGATTACTGAAGCGACAGTGTTGCAGGTAGCACCAGAAGATCCATTCCCTGGGAATAATTGCATCTTTAGGACTCCCTATTATTAAGCAGGGACACTGTCTAAAGAACAGCAAAATAATTATGTTGTTTTAGTTCAGACTGGGTGCTGGTGTTACTCTTCTCAAAGTGAATGTGACAAAATCCAGTTGGTAGACAGACTTCATCATGACTTCAGTTCCTGCTCAAGTGCTGGTGAAAGTTGCTTAGGATATCTCAGGAAAAAATTAGCAACTCAGTGAACCAGGTTAAGAACTTGGAGGAATTCTTATATCCACTTCTAAAAAATTTAAAGAAAATCAAATCTTTCCTGTTATTAAAAATGAATTTCTCAGGAGCATTTGGACTTTCTAAATGTTTAGCATGCGGATGACTCACACCAGCTTTATGCTAAGATATCATGCTGTTATTTCAAAACCGAAATACCAGCTTTGACATTTTTATATATATATTTTATAGTCTTTCTCATTATTATATATTATTCCAGCTTTTAAAAATCTAGAAATCTTAGATTAAGCATGATGCTGGTTTTGAATCTAGGAATGTCTCTTATATAAAGATTTTTCTCTTACAAATAATTTGGCAAAAGAATTGTATTTTTAAAACCTTTATTTATCTTCCTTGACCAGACTCTCATATTAGCTGAATTGTACTTGTTGCAGAATTGTAATAGGAAGAAAAAAATTTTCCATTTAGCTCAGGACTTAGAATGAACCAAAGGCTGTCCTGAGCTGGGCCAATTAAGATGGTCTTTCCAGAACTTCTCTACTTACCAGGTTCTTGCTAGAAGGCAATTCAAAATTCAGCTCTTCCACTACTGGCTAACAAGCTTTAAGTGCTTAGACACATAAGTTTTAGAGAGGGTGGGAGGGAAGCAAAAATTTTAGATTCCATATATATATGTGTGTGTGTGTGTGTGTGTGTGTGTGTGTACATTTCCTCATTTTTGAGAACTTTCACCAATATGAGTTGTTTATAAAGGACCTGGAGCTTTGTGTGCTTGTACAAAAGGCAAAATAAAATGCCCTCCTGGACATGCAGATATAATAATTGTAACTTCATAATCCCCTTGTATGTGGTCATTGCTATTTTTCTATAGTTCTGTAACTGTTGTAGTTTAAGCCTAGCTGGCAATTAATACCCAAACAGCCACTCAATCAGTGCCCTCCCCAGTGGCATGTGGGAGAGAACTGGAATGATGAAAGTGGGAAAAATTGTGGGTTGAGATAAAGAGAGTTTAATGTGACAGAACAGGAAGAAAATAATAATATTGGTCATAGTAATAATAATAGTAATATACAAAATAAGTGATGCACAGTGAAATTGCTCACCACCTACTGACTGATTTCCAACCAGTTGTGAAGCAGCAGGGGCCCTCAGCCAGCTTTCCCTCCCAGTTTATACGTTGAGCATGATGCCACGTGGTATGGAATATCCCTTTGGCCATTTTGGTTAAGTTGTCCTGGCCATGTCCCCTCCCAGCTTCTTTTCCCCCTCCAGCCTTCTTGCTGGCAGGGCATGAGAAACTGAAAAGTCCTTGACTTAGTATAAACACTGCTTGGCAACAACCAAAAACATCAGTGTGTTATCAACATTATTTTCATACTAAATCCAAATAACCACATTATACAAGCCTTAACTATTCCAGGACAAAGCAGAACAATAAATAAGGTATTTGAACAAGAGAGGGACTACAGTCCCTCTCCTGGGGAATAGACTGCATTTCTTGAGCCCTGAAAATCCCTTTGCCTTCTCTGCTTCTGTGCCTGCTATCCATTGCAGGCCATTAGGTGTACAGTTCCCTCTCAGTAGCTAATGAGACTTAAATAAACATACTGAGAGACGAACATGGCCTCTACAGTTTAATAAATTATGCTGATTCTGGTTTCAATTACAGTAGTGTAAATCTGGAGCATCACCACTGCTTACAGCTGAATTGCTCTAGATTTATATCAAAACTGAATTTAACCCATAGATTTCAGTTTTTTAACCCACTGGAATTTTTTTATTGTGATTTAAGCAATTTTTAAACCCCAAATATAGAGATATTTTAATAGATCAGGTTGTGGAACTATTTTTTTTCCATGTCTTTTTGCACACTGCAACTCTAGTTTCATTTTTATATGTTTTTAAACTTTACTCTTCCAATAATCAAGGAACTGGTAATATTGTACTGATAACTGATAACATTATCTACTATAATTAGAAGATCGGTGCTTCTTTTCTTAGAGAAAGCCCTTTAACTCTGCCCTTGAATTTTTGTACCTTTGACTGCAAGTAACGTGCAGCCTAAGTTTTTAAGCACAGTTTGACATCAGGTTCAGAATTAAAATGCAGTGATTTGGTGGACGGAAGAAGTACAAAGCATCTTAAACTAGTGAGAGGAACAAAGAACTGTTTTGTTCTAAAAAGCAAGCAGTGTCAGATATACAAAGATATACGATAATCACATCACCAGTGTTATAATGAACGGTTTGTTCAGAATCTGACAAAAATCAAAGGTGAGTCAATGGAAAAAAACAATTAAGAGGACAACACAGACCTTCAAGAGCATCAGCTTTCTAACACAGCCTTCCCTTTAGATCAAAATACTAGTAAATGACAACACTGTAGAAATTGAGTAGCCTTCTTTTAGGTTGTTCTTAGCTCAGACAGAGCATGAGTAACAACAATTATATAAAGAAGAAAATTTCTATGTATTTTAATTCTAAGATGGAGATGCCAACATTCATGAAATGTCATGATTTTAATCTTGTTGAAACTGATTGAGCTCAGTAACTATTTTGGAATGCATTAGAATTTGTTGAAAAAGGGGAATATGAATTGATGTAGTAAAGGTATGAGCGAGCAGGAATCTTGGATTGTTGGAGTCTTGAGAACATAACATATGAAGGTAATCTAAGCTGATTTTGGGTTAAATGCAATTGCCAATCTTGATGAAGCCAAGCCACTGATCTTCACTAGTGCTGAGGACAGGAATCCAAACATCTCATAATAGTTACCCATATATTCTTGTTATAATAAGAAAATGTGTGTAGGAAGGGGGAGGGGGAAGACGATATAAAAACCTGTGCAACAGAAGCCGTTTAAAAGACAAGATTTGCCAACTATCGTTACCATAGTTACCTTGCATTATAATTATAGGAGAAAGATCTGTGGTGGACTTATTTAACCATGTGTGGGATGTATTGGTGATTGGATGATGACCCCTCTTATATGAAATAAAGACTAGACATAGCCTCTCCCAGCACATCAGGCTCAAGAAAATGAATTATCCAGCTCATTAAAAATGTCAACCTGTCCGTGCAATAATGATGAATTATGTTTATTTCGAGATATCTGGTCACATTTCCTGGAGATGTACAATTGAAAATTTCTTAAGTACAGGAAAAAAAAAATTAGCTGAGTGCTTTAGCATTAATTTTCAAACCCAGTAATTCAAGACTTGTGTTTCAAGAGAGCTGATACACACTTCTATTGAAGAATTAAAGTACACTGACAGGTCTGGATTAACTAAGAGAATTGGACTCTGTTAAAGTGATATATATGAGACTTCATGGTCCTTCGTTCATCCTATTTGTAAACTGGTCATCCCTGGGACATGCATGCTCTCTTCCTATATCTCATCACTTGCAAATTGTACTGTCCCAGACCTGGTGTAGGGTTTAGAAGACGCAGAAGTTCTGGCATTGCCATACCCTGTTGCATCTAAACTCTTCTTTAGATTCTTGTGCCTGGTACAATCTATGAACTACTTGTAGGTCTTTTGCCTTGCCATCATTTTAACATTTATGCTGGGGACACTGATGTACAGAACTGCACAAGGCAAAGGTACATGCTGACTCATGTGCCTAGGAACTGCTTACTCATAGAAACTCAAAGATGTAAACAATTTGAACTTCCTGTATGCCCTGGGAAGAATTTACAGTAGCCTTTCATTTACAGTAGTCTGTAATCCTTCATAATCGCTTGTCTCCTTAAGTTGATATTTTTTCCTTTTGAAAGTTTCCTCCTACATACTATTATAAAAACCCAACAACTTAGTAAAACACAAAGCTTTACCTAGTTGAGAGGGGGATTGTTTTGTAACCTGGTGGGTTTTGAGTCACAGCTATGTTGGCCTTTTCAGATGCTTAGATATATTTACACTGTGTTCAAACAACTTTTCTAGCTAATAGCTGACTAATTTGGACCTGTGAACATCATCATCATGGCAGTTCAAGATAGCTGCCCTTGTATTTGTCTACTTCTGGCTCAGATTTTGCAGCCTTCTTTGAGCTGGCAGCTGCCTCTTCTACCAATGAGATCAGGACCTGAAATAAAATTTAAAATTACACTAGGTATAATGGCAAAGGTTGGAATGCACCCCTTCAACGATAAGCATAAATAATTATTGTTATGGTTCTCACATTGCCTTATTAGTCTCCATAACATGATTAAAAAAATTCAGAGAAGCAATCCATGGCAACCTCACTATTCTTCTCAAATTCTATCCTTTCTTTACAGAGTGACATTTATTGCCTGGAGAGATTACCTAAGGACTGGAAAGACCCAAATATTCCATACCTGCTGCATGATCATGTAGTTTACAAAATCTCTGAATTCACTTTGAATTCACTTGATACTATTTCTGCAATCTTCTACAAAGCCTAACAGACTAAATATGTGCAAAAGCTCTGTTAATTAATTTTCAGTGGGGGAAGCTGCATCTTTTGACTGATGTTCCACATCAACGAATGACTAAATTTAAGTTTGTTAAACCTTTTCTTCAGGTATCAGCCATGATAGGGCATGGGTGAAAATTTCTTTTCACATTTTGAGTAGCCCTAATTTTACTAAACTGAAGTGGTAAGTATCACAGATTCTTCTGTGCTAAGTGTAAGGCTGTTAAGATGTAACCGCAGATTGTCTTTATTTTGAAGTGAGTTTTCCTTTTTTTATCCCGGTAATGAACATGAATAATTTATTATCGCTGTAAAGCCAGATGCTAAATTGTTTCACAAGCAAACAGTTTGCTTATGTAAGTGAGATAATAGGCCCCTAAACTCATTTTGCACATATTAATATTGCTAATATTAACATACTAACATGGAGTAGATGTTGTGTTTGCACCCATATGGACATGTGGACGCATATGCGCAAAGTACCTTGATGATACATGGAAGAAATCAGCCTCACAGAGCTCTCTGATGTAAAGAATCAGAAATTTTATTTATTTCTAATAAGAATATTTAAAAAAATCATGTTCAGCATTTAATTCACCAGTGCTTTAGTGGGTGACAAACGCATAGTAGTTCATTGGTCTACTCTAGGGGAATTATTAGGCAAGAATTTGCAAGTCTAGAATCTTAAATTTAAAACTTTTCTGTGGGGATGATAGTGTCCAATTGCAGTTATCTAGGGACAGAATGTTCATTGAGGTGAGCCAATGTCAAACATCTGGCACCTAGAATCTCAGTAAGATTTGAATCTTTTTTATGCTTCTCTGTCTTCTATTTTACTCCTACATCTGCAGTTTTGAATATTCAAGCACAAGTTGAGAGAGGGAGGACATTATTTTGGGCTACTGGTATTTAGTTTGAAATTGTCAATCACCGTACAGTCAGTGTACAGTGAAGAACAAATACTGCCACAATCTGAAAGAAGCACTCATTACTATTGATATAGAATTAATCTATACAGAATAATACTAAATTAAATGTTAATAGTTCACAGATTTTGTATTAAATTTTGGGTTGTGTTCAATTCTTCCTAGGGTTCTGCAGTAGCGTAAGCCGAAATACACATGGTGCATAAGTAAAATTGACTTCCCACAAACTCATTTTTCTTACAGTTTTCTCAAGGTCAGTAGCAATTTGCCTGCAGTGAATTAAAAAAGAATGTAATTTTGTTTTGTCTTCTCTGTATCCTTCACACAGCTGGATTTAGACTTAACACTCCAAAGCTGCTACTCACATAAAACAGGAACATCTGCACATGCTCAGTCTGTCAACTAAATAAACTCGACCTTCAGAACTGCTCAAAGAAAACTGGAAAAATTCACACACACCCAGTAGCTGTGTGTTAGCATCAGCTCTGAAAGACATATACGTGATATAAGAAAATGTATAGAATACCCCTAAATAAATTAAAATTTGCCAAAGCATTGGAGGTATGAGGACACTTATACAAAAACTTGAGAATTAAAAACTGAAGAGCAGTGTCATTATCAAGTTGTGGAGAAATGGGTAGATTATTGCCTTCTCTATTTTAACAAGTAAAGGGGATTTTCAGAAGAAAGATTAGATGTCACAGTGACTTCAGCTAAGCTGATGGCTGAAATTTGGCCTGAGGAATGTCTGTGTGGTGCCATGCTGATGTGGCGACCATCTGTTTTGTTGGTAGTGGAATAACTTATAAGAAACCTTGATAGGTTGAACCACTGATAGGCAAATGGAATGCTTTGAAACTGGAAAATAATAATTTACCAATATAGAAAAATTTACATAAAATGCATTTCTTTTGAGAAAAGGGTTTGATAAGAGAGCAACTCATATCCAGTGTGAAATTTCTATACAGAATGAGAGAAAAGGTCAAAACAGAACTTCTTGGCATCTCAGGCTGCTGTAACATCTCTTTTGTCTGGCCACTGTTCTCATGAATCCTGGAAGAACACAGTACACTGCGCATTTCCTGGCTTGTTTTTCAAAACTGGATTATATTTTTTATGCTAATTTAGGAGAAAACAATCCTGAAAACACCCTTTTTTCTTCAATTCTTATTGCATTGTTGATGTTGCTGTTCTTTAATTTTCTAGTAGGTACTTGCTTAAAATCATGATTCAAGCTTTATTTTTTTTTTTAATAATTAACATATATTTGTTTGATAAATTTGTTAGAGATATGGAAAACAGAACATTCTCATGCATGGTTTTGAATGCACAGTATTTCCTCTTTCAAAAATAAGCTTAATTTCTACTTCTATTCAGGATGGTATACTTAACCATTTTTATTTGCATATTAAAAGTAATAAAATATCTTAATACCTGATGATGCCCAAACTACTTTGTTCAAAAAATACAGTTTCCTAGAATTTACAAAATTACTTCTTGCTGTGTTAGTAAAACAATTATTCCATTGTAACTAGTAGAAATCAGACAAAGTTGTAACATCAATGTGCAAAGATTGAGCAGGTCTTTTGAGGGCAATGAGTAGTTAGCAATGAACAGTCTGATATGCACTATCCTTGTTACCGAACAAAATACTACTAGCTATGCAATGAACTCTGCCAGAAGCAACCTCTCTGAAAACCTAAACAGAAGCCCTTTGCAGAAGAGAAGTCATTGATAATTATAGAGGCAGAGCAGAACTATCATTACTGCTATAACTGAGGGGTGGTCTCTTGATTTATGTGCCATAGTGTGAAACTGTGGAAGTTCTGCTTTCAGAGGTTGTTTCATGAAGGTTATTTTCTGGTGTGGATACTTTTCTTGTTCAATTATTACTGGACATGTGCCCAAGTCAAGACTGCATTCGGGCAGGTTTAGTTCTTTGAAGAACATTCTGTGAACGTATTTTAATAAGAAATCCACTTATTTCTTCTACTCAGATTCATGTTCTTGTCCTAGCATCTGTAACCAAATCAGTCGAATAGTGAAATAGCTGTACACTTAATGTCAAGGTTTTTTGGCTTGTTTGTAAGATTTTAATTATTAAGCCTTTCAGTATAATTTTAAATGGTAACAGAGAACCTTTACATGGGTTTAATATTAAGGTAGACACATGCTGTTTCTAGTCATGTAACTACAACTTTGGAAAGTAGTCATCATATTTTCACTGAATGTCTATCTGGACTTCCAAAATGAATAAATATAACTTGACCTTGAAGAACTGCTTGGTATGTGAATCTTCTGTTGGCCTTTCTTCAATACTTTGATATGCATTGAAATCATAAGTCACTTTTGGCTCCAAGCTACTATCAACTAAATTACATATCAGTATAATCATGCCAGATCAACAGAACTCTGTTGATAAAAGTACAAGATCCTCTTAAATACTGAACAGACTCACTTCATTTGCACTTAGAGTTCATCTCAAAATTTTTTTTTACTTTTGTCTTCGGCAGTATGTGGGGACTCTAAGCTACTCTGCTGATTGTGAAATCATTTTGAGCAGCACACTTCTCCTCAGTGCTGAGTCATGTGAAAGAAATAAATTGATATAATCCTTTCCAGCCTTGCCTCTTGACAGACATATGCTTCAGGGGAAGGTGCACATTGTCCACATTTTTTGAAGTCAATGATTTTGATACAGCTTTCTGCACTTTGAAGGAAGGGATCATTCCCATTTCCGCTTGTATTTTAACATAATCTTCTCACTAACATTACGGCACTTTACTGTTAGGCTTTGACCTGCTAAACAACCATAAGATTTGATACTATACAGTGCAGCTTCAACATCACTGATTCTTCCACATTTGCAAATGCAATGTTTTATAAAGCAATGGGAACTGCCGGTACTTATCAGAAACAGAAATTTCTCCTGAATTAAAATGAATGTATAAAAAAATCTGAGAACACAGAATTTACAGAAAATATTTATTTGTCTGTTGGCTCCAATGCACCAGTTCAGACAAAGGCCAGGAAAGCAGTGACTATTTGCTGTCACCATTTGTTAGTCTGTGTGAAATGTGAGAGTAAGTGCTGCCAGTTACGTTTTCTGACTAATCCCATGCCTGTTCAGCTACAGGAGTTGAGAATGTGCCTGATTAATGAAATATTTCCCATGCTCAAAATCAAGCGGGTGGTTTAGTACCTTGATGAGTCAGGTGTCATAACAGAAAGTACTATAACTCTTAATGCTTGTTGGCATGTCTATAGGAAGACTCAGCCAAGAGGACAAAAAAGGAACGGACTTCTCAGTCCAGGAAGCTTGTTGGCAGCATAATGTGGGAGCTTACCCTGTCACTGCCTATGCTGCGCTGGAAGATTAATGGTTATTTTATTCGGACTGCCTTCAAGTAGGAAACTGTACTACAGCTTCTTTAAGAATGGATAAAAGTTTGTGTGTGCATGTCTGTACCAATGCACAATTACATATAAAAAATGCATACACACATGCACAGCACATGCATACACACTCTTGTAAGTGGTTCTGCTCCTACAGGGATTCACAAGAAAATGAAAAAAAAGAAGCAATAGCTTTTCTCTGCACCTTACAGAGTAAATCAATCTTTTCACTTTTTTTTTTTTGTTTGATTAAATTTTTTTATTGCAAAGTGAATCTAAAAACAAAGTTGAAACATTAAGAATTTTAAACCTTGTGTCTAATCAGGTGTTTTTCAAGGGATTTATTATTACAATTTTTTTTTCACAAGAGGGTTGTGTGTAAAGAACCTATGATAAATTCCTATAGTTAAAAGGAAGTGGAAAATATTTATTTTATGATTTCCAAGGACTGGGTTTTCAATGACTTTTTTGTTTTGTTTATATGTCTCAAAGCACACACATAGACCAGAGTTTAAAGTTCTTTCTCGAGGTCTCCAAACCCAACAGTTTATTCCTCATTTTGAAAGCAGAGGCCTAACTCACAGCTCAGAGGAAGGGTAAACCTGAGTACTCTCTGGTAGAAGTTAGTTATTGTGATTTTGTAGCTAAGCTGGCCAATCACCCACATGAGCAAAGAGAGAGATTCATCATAACACTTACAGGTTGTCTGGAAGTTGTGCCCTAGCTAATGCTTCAGCGTCACTGGCAGGCACTGGACCAGCTGTGGTGTATATCCAAGTGCCTGTAGCAAAACTGAGGGGCTGGAATGCAATTTTCTTTGCTCTCAAAACATTTGAGGACTCCTGTGCTAGATTTTCATAGAGAGCTCAGTGCCACTTGTTTTGCGGCATGATTTTCTTCTGGTGCCCTAGCACCTGTCTCTGCCTGGTTGGTTAGCAGCCAAAGGCCGCTTACCACAGCCTGGAAAGGTGTATTAAAAAACTAGAGCTTCACATTTATAAGTGTGACTTGGTGGTAAGTATCGTCTCAAAAAAATTCCACTTCTTAGGGAGGGACAAACACTGGGTTGTGCTGGGAAAATTCTTAGCTGTTGTCTAATGGCATGCAGATTGCAAGTTCATAAGGGTAGTGAACTGTTTTAATGTAATTAATATATAGCTAAGCCATACATAACAAGTGAAATGTCATGGGACACTCATTTGATGTGTTTTATATGAAAAAAAAATAAAAAAAGAAAGAAACAGTCACTATACCCACTGTGATTAATATTATTATTATGCCAATAAATAATTGGAATAATAAGTGATGTATTTTGATGTTTGTACTCAATGATCTTAGAGTCCAACCAGTCTTTTCCAACCTTAATGATTCCATGATTCTATTCTGAATAAGCTGAAAAATGAGTTCCTTATGTAATAAGCTAATATTGACAACCATGGATAGTACGTTGGGTATGCAGCTAAGATACTCAGACAAAGATTAGTTGACTGAAAACATGAATAGGAAGACCATCCTCTCTGAAAATAGGACAGCTCAGCTCTGAGATACTCTACGTTAGGCAGCAGAAAGCCAGATGTCCCAAGAAATTACATATTTTGCAGTTCTGGTTTTCTTGGTGTGGGTTTTTTCGGTGTGGGTTTTTTCGCCTTTTTTTTTTTTTTTTTTTTCTTAATGAGGCAAAGGGAGAAATTGATTTGCAGAACAGATCATTGTTCTTTCAATGGTTCATAAACAACTCCGGATCTCCCTCTTGTACCTGCTGTACCTGGGACCACCATATAGAACCACTAAGTGCATGCCCAGAGTGTAATAGTGGAAGGCAATAAGTTCACTCCAAATTCTCAAGAATTTGAAACTGTCAAACTACTCTACATTTTTCTCTGTGCTTTTATCTCCTCAATTGACCTCTTATGCCAGTTTAAAATATTTAATACCTATCTAAATTTAATTTACCCTACAACAAATAACACTGTAAAAAAAGAGGAACTCATATTTGTACTATTACATTAATAGGCTTAATAACAATAATTCACTAACATCTGTAATCATAAATAAAAACTTCATTACCATTTCAATACAGTTTACACAAAACCTCAGGTTCACCAGTACACCAGCTGTGTCCTGAAGCTCAACAACACAAAACAGCAATTCATGCAAAATTACCAGTCTTTGTTACTGACTCTTTTTTCTGGCTCCAGTCCCAAAATATTCCTGCTGTTCAGGTCTTTTTTTTCCTCTGACTGTAAGTCTTTTATTTCCTAGGAGAATAAAAAAGATCATCCCCAAGGATGCCTTCAGTAGCCTTCTCACCTCCGATATCATCCCTCCAGCTCTCTATTCCTCTCAGTTAAGAGACTCAAGTATTTGGTCAATGGTCTCTACTGATTTGGACAATGTACTTCTTTTTCCAGCACTGCTGGTGTTGCTCTAGGCATGTCCATAATGTTCTCTAGAACCTCTAATCACCTTGGAAGATTAGAGCATTAGGGAAAAATACTCATTTAACAATAATATTTTCTGACAGCTTTTCTAAAGGATGGTAAAATGCTCAGAAAAGCAAATCAACCAATATCTAATGCTTCTCTTTGAATTAATGTTGAGATCTGTTCATCTAGAAACTTGAGGCCTTAACCAGGAGTGAAGCCTGAATGTGTTGGGCAGTGTGCACGCTTCTCTAGGTAAGTTTGTTAGAAAGAGTTTGCCACTTAAACACATTGCAGAGGCAAGAGACTAAGAAGATAGGTTAAGGAGATAGGTTCAGGATTAAATATTTTTCTTCTGGATTTGAGTCACAGTCAGAACTAGTCCCATTGCACTGGACCTACTGGTTCAATATTTTTCTTCTGGATTTGAGTCACAGTCAGAACTAGTCCCATTGCACTGGACCTACTGGTTCAATCACTGGAAGAAACTTCCCAGAAAGCATTGTAAACCTGCCTTAAAGAGGTGACAATGATCGGTGAGTTAATGATGCTGAAATATCACTCGGGTCCCTCCCAGGCAGATTCTCATCTCTGCCAAGTAGCCAGTCAGAGAAAGGGCAGTTAATGTTTCAGACTCCTGGGTTACTCTTGCATTTCCTCTTCATCTCAGTCAGTTGACCAAAACATTTGCATGTTTGCTAACTGAGCTAATGGGTGTCTTCCCAGCAGTTCTATTGGGAGGGGAGGGAGGGAAAAGGAAGTAAAAATATTTGTCTGCCAGTTGGCTGCATCTGTTATTCCCCAAAGCCTACTAAGAATACCAAAAGAGGAATGAACATCTCAGATAATACCCTATTATATAGCAGACCACAGATCTCTCAAGCTGCTATTAAGATGAGATTCAGCCCTGGCAGACAACAGAATAGTCTAAAACCATTATCCATTATGATATGGTTGGCATCTTTCCTGAAAGCATGCTGCTCTCTACCTTGATAGAAAGAGGACATAAACCGCCTTGGATCAATGCGCTGGCTGCACACTCTCTGCTTTTATATTGAGAAGCTCCAGTGTTTCAATGCCCACTGGTACTCTAATAGTTCAAATGAACAATCTTTTAAGAACACAGGTTTCCCAGGTGACAGGATACATGTCTCTTTACATTGATCATTGAATCATTCATTAGTAGAGAGAACAAAGAGAGACCACTGGTGTGTGGAGCACAAGTCTGTAAACAGTATGGTATTCTCACTGGGCAGGTGAAAAGACTTGAGGTGTAAACCATTTAAAGGTGCTTTAACCTCACTGGAAATAACATTATGTTTTGATATTACTTTTGAAATAAGTATCAGAATTGTGTTTGGGAAAACAGCATTCCTGTAAAATGGGCAAAACACTTGTGACTTGAATTCATGAAAGGAGAGGAGCCAGATACTATACTGCAGTCAGCCATTGTTCTGTTAGACAAATCACTTCCTCAAAGTTATCTCCTCCTGTCATTCCTTATCTTGTTTATTTGGCTTGCTGACTCCTTACAGCAAGACACTCTCCTAGTAAGTGTCCCTACAATGCCTAATATTTTCAGACCTTACTCCTTGTTCATTGTCATGATGTTTTCAGATTTAAAGTGACTTGTATGGATCAGGTTCAAGGGTAGACTGAACAATGTTTTTAGTGCTGGTGTGTCTGCACTGAAAATGTAGTCTCGTCCATATCACTGGTACTCAGTAAAAACCTGAAGTTACAAATTTGGCTTTTAAGGTTCAGCTTTGCAGTCCCCAAAGCTTTTATTTTGTTGCTGTGTGTAGAGACTTTTTCATTTTAGCTTCAAGTTCACATTTTCAAGCCTGCAATAATTTATCACAATGCCCAGGATTACAAATCTTTAATTCTGGGCACTTCCATTAATTTTTATATTCAAGAAATGAAATCCAGAAGATGTCTAATTCTAAACCAGTTCTGGACTTGTTATGTGACAAGTGTGGGATTTTTCATTTTGGTAACCCCCTAACTAAAACTGGTCCACAAAAATCAATTTTATTTCTTCAACAGTGAATTTCAGAAATGAAAGATAAAGGTTTTTTCAGTTTGATTCAAGCTTGTCAGACCAAATCATTTGGTTAACAGCTTTATGACTGTTCCATTCTGCTATCATTGCTGTCTAAAGGTCATCTCTTTACCCCATAATACAGATTTATTTTGTTTGCATAGCTGATTCAATCTTTCCTTCCTGAGTCAGATGTAACAATCTCCCTTTGACCTTCTCTGTAGGTGTTGTAGACAAAATCCTGCACAAGTTGTTAAGTGCTAATACGCACAGGCTTTCAACTTTGACTATGGATTCAATAGAAGCAAGAGAAAACGAGGCCAGCGGCAGCACAGAGCTATGGAATCATCCCACATGAGCGGGATGCTTTCCTGACCTCTTTGGGAATCAGGATTCCTCTCCTAGGAATACAATACAGCTACTAACATTACTTGGGCAGACATTAGCGCTTTGAAATACCATGTATTTGGTAATCTTTATATAGACCAAAGAGACAGCTTGATGGATGACTATTCCGATGTCAGCCTGTCATAAAGACACTAGACAAACTTGATATTTATACACTTTTGTCACAATTTCTATTATATAATAATAATAAAACAGTAAACAGAGTGTTTCCAACCAATGGAAACAATGGAAATCACTTCATTTGTGTTTCCAGGTGGAGGATCAAGAATGTTGCTTAGATATACCATGGGCATTCATTGTCCTGTCTCTTCAGCAAATCACAGGCAGTCTCCAGCCCTTGACCGAATGAAGGGATTTTTGGACAGATGGTTCCCACAATACAAATGATGACCTCAAAATATGAACCTAAGCCTACCTTTCAAGAAGGGTGGGTAGTGCAGCATTACCCTACAAAAATCAGCCTATTCCTTTTCTGTGTGATTGCCACTAAAGTTTGGTTATGAGAAACAGAAATTTAAGGTATTATTAGCTTAGGACTCAGGACATCTAAATTTAATTCCCTGTGATACCTATCATGTCCACTGGGATACTGAGTTAGTGTAGATCCAGCAAGGGACTTCAGTGTCCTGCAAGGCAACACCCAGGCATACAGCGTGCAGGGCTTTGTGTCTTGAAGTTAGGCTTCTGATGCCTGCTAGCACCTGAACTTAAAAAAAACTCCGGAGCAGTTAATTGGGGTGAGATAAGGAAAGGATTTACTGAGCTATAGCAGATAGTTATTACAAGACGCGCGCCCGGAATACAGCTGTGTTATAATACTAATTGACCAATCCCAAATGTGTCCGCCTTTTAACTTTTGCTCTGGTCCACCTCCTGACCCTCCCCCAAGAATTGAGTCCGGGGGTGTTTTGGGACCACCCCTTCATCATCATCATCTTCAGAGCACAAAGGGTACATAGTTACCTAGTCTTTGACCCTGTTTTGTTGTTCAGGCCCTAATCTGGCTGTTCCCAAACAGTTCAGGCCTTGCCTTGACATGAGACTAAACATTTTCTACTGATTTCAGGGGTAGATTTGATATGAGGAGCATAGAATGGGATAAAAGGGTTAGGAATTTACTACGGGGTAAGGGAACAAGGGCTGCTGCTTTATAAAACTACTACTACTGCTTATAAAACTTATAAAGCTTACAAAAATTAGAAAACTACAAAAAGTTATTAAGGTTTAAGGCATCACTTCCTATGTAGTGACCTGTTATAAATGAGATATTTTTAGTTTTCCTATTAATCACAAAGACTTAGATGCCTGACTGCACTTTAGGTCTTTGATGCTTAAGTCAGGGTGGCAGGTAAAAGCCTCCATCCATTCAAGTACTGCCCAGAGTCTATCTCAGAGATAGGTGCCTGCATTTCTTTGAAAGAAGGTGGCAGAGTTCTTTTACTTTTTTTTCTTTCTGTGTCTCCTACACAACAAAATGATAAATAAACCCATAATTTTCTCAGTGGCCATCATCCTCTCCAAGTTCAGATTTTAAGACAGTATGACTCCAATGATTTAACTCCTCAAGAAAGTCTGTGAAAACCTAGCACAAAATTTCTAGAAGACACTCTTATGCATGTCTTAAATTTTCCTCAGCCGTTTAGATGAAATATCTGGGTGAATGGTGTCAGGTATCGTATATTACTGTGATTCCACTATGTTTTTACACTCATTGATGCACATTAAGAATCTGAATAAGTGTGTCTGTTCCAACCTCTGCATCAGCAAGGCAAGCGTTTTCTTTGAGGTCATGAGTCTTGCAGAATGAAGAAGCAAAAGCTTGAACCATCTCTCTTATAGCTCACTGTGTGCTTGCTAAGGCCTCCTACTTGGTATGAGACCATCCTAGTATGATTCCAGCAGAAAATCAGCAGCTATTTCCGACTTGCTATGTTTAACTACTTCATGGGGCTGTTGCAGGTTGTTCAGATTGCAAGAGTGTTTCAAAGTAGACACCAAACTCAGACTGTTTTTGCAGCAGAGCAGACCAAAAGGTCTTCCAAAGCATTTTTCTGATGCAGAAACCCTTCCTCTTCTGAACATTGTTGGAGCTTTTTGTCTTCTGTTCTGCCACCTCTCACCATCCTTTCCATACTTACCTGAGGGCAAAAGGCATGGGAAGGGTAGAGAGAGAAAGAAAGTTTATCCTATGCCAGGCTTGAACAATGTATGCATTGTTTGCTTCTCACAGATGTCAACACTTAACTTTTTTTATCACTACACCTTAACAAAGCAGTTTCAGTGTTTAGGGTCAAGGGCACATCACAGTTCCACAGTACATGTAAACCCTAACAAGACTGGACATACAATCTTCAACTTCCACATTTTTGTAAGTGGCCAGTTCCTGGAACCACTTAGCAGAAAGGACATCTTTGTCCCAAGGGCATTCTAGCAAGTAAAACCTGGTTATAGTGGACTCCTGTTCCTGAGCTAAATAAATGCTAAAGCAGTGGGTATTGAGTTGAAAAGCTGTCCAGGGATTTGATCCAATAGAACCACTGGAGATGAGGGTCAACCACTTCTGACCAGTAATCCTATGCTCTGCTGTCTTGCACGTCAGTCATAAGGATCATCTAGAAACAATATAATTTTGTAAGCAATGTGATATGTTGAAAAAAAGCTTTCTAACATCAGTGTGTGAAGAACCTGACTTACTCTTCCAGTCCATTCAACATTCCTTATTTTGAAATTGTGCTATAAAAGTGAACTAGTGGATTTTTATGCATATTTACACACAGTTGTCTGGACTTTAAAAGGTGTATATAGTACATTATTATTTTATGTCACTAGCTATGACCAAGCTTTGATCTTACCATTGGTTTGCACATTTTTCATTCAAGTCTTGCTTGCTTAGAGATGGACCTTGATTTTTAATGAGCTTATCTATTCTATTTACAGTTCCAACAAACATACATGAATATATATGAAGTACAAAAAAAGGTTTCTCTGTGGCTGACTAAAGAACCTGCAAACTATGGAAACTGATAAAATAGGGAAAGGAAGGTCTATTTTAAAGGGAGCTTGTAAGAGTTTGCATACCCAACACTGACAAAAGTATGCTTTTGCATAGTGCATGCTCTATATGCATTAGCTCCTGTCCCAGTTCTAGGAAGGCTACAACATTTTCTAAATAATGACAGTTCTGCAAGAATAACTTACCTTTTTTTTTCTGAAATTCTGCATGGATATCAGAATTTTCCACAGCATTTCTGTGACTGAGCTGTACATGAATGGTACTGACAAAAAGCAAATGTTAAGCACAGAGTCCATTGATATTTATGTTAGAACTTCTTTGTGTTACATTGGAGAAGGCATTAGTAGTCAGGGAAGAAAGACAGAAACTCCTTTTAAAAGACCTCTGTCACAGAGCATGCCTATTAGCCTGATTGTGATGTGATTATCCCTGTTCTAAGCAACATTAGCAGGTATTTTGTGGATATGGAAATAATAAAAAATAGAAATAAAGATATTATATTAGACATTCTTTAGAACAGAATTTTTGGTCTCTATCTGCTACCTTTAAGGAGTCCATGTTCATTAATGTGGTTTTTGGGTAATAGGAATTTTAATTAAAAATAATTAATTATATAGCATCTTGTTCCAGTTAACTTTTGTTCAGTCAGGTAGGAATTGAAAGACACAGAGAGGAAAGATTCAGATTTTGGCAAGATACTTTAGTCCTGCTTGTTGACAGATTCCCTCCGGGCTTTCCCTGAGATTCCAAGGTCTGGCAGTTTCTTCAGGCCCCTCCCCTGGTAAAAGTTCTGCCGACCAGAGAGAGTAGAAAACACATTGCTGTACTTAGTAATTACTCACAGTGAATGAACAGAGGTCAATTTTTTGTCAATATTTGTGTTAGTTGTTTGTCACAAACCTTGTCACCTACAGAGCTTATGTAATGAATTAAATAAAGGAGAGAAAAGCATTATCAAGAACTATTCATAACCAGAAAAGAATCCAACTTCATCACATTAATGCCTCAGCTCTAATCTGTAGTTTTCACAACACAGTATCTACAAATTTGGGTTGCGTGCCCTTAGTCTTTCTAGCCACAACACTCAGATTTATGACAGCATAGATTTCTCATTGGAACAGATGGCATACTGCAGCAGAATTTATTAAAGCTGCATTTCCCAGATCCTGTTCTGTAGCTCTTTTGCTCTTTCCCCTCCTTTTCCTAACATGACAGAGCATCGTATGGCTCTGACACTGAAATTAGCACAAAGGCATGTGTGGTTCCTTGCAAATCTGCTCTGCATACATAATCATTCAGATTACTGACCTGCTAAGGCTCCTAGCTGGCAATCACACAGCAAAGCCTGTAATTTCTCCTATTTGATGCTGCTCCACCATTCCCTTATCCTGACTTCTATGTCGTTATGCATCTCTCATGTCTGACATCAGAGAAAACAATCAGCTGGGGCTTAGGAGCATTATCATTCTAGGTCTTATGTGTAAGTATTTTGGGTTAGTAAGGAAATGGATAGGTATCAAAAAAAGGTTGTGACTTGACAAAATTAGGCCAAGTTACAAGTGTTTAGATTTTCAGGAAGTATTATGATTTCAGTTTTTCCATAAATCAGGTATTGTAACAGATGGGTGAAATGTAGGTCAGATGCAGCAGACATCTTTGTAAGCACTTGCTTTTATGGTTTCTTTGATAATTTCTGTCTCTCTTGTCACATGATAAAAGAAGGTTTATATCAGTCCATGCAGACCACTTCCAATAAGACAAGGAGTATTGAGAGGGCAACTCTGCAACATGAAAGGCAGGATTCTGGCATTCACTTGTGCTTTGGGCCAGGTTCATCCTGGATGCACACTGTATAAAGCAGCAGCACTGCAGGCAGGCAGAATTTACACCCCTGTTAATAAGTGCTGTGACACACATTATACACAAGACCACACATTGAGGTGATTGTAATCTTGAGGCTCTTGTAATCACAGGGCATAAAAGGGTCAACCAAGGACGCAGCAGCAGCCTTGATTTTGAATTTCCCACCTCTTATTGACCAGCTCAGTACTTGAGGTTTACATGTCTGCCTACATATTTTGAAAAAAGCTAAATAGGACACAGAGCCACCTCGTTAAAACAATAAGGAATTCTCAGTAATTTCCATTTAATGGCTCACAGCCCCTTCGGTAAACATATATATGCTGGAGAGTTTAAATGACTGGAGTTTTAAATGGGGTATCCCTTGGAGCTGTTAGTGCCCGCTGTATAAACACATCGTTGCTCACAGGCATGAGGGATGTAGCTGCTCCTTTGGAGCTGTAACAGCCGCTGATGCTGATGTGCCGGCTGCACACGCTACTGGCTCTCATCTCATCTCATGACGTACACAGAGCTCCGGGAGGCGGCTCTGCCCCTGCAGCTGCTCAGTGCATTGCTGGGCACAGAGATAAGAGAGATGGTTGCTACTTGTTTGATTTAGCTTTAAATGTAAAAGATAAACATGCACAAAAAGATTCAAAATAATCTGTCACGTTACCCTTTCTTCCTGAACACCATTCCCTCCAAGTGTTTTCCTCATATCTGATATCTTTTCCTAAATTAGACACCGTGTTTCATGTGTTTACATCACTGGCTGGGTGTCACTAAGATTTTAATCCCTGATACAAGGTGAGTCAAACCCAGGAATTATTTTTCTCATACATTTCCAAGTTTGCTTAGTTCTGAGCCTGAGACCAAATTATTTTGAATATTATCATTATTTTTTTAATAGGCTTTGTTTGTCTATCTAGAGAAGGCAGCTAGTAAAGCTCTTGCATATGAGCTTAATTCAACAGAAGCTATTCAGTTTAGAGAAATACTTAAGTACTTCACTTTATGACATCTCTGGGTAGAGCTGATAGAGAAAGATGTATTGATTTAAAATCTTAAAGTCTTAGAATACTTTGCAACCTATATGGAAAATAATTCTTAAACTAGAGTTGTCTCTGTAGGCCAAAGGGGGGTAAGAAATGACCTTGTTTCCCTACTGTACCTTCGGGAGCCACTGCTGTTAAGTGCAAGTCAGAACTGCAGTGGGACAAATGAAGTCTAGGCTACATCTTCCTCTGCAAGCATTGCAGTAAGAGGGGTGCAACAGGAAGCCTCTGGCTGGGGCCTAAGGACAACATCCACTGGAACTGAAATCAATGGTAATCTCTCCATGGAACGAAATAGCTTTGGATAGGATCCAACAGGAAAATAAATTTTAGCTCACTGTGGAATTGAGTATCTTTGTTGTCAACCTGTTTGTTAAAAGGAGAATGAAGAGTCTTGTTTCCCCTCAAGAAGCAGAAACTTGTCAAAACCACTTTTTTTAGTGATAATTCTGAGCTCTTGTCTCTGAATGAACTCTCATCCCATAAGTCTTTTCAGGCATTTCTGAAGAATAGCTACCCATACTTGTTCTGGCTCTGTTTCTGATTCTTCCTTGCTCTCTTATCTTGTGTTGCACTAATAAATTAATTTGCTGGCTCTTCTTATAAAACATACCATAATAGTCAGAGTCAGAGACATTTTATCATGAATAAGTGAGCTGGATATGGTCATAAAATCCTTTGATGAGGACACTACTCTGGTTTCACTAAATGTTACAGAGGTGTTTGTAGCCTTCTTATCATACCTAAAGAAACCTTGCAACTTCTCTTATCTTTGTAGAGATTTAATTCGATTTATCACATCTACATGTTATGCTCTTTCTTCTAGAGCACACAAAATCAGAGAAGTACGTTTTGTCTCTCTTTGGCTTTTGGGAATTGCCTGTCTTGGAAAATGCAGATGTACGGGTGATCTACTGTTCTTGACTGAAAGGGCCAATCAAGTAAAAGGCTCTTCATTAAGATTGCTTTGTGAAGGTTCATTTGATGTTATAAGTAGATTGGGATATGTACTGATCAAATACCAGAATATCTTTGATAGAAAGTTGCCTGTATAGAATAAATTTTTCACAGGTTAGCTTCTTTACTTTTATAAGAAGTAGAAGAAGTCACACTGTGACTTGAGACTGTGTCTAAATCTTTAATGATGGGCCATTTATTCTGGTTAAATACGATGTAAAAACTCTGCAATAAACATATGTTTAATGACTCATATGTTGTGGATGGAGAATAACAGCCATTTTGGCTTTCTCCACCTCCAAGAGGGTTGTTAGGAATTAACCCTTTCTCCTTTTCACATTCTCACTGTTGTAGCATGCAGCAAAAAATGCACATTACTCTTTGCTTGATGGCTCCCTGAAATTATGGATAATAATGGATTTTCAAAGCAGCATTGCTCTGCTTGGCAGGGACATTTTTCAAAAATGAAGCTCTGACATACCATGGCCTAGAAATTGTGCTCTGGTTTCTAATTAGTGCTGAAATGGATTTGATAAGGTGCAGAGGCAGGGCTGGGACTGCAGTTGCCAAAGTGGTATCTCTTTCCTAGTGCACCTCCACCACCAGGAAGGACAGTGATCTGCTCTGTGATAGAGTCGCACAGCCACATGGCATGTTACTTGAGTTTCCACTATTTAAAAAAAACCAAACAACCCAAACTCAAAAAACCCTCATGTAAAGAATGGAAATTATAGCCTGCCAAAGATGACATTTCTCAGGATTGGCTATCTCCAGAATGCAGCCTGTTGGTCATAATTGTTGAGTCATTAATTTACTTTCTGGGCAAGCAATTAGCACTCTATTTCCTGGGAAGAAAATTTCCCTTTGGATGGCAGTGAGAGAGGGTGGGCAAATGATGACAGGTTTGCAGAAGCTGGTCAGCTGCCTAATCCTGAGAAAAGTTTCTGGCAAAATGTGCTTTAAGAGGAACAGTTGCATGTCCATAAACATCCATACACATGTTCACTTACATACCACACAGGAATGTCAGCCACAATCCAGGCCTCACTGCTCCCTGTGCTGTAGAGTTCATGCCTAAAAAACGAATAAACTCCACAGTTTATGCCAACTGAAAGGTGATAGATCTACACAAATCAATGATATTTGATTTATACTGACTGAGAAAAACTTAATTGCTCTTCCTTTATTGAAGTATTGCTTGAATAAAGATCATAAAACAATTTTTTATGACAATGTATACTTAAATATCTTACTTGAGCAAGGAGAGAGAGAAGGAGAGAAATAAAAAGACTTTATTTTTCTTCACTGTTTGTTGTACACTTCATCTATCTCTGTTATTGTGAGTAACAACTGGCAGACGTTAATAAACCAAATGTTTTTCATGGTGCATTTCATTTCTTTTGTTAGTGAGTACTACTACAGTTTCAAATCCATTTCAGACTGCAGAGCACTAATGAAGTCAACTGATGGAACAAATTCCACCTTTTATAATCTTAAGCTCTGAAAGATTTACTAAATTCTCGTGTCCTTCAATCTCATGTGACTAGCATAGTCAGAGGAAAATATAAAAACTGCAGCTGGGCAGAGATAAGATTTAGACTAAGAGAAGCATTACCTCATAACAACACTAGAAAGAGCATAGAAATGTAAAACTGAGTTTGGATGTTGCTCAAAGCAGAATGTAAAGTGGTGGGAAGAACCTGGGAACCCCCTGCTACTGGCAATCTCTTTTCTTAATGCAGCTGCAGCACTTACATAATCAAAATAATTCACTATACATTTCTATTTCAGTTACACAGGAATAATTGTGAATAAACTTTCCACAAAACTCTTTCCACCACTAAGTATGGCATTTCATAAAGAAAATTGTCACCCAACAGTCTTCAAAGGCCTTCAGCCACTTGAACATTTTGTTTAAAGGCTTGTGTCTGAAGGACAAGTGTGTTTCCTGGACATATGGTCCATAGGATTGGTAAGGGTGGGAGTCTGCCCTCAATATCTCATGGCCCAGGGCAGATGATGCTGTGCCCTTGATAGTGGCTTACACTGCTATTTGTGGACCAATGTGCTGGACCAGGTCCTCATCCCATGCAGGTCCCCAGGGCATCAGCAGAACTTCAGGCTCCACTTGTAAAGCTGGCCACATGGTTTAACACCTTCAGATATCAGCCCCAGGATTTACTTGGGGGGCTATCCTCTAATCTACTGGGGAATTTCTCTGGGTAAGCAACAAAGTGCTCTTCCTTTCACACCTCCCTCTTCACCTCCTTCTTCTCCCACTTGTCAAGTGCAGAAGGCAGGTTTATTGGCTGAAGGGAGGTAAGGAGGGGAGGAATAACACACTGTTCACTGGTACTTGTCTGATACTGGAACTGATGATGCAGAAGGCAGAGCCACGTTGTCTGTGTTTTCTTTAGAATCTGTAGCTAACATTCCCCAGGGGACAATTATTCACTTTGGAGCTTTAGGAAGTAGAAATGGTCTTCCGGGGGTCAGTCACTTGGGGTAGGTGAGAGTAGTAAAAAAATTAAGACAATGTTCTGGCTCTGTTTGCCAAGCTATTTCCTCTGTGTAGGTTGTTTTTGCTTGTTCTTGGAAATGCAAAGGGCCCAGAAATTATTGTGGACGTGCCTGCACATGCTGGTGTCAGCTCTCCTTTCAAGTTCATCCAAAGCTAGAAAGAAGAGTAACCTGAGAATTGATTTTCACTTCTGCTGAGTTCTGAAATATGTGTCAGATTTGAGCTTCAAAGAAACTGCTTATTCACTCACACAGGGTTCCACATTTTGTATTCTCCTTTGCATTTTAGCTACACCCAGTGGACTCTTCTTCCAAATAGAGAAATCAGAATGAGTACCAGCAGTTTTGTGACATGTGTGCTGTCGTAACCAGCCCTTGTTTTTTCTTCCTCAGCTGCACAAAACCTGAACTGAGTTCTTTTTCTCCACAAAGTATTAGTACTTCACTGTCTCAGATTTTTTTTAATTGATATATATGTTTGTAGATAATATTGACTAGGCCGTTGCAAAAAGGTTTTCCAGTCACAATGAAAAATTTCAGTGGTGCAGTTGCTCATTAGAGAGTACTAATTATTATAGAGTAATATATGAGAACCATTATCTTAGGTGACCTGTGGCTCACATTTCTTGAAGATGAACAAAACACCTACCTTAAATGGCCAATATTTCTAAAAAGAAATATAATCTTTACATGTTTATATTATTCTTTTAGAAAAATGTGTAGGACCAGATTCAGGCCAGAGTCCTGTCTGGAGCAGCACAAAATCAGGGAGTTTGACTGCAGTAAAATTGATCCTTATTCTGAAGAGGAGAGTTAATTCTTGGGCAGCAAGGCAATGTAACAGAGTGATGATTATCCAATACTTTATGATTATCATAATACTCATCTGTCACTGCTATATTGTCAACCAGCATGGGATCCACTTACCATGCCACGTTACAGCCATCAGCAAGGAGCATAGTAGATCCTATCTAGGACACATATCAGCATCTATTGTGGCCAAGGAACAAAATGCTTCTCCTGTCTGCAGGAATTATAAACCAGAGAGTATCATCTGCCTGGAGTAGTAAATCCTTGCTCAGGCAGATTTCTTCCCTGTAGTCAGGCTCTGTAGGAACGCAGCAATGCATCGGGCCTTGTAGACAACGAGACCTGCTCTTGCACAAAGCTATCTTGTATTAGACTTACAGCCTGGAGCTGTTGAAACAAGAAGGGCTTATAGTTGTTTCCTCCAGGTGTTGATGTGAACAATACTTCACACATGAGTTTATTAGCACAAAGCAACTAGGAAGGATGTCAGCTTGCCTGACTGAATTGAGGTTCACAGCTCAGCCATGTGCTTAAGACTGCCTCCACTACTGGGGCAGCTAGGGTGGGTAGTTGAGTTGAGTGCATAAGCTCACTCTCAGGAACAGGCTAGTGGCTGTGGCCATAGATATTCTCCTTTTGTGTCTTCTTTCTCCATGTACCCTCTGCCTATCTTACCTGGTCAGGCTATAAAGAATTTAGGAGCAGGGATTGTTTCTGTCAATATGTAGGGTGACATGGTACACTAGTTTGAAGTCCTTACCAGCCCTGTACATATCCCCAAACCAGCATCAGTATAGTAACACCAGCATGGTATTTGCCCATTAAAATTGTGGGAGTTAATTAGTCTGGGAAAATAGCACATTGACAAAGCCATGTTGTCTCAGTTCCTTACACTCTATGTGCCATATAGCTACAGCCCATTTAATTAAACAGTATTTAGGCTAAAGGGACCTTGGTGTTGAACAGGACTACTATATGCTGCTATAAAATAAACTAAGGACAACATCAAGTGGTGCCCAAATTACTTACAGCAGGGATAAGGAATAAGGTGAACATCAGTAATCGTTCAGCAGTGCTCTGGATGCCAAATGTGATGCCATCATGGTCCATGAAGGTTGAAGTTTGGGGAAGTAACTAAACAGAAAGAAAGGAAGAAAGAGAGAAAGGAAGAAAGGAAGAAAGAAATAGAGAAAGGAAGAAAAAGAAAGAAAGAAAGAAAGAAAGAAAGAAAGAAAGAAAGAAAGAAAGAAAGAAAGAAAGAGAAAGAGTGAGCAAGAAAGATAAAGCAAGACTGGCATGTATAGAACTGTAAATTTTTAGTGGAAGAAATTGGAAATTTGGGGGTGGAGAAGGAAAGAGAGTGTCAGAGATAAAAACTTAATGTTACCCCCACTGATAATACACGTATAATTGTAAGCTAATCCAAAAGCCAAAGCTCAGTCCATCTTGGATGGCATAGAAAGGGGCTAAATTTTCCAAGGCTACTTTTCTTGTTATGCTTGTAGAAAGAGACAAATGATTCATAAACAAGAACTGCTTTGTTATATGGTTTTTTTTACATCTAAAAGATAAAGAACTCAACACAAAAATTTTTCTTATCAATACAGCTGTTTCATGAACTCTGAACTGAATTAAACTAGTTTTAAACTAGTTCCAGGTTATAGCCTGTAAAATAAGACCAGGATAGCTGTTGAGCCCCTGCCTTACTAAGCTAATAGAAATATAACTTGATTTATACTGAGTCCCTTTGGCCTTATTTTTATCTGAACTTGTGGCAAAAACTTCCGGAGGGAGGCATTCCTACTCTCATTTCTGTAACTTACACCACTTTGTTTTGTAATTTTTATTTTTGGTAATCTCTTTTGTAAACAGTGTCCTGCAGAGACCTACAGTAGTGAGTCCAATGCAAACAGGACATCAAAACGCATTACATTTAAAAACACATGCTGGTGTATGGTTAAGATTGCGACATTTAAGACTAGAGCCTGTAACATTATATAGTGCTACACTATACAAACACTTGAAATGAAGAATTTCTCACACGGTTACTATTATTTTTGAGGGAGTTTATGTTTGAGTTTCTCAGCATCTTATCACAGACTTTAATAACCTTTCCTTGAAAAATCCTCTCTCTTCCTTTATATGTGACAGAAATCAATGTGTAACAAGACCGCAGGGATACCTTTCCTCAGGCAAGCTAAAGCAGACCTTGAAAGCAGATGAGATTTGCAGGTAGCTCCAGCTCTGGGCAACAGATGCAGCTGACTCTGGGGAGCAGCCTGGCACCTGGAGCCCACTGAGTGGCAATGAGACCACTCAGAGCCAGGTCTCACCTTAACCATCACCTCTCACTTGCTTGTTGCTCAGCTGCTGCCACCCAGGTACTGCACTTAGCACTCAGCAACAGTATTCTAGTCCCCAGTGTCTGTCCCATTGCTTGTGCCCCTTTGCTGTCTGTGTTGCTCTCGGATGGGGGTAGCTAGAGGTAGCAGGGGCAGACTGGGCAGGGTAGGGTGCAGGAGGCTGGACAACTGCACATGCTTCAACATCAAATTTGGTAGATTCTATTGAAAAAGTATAACAAATGCAGAAATAGGTAACATTCCCATATTTCAGCCTATGTTCTTATATTGAAAGGAAGTCCCATATTAATTGGAAACCTAGAACCTTTTGGGATTTACTCCAGTCTTGCTGAGAGACTTAAATTGGGGGGTCAGGGCTTAGAACTGTCTGGTTGAGTAGAAATATGTGAAAAGATTTGGCCCCTGTGGAAGATAGTTTCCAGTCTAATTCACTTCAGTGATTTCCATGTTTATCTTGCAGCTTTTCCTGCAATGAGATGGAATGCCACATTGTGTGGGAACTCACTGTTTTGTAACTAGATTTTGCAAAAAAAAAAAAAAAAGATTGCTTTGATAGGGATATCATTCAGTTTAAGCAACATCCAAGTTTTACGCTGGTCTTACAGCCGTCTTACTTTGCTAATATACCACAGGAGTGCATCCCAAATTTCTCAGATGACTTTGACTGTTCCGTCACACATAAAAAAATTAGTGTGACCCTGAAAATGGTGCAGTTTATTCTCTGTGGAAATCCCTGTATTTCTGGCATGACTTAGTCCTTCCCAACTCCTTTTCATCCATTGAATTTCTTGCAGTGGAAAGAAACAGCAGTGCAGGTGCTGCTGAGAGACAGCATCCCTACAGCCATGAAGTTGCCCCATTGAGACAAGCGACAAGGTAGCTTTTAAAAATCTCCTGACACAGATGGAAAAGAATGTTTGCTCTAAAAACTTGTCTAACCATATTAGTTTAAAAGAGTGACTCAACAAAGAACAAATTCCAGTCTCTACAAAGGCAGCAGAAATCTGTAATTACTTTCTAATGATTGCAGTGCATTTACAAAAGATTTTCATTTGTAGAGGCAAGATCAGCTTTGGGCCCATATCACAAGCCATATTCTAGTGATGTTTTAATGACAATTTGCCCTAGGTGTGGCTTGAGTGTGTATGTGGATTTTAGTTAGGAGAAATATATATCTGGAAAAGTTCTGGACTATTTTTTAAACACTGGTGAGCTAGAGGCAGCACCTGTGAATTAAAAACAGTCCTAGAGACAGCCTTTGGACATCACTTGCAGAAAGACTGATTCTCGTCATCTAATCAGCCGAAGCATATGACTGCAGAACACACTAAGAGTTGGCAGGTTGTTTCCAAAGCTATGACACAGAAATGACCAGCAGATTATCTGCTTGAGTACAGAAGGTCAGCAGTCTTGCTGGGATCTTGGAATACAGGGAGGACAAATTCCTCCCTGTTACCAGGTACAAGTTAAAAGGGGAAAAAAAAAAAAAAGCAACAGCAATCAATTTCAATGAGTGACTCTGGATTTACACTGTTGCAGAGTACAGTTACACTGTTACTGGGACCAGAATTTGGCTCACTGTGTGGATATATCTATGAATAACCTTCTTAACCTGTTGGAAAGCTAATGACGGAAAATGTTCCCCATAAAAGTATATATATTACAGCTGTGTAAATATATTTAAAAACCCCAAACTGTCAGCAAACTTGCTGGTAGAAGTATGAATGATTCAACAACTTCTCTGTAGTCCACATAGCTTCATTTTTATCCTCTACATAGACACACACACATGCACACACGTGTATACAGACTTAGTAACATTCAAAGAGTACAAACTCTTTGATCAGTTATCTTCTCCAAACAAACAGGATCCGTGGCAGAATACATGGTATGGGATGTGCTGCTTATGAAACACATTTTATAAGCCTTACCTGTTTGCCAGCTGTAAAATTCAGCAGACAATCTATACAGTGAGCTGGAGACATAAGAAATGGAGGGTCTTTTTTTCTCCCTTCAGAACTTCCAGGGGAGAACAAGAGACATTCCAATGATGGCCCTGAAGTCTCCCGAAAAATTTCCAAGCAAGAGGAGCCATATCTCTTGTGTTCTAGCTCCATAACTTGCTTTTATTATAGGCTAGAGGCCTAAAATAAGGATCAAGGAAGAAACATCGAGTAGGTATCTTTAAGTCCCTCTGCCCCTTGGTCTTACTTCTGGAGAGATGTGATTGACAAATTCAGGGCTAAATCCTGACCCAAACTTGTACATCCACTATTTCAGTGGAAAAAAGGGGGGTAATGGAGAATTTGACACATGCTTCTGGTATTTTTAAAAGCTAATAAAGTGGTTAAATCTCTATAACTGAGCAGTTATAGTGAATAGTTAGGCTTTTTGGCAAGACCGCTAAGACATATTTACAGCATGCAATTGGAAAATAAGCTTGTTATATGTTATAAATAAACTATTCCCAGTGACAGATTAAGAAAATATTGGATATGTACAAAATGACAGCATTAAACAATGAAAGTATTTCCTGAGGAGCTGAGCCTTAGCAAAAGCCACAGACAAAATATTTTTAGTGGCATTCCAACACTCTGTGTTTCAGAGCCATTTATAACAGAGCTCATTATGAGATATCCCTTTCTGCTACAGGCCACAGCTGGATATACCAAAAAATTAAAGAAATATTTACCTATGAGAGAGTCACAGTACCTGGCTTTATTTCATACAGCTAATTTCTCCTCTTCAATCCACCATGTGGGTTCAAGAGAAGAATTTGCCCTTATGTCTCCAAATCCTTGCCTCTCCCTGCCTCTCCCAAGAACTACTATAAATCCAATCATTCCTGTCTGCATGAGCACTGAAATCCCAGAAAAAGATGTCTGCAGAAGCCTTGCAGGGTAGGAGGATACCCATGCTTATGGGCTGTAATTGCCTGTTCCCCTTACATCCTTCTACAGCACAGTAGCTGTGAACCCTCTTACAGCACACACAAAATGGATCCTGACTTCAGCTATTGTGCAGGGCATGAAAACTCGCTTTCAAGTAAGTCATGCTGCTAAAAGTTCAGGTATACTTTCTCCTCTGTTTAGAATAGCTGAACCCAATCACTAAACAAATATCTACATTATAGCCCTTGAGGGCTAAGATGGGGTGGAAAGGTGGAAGGTGAAAGGAAGACGGCACAAATGTGAAAATGCATTGCCTCTGAGAAGCAGAAGCTTGAATGTCTTCAGGGCACTAGGAGGAGAATGCTGAGAAGGCACTTTGCAAGCTTTGTAAAGGTTAAAGGCATAATTGCCTGTGAAGCTGGGCTGCAGGTAGCAGCCAGCTGTGTTATTGTTCAGTGGCACCAAAAAGGGCATTTTGGCTGCTTCCCATTGGGCATGCATTCACCTTGATAACATTTGGGGTGGTCTGCCTTGTCCTTCAGCTTATGACTCAACCTGGAAGTCACCCCAAGCATTTTTTGCTTTTATGTAGCAATTTTGCCCCCTACCAGGCAATCTCTTCTGGGGTTTTCACCATATTCATCCCAGCCAGGGCAAATGGTACAGTCTGTTACTGACATGGAAAGGCTGCTCTAGGGAGAACAAACAGACTGGGAGGAGGCAGAGGTATCATCACTTTATTCAGGTGGCATCTTGATGGAGAGCAACATTCAGTTTTCCTTTCTTTCCTCACCTTTCCTGCATGAATGGTTTTGACTCTGTGTGTGTGAATGTGTGTGTGCGTGTGTGTGTGTGTGTGTGTGCGTGTGTGTGTGTAAGCTTGCCAGGCTTCTGTAGCTGCCTAGTTGGTGATGCTCTCCTAAGGAGCAAACATGCACGTAGAGCTGCCAGTTGAATTCCCTAGCTGTGCTTTCTGTATAAATATGTACACTCTTCACATGTTTGCCCTTCTTTTGGGGAATATTAGTTCTTGAGTCTCTGGATAACTGCAGACCAACACATATCACTTACCACCTTGTCTTCACACCCTTTGTATGCACCTCTTTATCCTGACTCTACACACACAATGCCAGTTGTATATACAGGTATATGTAAATCCATGCTGTTGTATGACAACAGCCTTGTCCTAGAAGTTAGAGGCAAAAAGGATCTCTTGAGTTAATTTGTTTTTCCATCTGATCACTTGGGATGCAACACAGCCTGAAGCAGCAAGCTGTAGCTGTCTACTGCATCGAGTTTATTAAAGATCTTATACTTCTTCCATGAAAGAGAATGGAAATACACTGATGAGCTTCAGAGCCAGCTGAATCTCATTACAGATTTTTCATAAATAAATCAATCAATATCAGTTGTACTAGTCAGGGTGATTCAGCTTTTTCTGATGGTAAATTTTAGATCCCAACCTGGAATTGACAAATGTGGCTCTAGACAGATATGACAGTATTCATACTTCCAGTCCCTCCTTCTAAGAGACAGAAACATAGTGATGGAAGATCTGAGCTCATGGAAAAACTTCACAGGCCTGTCCTAACCTGTGATTCTCCTGCTATTTTGAGTGATATGTGCTACATGATAGAAAACTAGTTTGAGACTCCAAATTCTGTTATACCATGGGAAGGATAGTATAACCGAGATTTTCAGCATTTCTATTGGCCTGATTTTGTTTTACTATCTGCATTGCTTGATGCTATGAAGGCTACACAGTAAGCAAAGCTCTTGCAATGGCCAGAATTTTGTTATGGTATTGTTCCAGTGACTTGAAAACTTAACCGGGAAATCAGACAGTTCCTTACAGAAATACGTTATGTCCTTTTTTTTTTTTCCTCTGGGAGGATGGCTAACATACTGTAGCCAGGTATATTTGCTAGTTGTTGCATGCTTTTTCCATGAATCATATCACATTTTGATGCTAATTGAATAGTAATTGAGGCATGTTTTATATTAGATAGGCATGGCCAATTTCAATTTGTATGCAGTATAAAACTAGAATAGTTCCTCCAGTGTTTACTTCCCTAGTGCAAAATATCACTTCCATTGAATAAAATGCAAAAGAGTCTCAGCTTAAGTAGTGTTAACTGGATCAACTGAAGGGTAAAGAGTAGGGTATCAGAAGAAGACAAGTGGTTGAGTCCATAAACCATGTAGAAACAAAAAATGAAACTCAATGGAAAGATTATTGTATTAAGCAATAGTTAGGATATTCTTCTAATGAATCTGTATTTACTATGTGTAGCTATATGCATAAGAAAAATATATTTTCACTGTGAAGGTGATTGAACAACAGTTGGACTAGGTTGTCCATAAAAGTTGTGGAATCTTCATTCATATAGATATTCAGAACTCATTGGTCATGGTCCTGAGCCAGCTGCTTTAGTTGTGGTGTTGGACTACCTGATCTCCAGAGGTGCCTGCCAACCACAACCATTTTGTAATTCTGTGAATGTGTAATTTCATGCTTCAAAGGAAAGTTTAGGAAAAGCTAAAATACACCTTTTTCTAAAACTTTGTGCGTTAGAGGCTCCAGCTTTTGCTTTATAGACTTTTTGCTGAAGTTGTTGTAAATGTGAAGTGCCACAATAACACAACATAGAAAAATTGTTGAAGTTATATAATAAGTTTGTGTACACCTTCTGCTTTCTTCCTAGATCTATCTCCTAGTCAAAATAAATGGCACAGCAACAGAAGAAGTGAATGCTGGAGGATGGGACTACATTCAGGAAGTACTAATTCTTGTTAGCTGAAAGCATAATCAATAACCATATAGCAGAATGGAGAGTCACCAGTGTTGTTCTGCCCTTTGGAAATTTGCTGTTGCAAAAATAGGTATGGTGAGTCTCATGTTTAGGACAACTAGCTAATGGGCAATTATAATCAAATTCCTTCAATTTTGCCTGTATTTAGTGTAATTGTATACCCAACATGCCTATATCCCAAGCTGTGATCATGCTAGACAAAGTAATTTGTTATCATGAAAATCTTATTAAGCTGCATCATCATTGGTATTAATGTTTCCCTGCTAAGAACTTAGTTATTTCCAATAATTGAAATTCAGTGTATTGTGCTTTCTGTATTGCAAAATCCATCTGTATTTTCCCTCAAGGCAAAAGGTCTGAAGCAGCTGTTAATGGAGAAAAGTCTAACAGTATAAATCATTTGAATTTCTCTTCAGTTGGATTCTGACTAACAGCTGCTTTAGTCCACAGCACATTATGTTTCTAAAACAATGTAAATTGTGCTGTGTTTCAGTTGTTGACCTGTTTGTCTGGCAAGTGTTAATTCAACAACGCTGTATTTTACTGTCATATTTAAAAAGAGCAACTGATTCCTATCCTGGGAATTCTCTGTCTGGATGTTTTCCACGTTTTGAAGTATAAGAGATTGACTTCAGTTTAAGATATTTTCTTCTCATGGAAAGAAACATATCTGACCAAATTATTTGCTGCTGTATTCCTTGTGTAATTCAGTTAAGGGAACAGAGTGATGTATGTTGTGCATGATCTTCCCTTTTGCACAGATATTTTACAGGGCAAACCTGAATGGAACATCCCTGAAAATATGTCCTTTACTCACCTAAGTCAGAGTAGCTATTTTTGCACAAACATCCTTTGCAGGTTTCACTTACTCTGAAAAGATTAAACAACTCCAAGATTTTTTTCCTGTCTTCTTTAATATTTTATATTCAGAAACCTGATATGCGTAAATGCATGGTTTCACTTTACTCTTACTGTGTGCCTAGGATTTGTGTCCTTTCTATTTCCACACTATTCTTTTAATTTGCTAATTTTTTCCCAGCCAGTTTTAAACAGTTTGTATTTCAATTAATCTTGAGATAGATGCGGGTAAAATAATTTGAGAACAGTTTTGTACATTCTGATTGACTTTCCCCATCTTATGTTCATGTGTCCCTACATCTTTGCTTTTCAATGAATTTTAGGTGTTTATTTAAAGAGTAGAGAATTTCTACTTTTTAAGCAGATATACTCATATATGTAATACCCATGCAGGTGTCAAAAGTTGTCAAATGTTGTGATGTTACTGTAGTTGGTGTCACTACATGCATCAAAAGTTCTTAACTTTGTTTATAATGTTTTTAGAAATCTAGCAGCAATGCAGTGACCAATACATGGTCAGGAGAACACTGACAGGCAATCTCTGGTAGGTCTTGCTGAACTAATTAAACCAGTGCTTCTTTCAAGAAGATGTAGCCCCCAGTTGCAGAGCTGGCAGACTAGAGCATTTTACTGCACCTCAGCTGTTCCATTTTACAGTCCTGTACATGAGCTTAACTGAGCAATGGAAATTGTTTTGCTGTAAGGCACCAGTTTATGAGTTGCAGCAGCTGAGGTGCAGCAGATTTTGCTGTAACTGGAATGGGAGCAAGAATTTCTGGCAAAGGGTCAGTAACAAACAGCTGGGATGGGGGGAGAAGAGGCAGTAAGGTCTTAGCCACCACAGCTGTTTGCTTAGTGAATGTGAGTCAGAGCCTTGAGAGAAGCGTGTACTCAAAAACAGTTGAATAGTTCACAAACCACCTGTAGTCTGAAATGCATTCACATGGAGTATTTGTTGGACAGCTGTAAATAACGAGTAAAAGTACCCATATCTGCTCTTGGATCACTTGCACAGAGAACAGAAGGTTATGTCTGTAGTATAAAGTTTTCTTTATAAAGTTCAAGGCTCTGTACCTGGACTTTGAAGGTAAAACATTTTGAATGGAGGGGGTGTTTATTGGGTGTGTCCTTGTAACCAGTATGTCTCAATCACTTTGCAAAATGCAATCCATTTAAAGTTTTTCTGCAAATGGCACCTGCCACTTACAGAACTGACACAGTTTCCTACATTTATTAGGAAATACTGCAGAGGATATTGAGGAAAAGAAAAGCTATGGCACTAGACAAAAAAGGCTCTCAGTGTCAAAATTCTCATTCTGATTTTACCTCTTTTTTTCTGACCGTTTCCTGAATCTCATCTGCATCCTATTCTCAATCTCATCTATTCACAGCTATTTATTTATCGATTGACATTCATATCTATAAAATGTGTGACCACCGCCCAAGCAGCTGGGTGCATTTACACTCACAAAGTGTCTAACAAATAATTCACAACATATTACCAACAACTACTAGAGAAAAGAGAATCATGAAACTAATTAATATCTGAGAGCACAAAAGCCCTCTAGAACTTCAGGTCTAACCAATTTCCCCACTAAGTTTCCTAAGGTAAGAAGTCCATGGATTTTCTTAGGAAGAAGCACAGGTAAACAGACAAGCAGTCCATCTGGGAACAAGTTCTAAAGCTGAGCATTTTTCATGGCAAATATTTTCCCGTCCATTACTGGAACTGACAACAGAAATACTTCAGGTAAACTCAATGGCTTAAAAGATAAAGGAAAGAAAAACCAGGTCCTAGACCATTTAGGGCTTTGTAGCTTATGCCAACGTGTTCAGTATTATTGCTCCACAAACAAAACTTTATAGACTGTTTTCATAAAAAATGTACTTGGAAGTAAGAGTCAAATGGCCATGGAGTTCATTTATGAAGCAATACATGTAAATTAGTCATGGAGCAATAGAATCAGGTAAAATCAGATCAGATTTGCTTATTCAAACACTTTACAACCTGGAAAATAAAAGACAATAATTTGTAAAAAGTTTTATGTCTTGACAATAAAACCTTTAAACAGTCAGATACATTATCTTGCATGTAATGTGGGGGCAAACAAGCAAAAAGCTGTTTAGAAACTTGCAGAACTCATTGACATACAGTAAGTCTGTCAGATAAGTAAAATTTTTATAGATCTGCTGACATAGGTTGGAGGATTATGACCTTGTGGCACACGCTGTCAAGCTCCAGAAGTTGACACTGGTCAGAGATTTGAAAAGGCTGCTTGGTGGATTGCACTCTGTATTTTAGTGCACTCTGGATTTTTCTATGTAGTTTAAACCTGTTTGGTACAATACTATTCCAGCAGCTGCTTTGCTCCTTGATCTCATTAAGAAGGGAAAACTTTCTTTGTCCTATAGGGATACTTTTCCAAAATTTCTTTATGACTATCTATCCTTTCCCTGCCTCCTACCAGACCATTATTGTCTAATGGGAAACAACAGCATTGTTTGGTGGGGGTTCTCTCACTCACCAAAGGTGGTGGAAACTCTTGTCCTTAGTTCAACACCAGCATAACTGTGTTGGAGAAACATTCTCCAGAGTGTCAAAGGGGAGTTTAGGGGACAGTTTTGAACCTCAGGAAGAATTATGAAGAAAGAGTGAGTATATAGAAAGAACATAATGGAAGGTAAGAAGGAAAAACAGACTGCATCTACTTGGTCCTGAGAACATTCAAAATGCATAGCTAATCAGAACTCAGATAAAATTCCAACTCATGTACTTTCTGGTTATCTAATTCCATAAATCCTCAGAACTCCTGCTGTCCAGTGGCCTGTAAATTCCAAAATGCAGGAAAATCCAAGAATCCCCCTCCCTGGTGACACAAAAGTCATTATTGCCTCTGTCAAACAAAAGACAAATCCTAGTATTTATCTTCTCCTGTGTCTGCTGGCTAACAAATGTTTTAGCCCCTGCAGAGCAGATGGACCAAGCTAAGGAGGGTATGCTAATGAGGTTCTGCTCTCCTTGCTTCCCACTCTCTGTTAGGTTTCTATTCAGCCAGCAATTGCCTTTTGGATAAAATCAAAGAGCTTGAGATTATCTATACATTTATATTCAGTCTAGGACCATTGCTTAAAAATGACAGAATAAACTTACTCAGAGCATTGCCAGAGCACTCTTTATGTTTGTGCTTGTGCCTTACTTTATAAAGAAGGTGACATGAGGTTGTTTATTGCCTGTTTCCTAGAAAATCGTTCAGAAGCACAGATTTTTGACCACATATTTTCTGTTGACTCTGACCTTAGTTTTCCTGATAATCAGGCTGACGGTATAAACACACTGTCTTCAGCACAGGCATTTCTATTTTATTTGACTCATTTTTTTACAACCAGGTTATCATTCTTACACAAACAGCAATAGGAGTTAGTTGGAGATAGGTTCCATAGCAGTGTATGTCACTGCGTGAATGTCTTTTTCTGTTTCTTTCCCGAAGGATGTTTCAACTTGGTACC
The DNA here is from genome assembly GCA_013399855.1 of Oxyruncus cristatus. Classification (NCBI taxonomy): domain Eukaryota; kingdom Metazoa; phylum Chordata; class Aves; order Passeriformes; family Cotingidae; genus Oxyruncus; species Oxyruncus cristatus. Next base: position 263,429 of record VXAY01004501.1, read on the forward strand.
AGTGCCACCTGAAGTGTCTATCACCTTGCAACCACCATCTGTCCCACCTCCAAATTCAGCAGGAAAAAAGCAGAGATGAAAAGAAAGGAGTTTCTCCATGAGGCTCTTCCATTTGGATTGATTTATGAATGTTTGCGTATAGAGGGGGACCTGCTATGGGGCACACTGGATGACACCACAAAGGCTGCAAATGTCACAGGTTCAGATTGACTCCCAGGAGGACCTTAGCTCTCTTGTGAGGTGGGCCTAAGCACTAGCAGCCCTCTTGTGCTTCCCAGCATTCTCCTAAAGCAGCTGTGCTGTCCGAGACTTGGCAGAGGAAACTCCCCAGGGTTGTGAGCTACACCCTCTAGTCCAGTAGTCTCTGTACTGGTGAATGAGAGATGATGTGCTGATTTGAAACAATATTCACTCCTGTTATCTCTTGCTTTTATTTTTTTTTTCTGTGCAGATCGTAACTATACAGACGGCATATTAGGGGTCTATGTAGAAGATTTGTGCTACCACAGATATGGTCACCAAATTTTCATTGTGCTATTTCTTTCTGATCCTCCATAAAATCTCTTACTCTTTATACTTCAAAATGTGGCACAGACATCCACTGAGATCAGTGCCCTTTTAAATCCTCTCCCAGAGTTTTCCCATAGGACAGATGGATCAGTCTACCAACACCATGACAGTCAGAAAAGTAAATTTTACATCAGTAAATGGCATGATTTTGTTTATTCCAGTAGCTGGCTTGGACAGGCCACTGAAGTTCTGCTCCAGTGTGTTATGCATAATCATCACCAAGACCAAACAGAATATTCCACTATTTGAGAGTGTCAAGACATCTGTCTTTTTAGAATGGAATGGGCAAGTTGGACTATGATTAAGATCTTTACTCTTTGTCAAGACATTACCAAAGCTCTAGCAAAAAAGCTTGAAAAAAATAGAGATGAATACTTTTTAATCAGTTTTCTGGGATAAAATTAGATCTTGCATAGATCTGTGCAACTGATTTTGAATTCAGTCATTTTTCATGAAAGACAAGAGTGATCTTAACTTCACCTTAAGTAAAGTGTATATATAAGTATACTTATATATATCTTGTGTATATATCAGATAAGTATAATGCAAAAGAGCAGGCAGACGGGCTCCCTGTCAAAAGAAAGGAGACAAGTCTAGTTGGTAATTTACCTTCTTCTAAACTGGATGTTTAAGTTATCCTGGCAGTGCACCACCCTGAATGCATCTCTCTACCGAGTATTGAGGGCTTCCGGAGAAGACCTGCTATTTGACAGGTTCAATCATTCCTAGCTCTAATAAATGTAATTCCTATTCTACATACTTATGACAATCCAAGTGTTGTTTCTAATATTGTATCTCTGCTTGACTAGGCCAGATTTGATAGATCTGTAACTTAGTGCAAAGATATTAGTCATGAGCGGGTACTGACAACAGGCTGTGAGTAGCTGGCAAGAGTGACCAATTTTTTTCCTTGCAGCATATTTTAATATTAACAAGAAATTAATTGCATCAGGAGGCAAGGAGCAAACTTGGTTAAAGCCAGTGCCATAACAGGTGTTATCATGGCTAGAATCATGCGTGTGAAAAACACAATCCCGACTTCACAAATCTTAACAAAACTTCCCATAAGCCTTCCCAGGGAACATTTATGAATTTATGTTTACATACTTTATAATTTTCTGCTTCTAACAACTTTTGTGTAAGCATCATGGCCCATGAATTTATCTACCCACATAAAGATAGAGGAATACATTAGTATGAGCACAGTGCATTGAATGCATCAAGTACTTCACAGAGGCAGCAGACCACATTTCAGTTTATTTACTGGTGAGCTAAAAAACATTATAACAGGGAATTTATTATAATGCAGAATGGGAAAATGGGTAAGGATCTGATTCTAAAAATTGCCGACTGCCTGAAAAGCTGTTTCAAAATGATAGGCTCCATGGGAAACATGAAATACTGTGCAAAAGCTGCACTACAAGAATGTCCGTCATCATGGCACTGCCCGTGGGACTAAATAAATATAACAGCTGCACTCACTTCCATTGCCTCTGATTTTCCTTCTTTGGTTTCTAAGACTAAACTGAATGATGAAATTTTGTACAAACACTACATTTTCCTTCCTTCAAATGCTTTTGGAAATATCGACCAGTGTTTATCACTGTAACAATTTGTCGATAAAGGAAGTGTAGTATTTTAGTCCTTGCTGAAATATTTCTTTAATCTGATTCTTAGCTATAGAAAATTCTGTCAAGTGTTAACTATTATGAGCTACTGAAGTGATAACTAACAAATATTGCAGAAAAGCCTTCCAGTCTGGGACCAAGTCTATGACATTTCTCTTTTGTGACAAGTCTTGTTCAAAGCTTGTAAACAGCCAACACATTGGTAAAGTTAGGTAATAAGTTGGAAAGGAAAAAAGAGTCTCATGAATGTTTCACACTCCCTCATATAATTTCTTCAAGATTTTTCTTTTTCTTCCTGCTGTAGATTGGTGTATGCTTTAGTTACAGAGCTGGCAGGACATGCTGTAGATACCTAAGCAGAAGTATGTTACTGTAAAACACTGTTGTGCAATCCTGAACTCTGTTAGGGGCAAAAGCAACAGTTCTGGTGTACCACAGCAATGGCTGTGACACAACTGCTTCTATGCTACATAGTTTGAATTGTTGGGATGAAGTCTAAATGATGGTGTGTCTTGAACCTCGCCTGCTTATATTTTGCAGAATCTCTCTTCCAGATGACAAGGTTTTTATCTGCACTGAGTGAATATTGTTGTAGCTTGTTTCTTGTTATTGCTGTGATTGAGACTACGCATGAAATTTTAGCCAGATCTCCAGAGGCTGGAGACTGTATTTCTGTAATATCACATAGATCATTCTGTATAGTTGAAAAAATATAGACTAGCTGAAAACAAATTCTTAGAACAAGCCAACATTTCCAGTTAAACCTCTCCACATGTAAAGCTGCAGAAAAATTACACCTGTATTTACACCTACAATTATTATTTTAAAGATAAGTTAACTGTAGCATCCAAAGTATTACCGTGTTTCATAAACAAAAAGTTGGATCTACTAGCAGTGTTTCAAATGCTTATTGTTTACTGCTGGCAAAATGTGCATGTTTTAAATGGTGGCAAATATGTGCAGTTTACTCTCAGCTTTCTCCTGGGGATTAGACCTATCTACAGTAGCAATTAACCACTTAACTTGTTTGACACTTTGAATTTGGAAATGAGTAGTTTTCTACTTTGACAGCAACAAGAGATCATATAAGTTGGGAGAGTTTGTAATTCTTTCATTCAACTCACATAGTAAACTTGAAAAAAGAACAAAAAACCTGAAGCCATTTAGGTATCCACAGGAAGGAGTAAAATTTAATTTCTGTTTTCATGTGATCTGCTGTGCGAAGAAAAGAGGCATCAATTTTTAAGACTGCCTTAGTGCCTTAGTGACTTGGGAATCATAAAGTTTATTTTTAGAGGGAGTTGGAGCATGCATACTTCACGCAGAGACACCCCGTGCAGGGATACCCCAAGTCTGGATTTTGGGACCTAAGCCAGTATCTTCATGTGGCAGTGTGCTGCACTGTGAGGATAGAGCACCCTGTATGGAGCTGCTCCAGGGATCTCTCAGCTGAGCTCTCTTGGCAATATAGACGTGATGTCAAGCACTTGCATGACTAAGTATTATTAAAAATCAATGAAATGCTTGTTTCTGTTTCCAGTAAGGATTTATATTCCTTTAGAGTATAGATGCTTCTATTCCTTCTTCCTTTCATGGGAAAAAGCTGACAAAGATTCTTAGTATCTTTTATACCATGTCAATGCTATATGCCTAAAGTTAGTAGCAATTACACAGTGGTGTGGGGTAAATGTTTTTTTCCACGGGATAATTATGTTCCTGTTTTATTTTCATTCACATTTTCTGCTTAAGATGCTTACATATATATCTTTATTTTCTTTTCTGATGGCCTGTATTACCTAACCTACTTTACACTTTTTGACCAGGAGCATCACATTTTGGAAAATGTGATGAAAAAAAAAATATCAAAGCAATCTTCTGCAAAATACTAACAAAACCAAGAGAGTTTTTAGAGGTAAAAGCCTTGATATGTAGAATGAAATTTCCCTTCTCCCAGGGTGTTGGATACATGTCAGGTGGTAACTACAGTTAATGTGGAGACTTAGGCAGTTTTAGAGTTCACTTCCTCTCCTCCCTGTGTAGAAATCTGAAACAGGCATGATCAATGAATTTGCTTTTGGCTCTCTGTTGACAAGCAATGATGTAATTACCCACTTTCCTCAGCTCACACGTGGATGTGTAACTTTAGATGTTATGGCTTCTGTTCATTGAGGCTTACTCAACATAGTAATTTTTTTGGTTTTAAAATATTTCCAATCAGGGCAACAGTGTGACAGTAAATCCACAGAGAGTCAGGAAGACTGTGTCTGATCTGTGCTAGTTACTTATTCAGCCTTCCAGTTTCTTTAATGTTGTTCATAAGATCAGACTTCACGCAACACCTTCTTTGTTCTGGTCGAGAGCCATGCATATTAAAAATAGATATATTACTGGTACAGTCAATATTCCATTTACTGGTGAGCTCAACATCCATTTTGTTCCTCTTATCATAAAGAGAGATTGCTGGTAAGCCTAAAATTAGATCTATCAGTTCTGGTTTTTTGTTTATGAATGTATATGTGCTTGTGATACTATCCCTCTCTTTTGCCTGTCCACTCAGTTCTTGTAAGTAGAGAGACACTGAATAGTACAATAAGAGTTGTGCTCCCTGAGAGCCCTGTGGGGGAAGAGTCTCACATACTTCACTACCCTGCCTGAACACAAGGGCTAAGGAGAGAAGTGAAGTGGCAGAGTGGTGTGACCTGCATGTATCTGCATAAAGGTCATCACCAGTCCCCTTATTACTCTGGGTTTGCTGTGGCCAAAAGAAAAACTGAATTTTAGCAGTTCTGCACTTTGGCACTGGGCGAATCTTGATTCTATAGGGCAGAGAACAAAAATAACGTCAAATGGACAGATGGTTTAAAAATGGGACCTGTCATTCTTAATAATGTCTGTCTAAACCTGAACTCAGTCCTTCCAAACATGCAGAGCTATGAATGACACAAAGGATTCCCGTTTAGCTGGTGGCTGGCAACCAGTGTACAGAGTCAGAGTGCAGCTATTGCTTTGTAGTAAAGCAACTTTATTACCGAGCTGCTTAATGTTATGCAGGGAACCTGGAGGGCAAAAAAATCACAAAGGATGTTAAGTCTCATGGGAAACTTTAATTTTATGTCTTGCACAAAATCTTAAAGCCTGTATATAAGTCAGCTTCTGTGAGCTTATACCTCTTGCCAGCACATAATGTAAGAACTTTCTCTTTCCTCTTTTCTCCATTTCATATTGGTCATTAGAAAGGTGGAAAGTATTGCTTATAGAAAGACAGGATATCACAATTTTGTTCTGTGCTGCCTAAGTTTGTAGAGATGGGACCAGTCATGGGCATTGTTCAGCCTTGTACAGGCACAAAGATACATATTAAAGAAGACAGTCAGAAATATGTGAATCATCTCTCAAGCTCCAGCATATTTTCTAAAAGTACTCCAAGAAGATCTCTAGAGGCTGAGAAAAATTGTCAGTACATTTCTAGCACTCTACAGGCATTCTGAGGCATAATATGAAAAAACCCCAAAGGTATAAATTTCAACCATAGGGGTTGCTGTGAAGTTTTGATACAGATGTTCAACTTATTAATTGATGATGTGGATGAAGACTCAGAGTGTATCCTCAGGTTCAACCAAGGCAAATGCAGGATCCTGCACCTGGGGAGGAATAACCCCATGCAAATGTACAGGCTGGGGGCTGATCTTCTGGAAGACAGCTCCGTGAAAAAGGACTTAGGGGTCCTGACAGACAACAAGCTGTCCATGATCCAGCAGTGTGCCCTTGTGGCCAAGAAGGCCAATGGTATCTGGGGTACTGTCAAAGGTTTAGCCCTCATGATTTCTGCACGGTTTTTATCAATCCATAAATTTTGCTAATAGGTGAGAAGAGTTTGCATAGACAAAACAGTTCTCTTGACATGGGGATTAATATTAAAATTAATTGCTACACAATAAGAACTAAGGGAATACTTATATACACAACGATTCTAACTAGTTTTCCTTATAATAACAAACATATATTTACAAATACCACTCTTCCTTCTTTTCTTCAAAAACAGTCTAGAGAAAGAAGAAGAAAAAGTCTTTAAGGTAGCAATTCCAAATCACCGCAGCTAGAAAATCTCTCTCTCTCTCCATCGGAATGCAGGGCAGTCTGCCTCCCACTTCTAGCCACTTGTCTACAGCTGCTGAGGGTTTACCATGGGCTTTGAGGGAACACTCGTATCACCATGTTGTCACCAAGGAGTATAGGGCTCCGTGGAGGTACCTTCTATGAGGAGTTTTGGAGGGTTTCCTAAGAGTCACCAACCCTCCCCGGGTCACAGAGGTTCTGGGTTTCTTTTGGCTCAGTCCATACCCAAGAACGTTCTCCGGTGCTATGCTCTGCTGCTCCAAATAGTCTCTTCTCTCATTCTCTGGAATTCTTCTGACTCTCTGCTTTTGGGCAGACACCCCATCTTGGCTCTTGGCCACGCCTGGCTACTCCAAGTCACCACCGCTCCCCATTTGCAGTGAAAGGGGCCATCCTGCCATCGCACCCGGTCCGAAATTGCACTGGGCCCCTGGTATAGGGGGCTTAGTGTAAGGCTCAGCTTTGGACAAAGTCCCAAGGTCGTGAGGGGGCTCAGCCCCTCAAAGGAGAGTTGACTGGCTTTTCCACCATACCATGGCTGCAATTCTTCTGCAGCTTGTTGTGTGCAGCTTCCAGGTGATTCAGTTTTGACCTCAAGCCATCCCTGCCCTCCCTGGGCCAGGCCAGGCCCCGGGGGAGGAGGGTGGGGGGCCCTCACGAAGGTTTCTTCACTCCGAATAATCTTCCACATGTGGCAGAGGTTTTAGATTTTAAGTCTTTTCCCCTGCTGGAGGGGGAGACGGGGCCCCCCTGGGCCTCTCTTCCCTGCTCCTGCTAGACTGACCTTGGAGGCTACATTGCTGTCTCTTGTTCTCCTCTGCTCCTCTCTGGGCTGGAATTTTCTTCCATGCCACACCTTTCTTTTCAGGTTTGTTAAATATGTCATTCGTAGAGACGTCACAAAAGTCTTTGATTGGCTACTTAGATGGAATTTCACTTGGAGTAACCCATTTTTTTACCCCAATAATGGGGGGAATGGGCTAAACCATGACAGGTGCATCAGGAAAAGTATTGCCAGCAGGTTGAGGGAGGTGATCCTGCCCCTCTACTCAGCCCTGGTGAGGCCACATCTGGAGTGCTGTGTCCAGTTCTGGCTTCCTCAGTACAGGAATGACAAGGAATTCCTGGAGAGAATTCAGCAGATGAAGATAATTAGGGAACTCAAGCATCTGTCTTGCAAGGAAAGGCAGAGGGACCTGGGCCTGTTTAGCCTGGAGAAGAGAGGACTGAGAAGGGACACTATTAATGCATATAAATATCCTAAAGGTGGGTGTCAAGAGGATTGGGCCAGACTCTTTTCAATAGAGCCCAGTGACAGGACAGGGCAAATGGACACAAATTGTAACACAGGAAGTTCCGTCTGAATAGGAGGAAAAACTTCTTTACCTTGAGAGCGAAAAAGCACCAGAATGTCCTGCCCAGAGAGGCTGTGGAGTCTCCTCTGGAGATATTTAAAACCTGCTGGGACATGATCCTGGAAAAAGGCAAAATGCTCCAGGTAAACCTGTGTTAGTGGTGTGGGGTGGGTTTGATTAGATGACCTTTATAGATCCTTTCCAGTCTACGATTAAGATGTAGTAATGTAATGAAAGATGAAATAGGAAAGCAAAATAAGATGAAATAAATTTTCTTAATGTATGAGCTATGGATCAGGTAGACCTTGGAAAGTTGTTGTGTTTTTTTTTAAAAAATTTGTTTGTATGTTTTTCTTAAAGATCTGTTAACCCCCACACACAATCCAGGCTCCAGCTCCTGAAAGATCAAAAGAAAATGGTTGGGATGACAGAGAGGCAAGACGGAGGTTTTTTGTTTGCCTCCGTTCAGCACTGGACAGCAGAGTGAATGATTGAATCTAGTTGCATGAAATTAAAATGGTTCAGGGCTTAAAATAGCGTAATCCTCTCCTTAAACAGAAATCTTAGGATAAAATGAAAATGATTTGCAATTTCTATAAGCGTAGTCTTCTAAGAGCAGTTAGCCACCCATTGGTAACATTGATAGAAAAAGCCAGCCCTATATCATGGCATAAGTGTATCACATATGGCAAATTTACTGGGTGTAAAATCTTGTCTTGTGTATCCTCCCATGTGATGACAGCAGGTTGTAAGGTGCTGACATTGGGGTATGGACTAAAAAAGCCAAAGACATGGCAAAATGCTGATGTTTTGTTCAATAGTAAAGACCAAATCATGGCTTAACTCCAAAGACTATATTAAGAAACTAAACTCCAAGTTTGAGACTCTAACTGATTTACTGGAGATGGGAAAGTGGAGACAGAGGAATGTACAAAATCTCAAAACAGGTGAATCTAAGGGTCTAAAATACTTGTAGAATTAATAAAAAAAAAATAAAATCAAAGCAATCTTTTGCAAAATACTAACAAAACCAAGAGAGTTTTTAGAGGTAACTTCTCAATTAGGTGACTATCACCATATTTTGGTGCTACTTATGCCAAAGTCTACATTGTATCAGTGATTTCAGCTGACAGTAGAATCTAACTGATAGTAATAGAAGAGTGACAGATACTTTGTTTGTCTGCTGAGAAGTACAATATATGGAAATCTTCGGACCATTTGAAATATTTATGTGTTACCCAGAAATTATGCTGTTCTCAATTAAATACTCCTCTCCATTTGCTAGGGTAAGGAAGAAAATGTGCTTCATTTTGGAGTAAAAGCAGAGACTTTGCTTTACCACACCAGGAAACCAAGACTGTATTCTTTTTGAGAAGGACTCCCTGTTGGGCACTTTAACAGCTTGAAGTCAGCCACCATCTGCAGGTCTCTGAGGCAGTTTTCTTCCATCAAATGAAGACAAACAAAAATCTTACAGTCATTCATCCTCATTCTAAGTGAGGTAGCTGCTAATAATTTGGAAGCAATATTAAAAGAAAAGGTCTCCTACCCCACTGATATTAAAGGTTGACTGTAAGATGATAGAAAAACAGTGGAGTATATACCAAGAACTGCCTGGGAGTATGAGACTTCACTTATATAATGCCATTCCACTATTCCAATGGAAGAAGATATCTACTGACCTATTAAACATAGGCAAAACCATGTAGAGAAGATTTCTGGCTAGCCTCACAAACTTATCCTAGGGGTCTAGATGACATTCCGTTGTCTGCAAGGATCTCCTGATAGGGAAATGCAAGATGAAGACATAATTCCTGAAGCCACGATTGCCACCCACTTTGAACAAAAACCTTCCAGAATGAGAGAAAGACAGTTACCCTATTGAGAACTTCACTATGTCTACATTAACTTGATTGGATGCCATTTAATGGATTTGTCTGTTTAGACTGTCTTTCAAAATATTCTACAAGCTTTATACTGGCAAGTGGAAGGATGAGGCCTTGTTGCTAGTCACACGGGCTCTTGGGTCATGACACATTTTGTGACAAATTCTCTAGCTATGCTCTTCATTTAACAATGAAGAATGGCTGTCACAATAATAACATTTCTAAAACCAAGACTAATCTAGACAAAATTAAAACTAGATTGATGTTTTATTCAGAGATGTCTAGCCTGTTTTCTCCTTCCTCCCACCCGCAGGAAGGTAAGAAAAGGTACAAGAACAGCGTAGCACATCTCTTTCCCACTGACCTCTGACTCCTACAGGCAGTTTGTAGCTGGGAGAATTCATCACCTTCTCGTCACTCCTTATCAGTTCAGGAAAGGGAGACTTTGAACATAACAGTATTCTTCTCCCCACTCTTCTTAGATACAAAATGCTGGCAACCTTGATGTGGATGTATTGGTTTAATAGTGACTACAGAAGATGGCACTTCACCCTCTAAGTGACAAATGTTTTCTTAAAGGGCCCTGTATGCTCTCTCTGTACCTAGCTGAGAGGTACAAGCTATTTCCAAAGGATGATTCATAGAATCATAGAATGATTTGCATTGGAAGGGACCTTTAAAGGTCATCTAGTTCCAACCCCCCCATCATGGGATGGGGGATGCCTTTCACTAATCCAGGTAACTTAAAACCTCATCCAACCAGGCCTTGAACAATTCCAGGGATGGGGCATCCATAATTTCTCTGGGCAACCTGTTCTCAGGTTTGCACCGCCCTCACAGTAAAGAATTTCATCCTTATATCTAATGTAAACCTACCCTCTTTCAGTTTAAAGCCATTCCACCTTGTCCTATCACTACACACCCTTGTATAAAGTCCTTCTCCAAATCTCTTATAGGCTTCTTAATAGGAGTTGTAAGGTCTGACCCCTGGAGTCTTCACCTCTCCATACTGAACAAGTCCAATTCTCTCAGCCTATCTTCATAAGAGAGGTGCCCCAGCCCGCTGATCATCTTTGTGGTCCTCCTTTGGATTTGGTCTCACAGGTCCATGTCCTTCCTGTGGTGGGGAGCCCAGAGCTGGATGCAGTGCTCCAGATGAGGTCTCACAGGAGCAGGGTAGAGGGGTAGAATCACCTCCCTTGACCTCCTGGCCATGCTGATTTTGATGCAGCCTAAGATATGGTTGTCTTTCTGATTGCAAGTGCGCACTGCTGGGTCATGTGGAGCTTCTCATCAACCAACACACCCAAGCCTTTCTTCTCAGGGCTGCTCTCAATCCATAATCAAAAATTAAGTGTGTAGAATACATGGGATGAACCCTCTAGAGGAACAATGTTCTCTGCACTGTCTGTTCAAATAACATAGATGATGACAGTCTCAGACTAGATGCTTCAATTTTACAAGGCAGAAGTTAGGTGAGGTGAACCCTATCTAAACTTAAAATTCCAACCACACAGTATGTTGAGGAGCACTTTGAACAATAAGTGTGTCTGAGTTAAACCCATGTGCCTATTGAAATAAAATAAAGAGATCCATAGAGAAACTTTGGAAATAAAAGTTTACCTAGTGGAAGCTGAAAAAAACCATCATCCAGTAATCAGACATTTACAGGCTGGGTTTTTTTTTGCCTGCAGCTGAGTCATTTAAATGAATAATCCAAAAACCAGAGTCCTGTTTTCATGTTCAAACATGATCTCTATAAGCCTTTAAATTTTTTTTGAGGAGAAATTCAGTGTTTTCTGATTTCTTTAATGCAATTGTTGCTTTGATTAATGATTAAATTGTTTAAACAATTTGAAAATAGACTGCCTCTAAGCTAGGCCCTATTTAATGAAGAGTAACACATATGTTACAGAATTAGCCTCATTGTGGCAGCACTGGTGAGATCACCAATTTCCTTGTCCACCTCTGTAGTCTAACCATTGTTTTCCATGGAACAGACCCTGCCATATATAGTCAGAATTTGTTCTGGACAAAAGACACAAGAGAAGCACTGAGAGCAACTTCTGGTGAAGCCCTTCATAACCTGAAGTTGTTTTGCCTTCCTGGCAGTATTGTACTCCATTTTGCTTGAACATGATGATAAAGCCCAGCAAAAGGCAGCACTGTTGATCCTGAGGAAAGCTGACCCACATCCCTGTCTACCCACTTTCAGAAGTGTGATGAGAAGGCTTCACTCATTAACTTTGCCTCTTTCTTTTAATCAGGACAGCAGCCCAAGAGAGTTTTTTTGAAAGAAACCTTATGCATTATCTTTGTGCTTTTGAGTCATATCTTAAATCCCCTGCCCATTTCTTTTCAGACATTGGTCTCCTTCTTCCACAAAGCTTCACTGTTTTATCTCCGCTTCCTACCCATATTTCTTCTTCTCTTCATCGATCTCTTGCTGCAGTGACAATCCTATAGTTTCCATTAATTGAACTGTGATAGTGTCGAAACAAAGAATGTATCACTGTTGGCGTACTGCTGTGCACCGCTTTCCACAAAAATACACTTTTCTCTTTCTGCTATTCAGTGCTTCTCTTATTTTAGTGCTCAGTACTGTCATCACTTTACTTGCTTCCTCCAACTTGCATCTCGGCAGAAAGTGGGAAAGGAACTCAGCTTTCAGATCAGAATGACCACTCAAATATATAGAAAGAATGAAAGCTTAGTTTCATAATATGGGAGCTGTTTTGTTCTTTTTCTCAGAACAGGGAGTGCTGAAAATTTCAGAGCAGGCACTGTTCTGCTCCCCGACTCACTGCAAGCTGCAGTTTGTTGGGCTGATAAGTGGCTCTGTGCTTGTACGTGAGTAGTTCATGATAACGGAAGTGATTCAGTGCCCAAAAGTCCTATTATCAAGAACATACAACCTGTAAAGTAAGTGCCTGCTCCTGGACACAGATAGCAAAGTTGTTAAAAAAAACTCAAGCAGAATAATCCCGCTTATGTTGTAATTAAAAGCACAGGAGATAACGAGAATGCCACACATTTCTTGGGCTGTCAGCTGTAAGACAGACACTGTTTTTTGCTTTATTGAATGATTTATTTCATTTTTATCTGCTTAAAAAATACTCATTAGGGATGAGCTGCAGGAGAATGACTTTTGGATAGCAATGGGACGAAATGAGCACACAATGAAGGGTGACCTTTCAAAGGGGGATTACCTAAAAATAGCAACGGTTATCCCTCACAGCCTTCTGACATAAGCCTGCTGGGAGTATGAAAAAGGAGACCCTTTCCACAAGTTCCTCCAACATGATTTCAGATTGGCACATGACACATTTTGGCCATGAATAACTGAAGAGAATTTGCAAGGGATCGAGCCAAAGGACTTAGCAGCTGTCTGGCTGTCGATATTACCCTGGGTTTAAAAATTAGCTCAGAGCTTCCTTCTCTTTGCCCATGAACAATGGCACACACTTTACTAGAAAGGAATATTAAGATTTTATGTTTGAAATATGTCACTTTGGGAGCTCATTTATTAAAAAATTAACCGTAATAATTTTTAAAATTAGCCAAGCAGTGTCAGCAGAGTTTATTCAAACCCCAGAAGGCTTTAGGATCAGACTACTGCTCTTAACTACTGTTTTAACTTCTGCTCTGCACCATGGATCTATCAAATCTTTTATATGGAATGAAGAAGAATTGGTATTCCTGGTCATTTACTATTGTTAAAGTGAAAGAGGTGAGTGAATTTATCAGGAAAAAGATAACAGACTGTTCTATTTATAATGCATGTTCTTGCTTATTTGTCCTGTGAGATTGTCACAAAATAATATTTCAGAGATTCTATTTTTCAAATTTTCATATAAAGGTCAGTCTGCAAAGAGACACTGCATAGAAAATGATAGTTTTAAATGATCAGATGTAATCAGTGTCTGAACACTCCTGTGTTTGTTGCGTGCTTATATATTTGTATGGTGTTATAAGGTGCATCCTGTGTGCAGCCAGAGATCACCAGCAGCCCTTCCACAGCAAGAAAAACTGCTCTATATTTCTGATTCTTTGGCCTCATGTACTTTGGATAACTATTCTGATAAAAACAAAACCAAAGCAGTTTGACTACTGTTGTTAGATTCATATTGAATAATTACTGTGTTTATCATCATTATTGTAACAGTGAGTATTGGTAACCATGATCTGTATAAAAGATTGAGCCCATGCACTGCATACTGGTGGTAAACAAATTAAGAGACAGTTTTTCTTGGGAGGCATTTACAACCTAAATAGACATGCAGGTAAGAGGTGTCATCGTCTCCCCTTCACAGATGTGACCAAGATACACTGACATGACGATGCCAAGGGGTACAGGCAAATGTTAGAGGGCAGGGAGGGAGAGAGCCAGTGCTGACTGGGTTACCAGGTTGCCCTGACCATGACCACTCTTCCCCACTGTGTCCACTGCAAACTGAATAACTGATGGGCTTCCCTTTGCTTGCAGACAGGCAGTGCATGACAAGCAGCTTCCTCTTCAGCTCTTCCAGCCACGGTTTGGCCCTCATAGTAGATTTCTACCAAGTGGTGCAAGGTTCCTGTTTACCCAGGAAGTATTTGTAAATGGTTGGCTCCACAAGGAGATTTTTTGATCCTGTCTTACAGATGTTGTTTTAATGCACATTTGACAGTTGTTCCTCTGCTTTTACATAATGATCTGGAAGCTGTTCACTTTGGATGTTTACAGCTGTTCTTAACAGCAGTGCCTCATTCAAGCCTTTCCACAGTCCAGAATTCCTCCCTGAGTTTATCATGAAGAAGTGTTTGTTGCCTTAAAAAAAATTAGAATTCTTACTGATGGGTTAGTGAAAAGCATTATACAATACCGTGCTGGCACTAGAAACAGACTCTGTGACCCAGAAGATAGCTTCCAGTCCTATGTTGCTTCTGCCTATGATACAAAGACTTATTTTCAGTGCAACACAGCTGAACATTGCAGATTCTCTTCTGACATGAAAATCCCCTGACTAGTGACAGGGAGCAGATCACTCCTTTGCCATTGCTGTCATATATTTATACTCAGATGCAACTCCAGTCCAGGTTCAGTGCCCTGTTGTGACCTCTCCTACGAGGACAGGTACAGAAAATGATCCCTGTCCTGAACTACCAGGACTTTAGGAAATGTCAGCAGATACTAACTGCCAATTTATATCTCTTGGTTGTCATTCCAGCACAAAACTGAGGGTAGGTTTATCATGCATTTGTGTTGCTGCTCCACTCTAACCAGCAGTTTATTTTTTAAATGTGATTTATAATGTGGATCTTGTTTCCATGTTGGAGTGCTTTCAGATTACAGCATGAAATTTGAATGTGTCTAAATAAAGAGAATGTAGCGATGGTGATGGCTGGGAGGCAGGGATTATATGAAAGCTTTCAGGATGCTCCGAGCAGTGTACTGCATTAACCAAGGGATTTTTTATGGGCACAGAGGCACAAAGTAACCCCTCTAATCCCTTTCTCACTGGCTTACAGACTCTGAAGAAGCTTAATAATTACAGGGGAATGCAGTCAAAGTGTTTTTAAGGACATATGTGCAAAGGCTTATTTTAGTCATTTCCTAGTAGCAAATGCACTGGTGGATTCTCGAGGAGAAATCTGGGCACAGTTTTTCCCTTCTCTCACCTCGCCCTCTTTCCCCCCCTCCCCCCCCAGCAAAAAGATGATGATTTACACTTATATCAAAAAGAGGCTTAACCAGTGTGGAGCTGAGGGAATATTTCCCAGCCTGTAGTATTATGATTTTCCTACAGCCACACAACTCACCCCTCTCTTTCTGGTGAAATACAAAGCATATCCCTGTTCTGCTGAGCCTCCCAGATGGGCTTTTTTTCAGTGAAAAGGCCAACAGAAAGTCTGCACATTCCCTTTGAAATATTAAATACTTCTGGAGAAGTATTTCACCTTCTCTGAAGTCACTGGTTCAGCTGATGGTGACTCCGCTGCTTATGTATCACTATCTGTAAATATGTCCTTAACTGGGTACCATATATGCATAAGCAGGAGGTATCCAGGAACTGTTTCTGTGATCAGCTTTTAGTTTCACAGCTAAGTTATTTTTGAAGGAATCTGTGCTTGAAAGGAGAAAGATATGGTGTTACTCTCTCACCCTAGAGAGTTTTTGTAATTTTTTTTTCTCTTAGAATCTTTCCCAATTCAAAAACTATGGCATGGATTTTCCCTCATTCTTCCTCAAATGTAACATCTTAAGAAAACAGGGCACAAAAAACTCCTACAGTAATATTAAAGGTTTTTTGAGTATTAATGGTAGAGGAAGATGGGAAATGTATACTTATTTTATGGTGCATGCTAATGTATCCCACTGTTGCTTGGAATATAAACTGCAATAGAAATGAAAAAAGTTATATCTCATTACTGCATTACTAACTAAAAATGGCCCATTTTCTCAGTTTTGTAGCAAAGATGAAAGCTTTGTCCATATACTCGCGATTTCTGTGAGACATTCCTGAGATCTGTAAATTAATTTAAAAAAAATAAGTGGGGTAAGAACTAACCTCAGCTGTCTGGAATTCCTCTTTTAAAATTTTAAAATTCTACCTCCACCCTAACTAAAGTCTTGATCTTTTTTCTTCTAGGGAACCGATTGCTCATGTTAGGATTGCAAATTCCCTGTAGTTTGAACTGTTAGCATTTGCTATGCTTGGTCCAGTTTACTGTGTGTGAAGTTTTGAGATGAAACAGTATAAACTAACCCAGCATCTGACTTTCCTGTTTGAATATTAAAAACCTGTAGCACTTTTTGAAGAGAGGGTGTTTGCTGAAGTGATATGAATCTGATTTTTCTTTCCTGTGGCCCCAAACTCTGTTTGGGGGGAAACTGACTCTTCTCTTACCTAATACTTTCCCACCAAATGGAGGAGTGTCTGGTTCATGTGCTCTAAGAGGTTTGGATTTGAGTGATTCAGGAAATTTCTGTTTTCAAAGTTGGAATTTAGATACCATGATGAAGCAATGAGACTGGGGTCCCAGCACATGATCAGATACTGGTTGGCTCCTCATGAAAGTGAGTGCTACTGACCCACATGGCACCCTCTCATGCTGTTTTCCCTTGCTTTTCCACAGAGATGCCAGAGACCTTGAGAGCAATGGGAAGGAGAGAGTTTCACCCTGCAAATAGGAAGGTCTCCTTCCCTGCGTGGTGGCTACACATCCAGGCCTCAAACAGAGCTTTGAAGCTGCCTCAGAGTCTTCACACAGCCACAGCATCTTCAGTGATTTTTTGTGGATGACATACAGTAACTTTGCAGTATTTGAGATGAGCAGGTCTATGCCAGTCTAATGTCCAATGAATACATACAACTCACAATAGAACCTGCTACAAACTCGTAGGCTGTGTCAGCTAAAAATTACTCATACTGAGTATATTTCTCTCATAACTAGTTCTTTAGACTTCTGTGGAATGACTTAGTGTGTACACAAGGGGCATAATCTGGCCTTTCACATTTTTATAATTGGGGTTACAAGTTTAAAAAACTGGAAACAAAAGTGGGGGATTTGGATCTTAGGTGGCTGTAATCAGGTTTTATTCTCTTTGAATGTTTCCAGGAAAAGCTGCTTCCTGAGCAGAAGAAACATGAAAGATCAGGAAAGTGACTAACAGCATGGGAACCTTAATGACGCCTATCAAGTGCAATAACTGAGAACACCACGGATTGCGGCAGGGGTAACAAAATGGGCTGTTTAGCACAATGACTGCCAGCTATTGTTTTTCAGGCAAATGACTGAGACTTTTCAATGATCAGTCTATAATCAGAGGAGAGGTAAAATATAAAACAAGATGAGAAAGGGAACGTAAAAAACAGGAAATAAAACCGACAGGCAAACTTCCTATAGATGTGAATTTCACTCCAAAACAAGTCAGTGATCAAATTTGCTCCTCACAGATGCCAATAAAATCAGCACCTTTGCACTAGGCTAAATATAATCTTATATATATGTAAATGAACCATATACATATATAAATGAGCTTGGTCACAAGTTAGCTCTCTTGGGCAGTATTTATCTGTACTGCTTGGATGCCTTCAACCCTATCTGTATGCCTTCCTGCTGTACCACTGGCTTTATTGGTAGAAGGCACTAGAGCCGATATTTTGTGATGAAATAACTGTAAGCATTTTCAGCAGAAAATCACCACTGATGACAACTCTTCATACTGAAACAAATGTCATCCATAAACAGATCAATTTCTGTGGTGTCCGTCTGCTCTAGTAAGGACCTCATGTTACAGTAGGAACACAATCTAAAGGACAACATGGCATTGAAATATTGATGGAACTATGTTAGTAGGAAGGGAAATGCATATTTACTAAGCGCTTAGATGCCTTTCGTGTACACATGCGACACAGATCATTCAGGCTAATCAGAGTAAGGTTGGGTCAGTCCTTGTGAGGGGGAGGTTCCAGACAATACATGGGGATATCCTGTTGTAACTGGTTTGAATATGGTTTTGGTGCCTTGAACAGAGGCAAGGAGCAGAGTAAACGATATCTTGAATCCAGGTTCCTGCTGGGGACACTGTGCAGACACCTACCCTCAGGTGATGTTTCAAAAGGCCTGTTTGCTCCATGACCACCTCCTTTGTAAGGAAGCACATGCTTTGAGATGCTGCTGTTGCAGCCTTCTGTGGGCCAATAGGAAGGCTGAAAAACACAACACTCATTGTGGTTGCTCACCTGGAAGCTGGGAGATGGCAGAACTCCTGATCCACTGATGTGAGGAAGTCCTAGTGTGCCCAAAGAAAACATCTGAGGAGGCAAGACAAAAAACTCTCTGTGCCCCCAACAGCCCTTCACAGAGAAAACCAACATAACCCAGGCTATTAATGACAGTGAGCCATAAAAGCTTTGGCATCTGTGTCGT
This sequence comes from Oxyruncus cristatus, assembly GCA_013399855.1. Lineage (NCBI taxonomy): Eukaryota > Metazoa > Chordata > Aves > Passeriformes > Cotingidae > Oxyruncus > Oxyruncus cristatus. Next base: position 281,900 of record VXAY01004501.1, read on the forward strand.
GAAACTGTAGTTGTGACAACGACGCACATTATAACCTGCAATTCCAGCTTGGGCTGTGCTGGGTGTCCACAGGAGGGACAGTAAAACCGCATATAAGTGGGTGTGCACGCCCCCCAATGCTCCAGCTTCTCAAAGGTGTGATCTACCAGCAGCTGTTAGGTTTTACAGACAGGACATACAGCTTAAAAAGTTTAGCCTTGGAATTGCAAAATTGTCCTTTGTGTTAAAGTACCTAAATAGCCCCATTGTGCTGATGTACGTGTGTGTATGTGTGTTTAGGTGCTTGCTCCTTTATTTGCCTAAAAGTGTTTTATAGCACTTACTAACAGTACCTTGTATGTTTTTGTTATTACCAGCTCTTCTTCAACTCTCATAGCCCATGCATTTAGTATGAGTAATGAAACTTACTTAATTGCCACAATGAAGGAAATTTTCTATGCTTGAAATTTGATATTTAAGGATTTTTTCCATTATATAGCCATATACTTTTAAAGATAGGCAATATAGTAATGGTTTAATAGAAAAGTACTTGAAAACAGTGTTAAACCGTATTATGAATGTCGTGTATCTCTAACTAGAGTGAATTGTAGATTGCTTTTTACTCCTTATCACAGCACTGTGTTTTTCTGTTGGAGAGTGTATGTTTCCTTCTAATCAGTTAGTTAGTAGTGAGAAAAAAAAAAAAACCCTCTGGTAATGAGAAAAAGATGACTTCAGTTAAAGGAATAGAGTATTTTCAGAGAACCTGCAGAAAGCTGAAGCGCAGTAGGCTATTATTTGTAGTCCATTACATCCCAGGCAAAGCACACTTGCAAAGCATTAATAGTTATGTGTACTGAGCCAGAATGAGGCTTTTATTGTAAACATACTCCATGTTCTGGCACATCGTTGCACCACAAATCTCTGAGGATCATTGTGTTATCGCAGAGTTCCCTTGAGAGGTATTCAGTGATAATGTTGGTTATAAACAACTTCAGAAAAAGATGGAAATATCACAGTTAGGCCAACTTTTAGATATACTGCCAATTTACCGTTTAAAGATTCACTGTACTTGGGTTTGATTCGTTACACAGTTGTTTGCTTATAAAATATTAATTGGCCCTGTAGAATTGATTTGTCATAGAAATGCTGGGAAGTAATATGAAATAAAGAAAAAATGGAATCTAAATCTGAAGACTAGGAAACCTCTAACTTCACCTTCTACCAGGATATTCAGGAAGAATTGAAAGAAATCTGTTAGAAAGAAATGAAGTAACTTTTGAGGAATCAAATTACTTAAGCCAGTAGTGCCTGGTTTAGAGCCTTTTCTGAAGTGAAGACAGCACTTTGTAATGATATTTAGCATGTGTATGGAAACAGACAGGCAGATACTAAAAAGGGGCCCACAGCAGCATCTCAGCTATCTATTTGGCATATTGAGATGCACAGAAGTAACAGAGCAGCCTATACAAAACACTTCCAAATGAGCTGGAACAGTAAATATACATACAGTTGGGAGTATTTAATGCTAAATACACAATGAAGTTGGAAGAACTATAGAGCAACCACACTGTATTACATGAAAATGCGCATTTGGATCTCTTTCTATGGAGTGAACACCTGTAATGGAAAAAAAGTGCATCTGCATTCCTCACGTGGACTTCTCCTCTTTTATTTCCTGGATCAGACTGCCTCCAGTAGAAGGAGCAAGGGTGACAATTTCTATGGAGCAGGCGAGATGATTTCACTGCAAAACCCTTGGCCCCACTACACCTGCAGCCTATTGCCCCCAGCCTCTTTCCTAGGAGGCAAACATTAGTAGGAACTGTGTCTGAAAGGACTGTTGACCTGGCAGATATCGCTGCACTCCACTTTTATTGACATTCCCGGAAAGGAGCAGGGATGCCTTTTTCATGAATTTCCTTTTCAAGGTAAGATAAAAAGGGAGATGGTGTTCCTTCATATTCTTTCTTCCCTCTTCTTCTCCAGTCTTATCCCAAAGACCTGGTGCCTCACAAGGCCACAGGGGAATGAGGAATCTCTGGAAGGGTGAAGGACTGGGCCTGTACACAGAGGTTCCTCTGTGTTGATCATGAAGAAGACTGGCTCCAGTGGGGGCTGAGCTGGCTGCATCCAGACAATGGGCTGCATGCCCTAATCTTCCTGAACTGAAAGTATTGGACAGTATTTTACTCACTGAAGCTCCAGATCAGAATAATTAGTGAATTAAAATGGATTTTCCACTAGGCAGTATGTTGCTGAGGCTGGTTTTAGAAGGTTTTTTCCTTCTTTTTAATAAAAAAAATTAATCCAAGACAGCTGTCTTGTGAAGGATCTGTATTCAATATCAGAAAGCTACACAGCTGTGGAGTCTGGATGCTATCATAAAAATTAAATATCAGAGACATGGCATTGCTGGAATACAACCTACTTTGTAAGTGTTCTGGGTGCTTGGAATGTGCATGTCGCACAATAAAAGTGCTGTTCTTGTCTGTGTTCAAAGCAAGAGCACCAATAGGCCTGTGGAGCTGATGTAATGAGATTCAGGCTGCTCTCAACAGCTGAAATATTCAGTTCAGCAAATGGATATTTCAAATGTAAATATTTATATGGGCCAAGGGCTCTTTGTTGCTTGCTATTTTGACATTTTCAAATCCCTCAGCTTTACTTTTGTTACAAAGACAGTCCATTTGCCGTTGAGAAGAACAAAGGTCAGTGGCTAGTTATGCAGAAATGTTGTTATTTCACAGCAAATTACCACTGCTTCCAACTCATAAAGCTGTGATTCCATATGCTCCAACATGATAACCTACACATGGATGGAAACAAGGCATCACCCTTGTTGTTATGAGGAAATACAACAATAAAAAGAAAGAAACAATTAATACGAGGTCCTGACTGGATAGCATTAATGGTTCATCAGGAAGAAACGTTAACTGCATTTAACTTTCACTTCAGAAGCATTCCTCAGCTGCTCTTAATAACCATTTTTTGGATTTTGCTGGACTGGTATTTACCTTCAGTACCACTGCTATTGCAGTCCTTCATTCATTTAACAGTGTGCTCGCCTTTTAGTTCTCACTCAGTTCAGAGATTTAGGAGAGGTTTAGGAAAGTAATATTTTAGTTAAAGTTATTAGTGTTTTCCAATCTGTAAAGCTTTAAAATCAATACTACATTCTTAACATTACCTATATGAGCGATTCCCTTCCTTTCTACAACTAGCTGTGACTGCCACTGCTTTTTCCCATTTTCTATAGCCTCACACCTTCCCTATTCTTGCCCCTTGCTATGCTTTCTGCTTTTCTCTCCTTTACCTTCCAGTTTTTGAATACCCTGCTGACCCCAAGCAATATGCCTCTGCCTCCTTGCAACTGTTTTACTCTCTTTTGCCATTGTCCCAGGTTGTTGCCCATCTCTTTCTAAGCCTGGTTCTACCAACTCAGTTTCTTAAGTAAAGTTTCTTAGTCTGGGCTTCTCCCCACTCAGTGCTAAGTCTGTTTATTCTCATTGACATTTTATTGCAACAGTGGGAACTGTTGAATTCTATATAACATTTTCTTGGAAACTTGAAACAAAAATTGAATATTTACCAAACCACTCTTTGGCAGACACCCAGATTTAAATTCATATTGTTGGAACTCTTCCATAAATTGTTTTCTATAAAAATAGAATACCAGTAGTTTTCCTGAGGAATATATACATCTGGAGAATAAACTGTTTCAAGGTGTTCAAAAAAAATATAGGGTGATATGGCCTTGCTACTATCTACCTAGATGAGATAGGTCAAGTTTTGAGGATATTTATTTTAGCCCACTTGAATGTTTAGGTCTTTAATATTGCTGGCTACTTAGTGCTGCTTTTGATGAAGGATGTGTTGTGGCATTACTCTTCATATTTGGTTGCATTCACTACCCAATTCAGAAACCAAAATTTAAACTGTCAACAGGAGTCTAATTATGATTCATATTTAGAGTTGTATTTGACTTGCAAACAAAAGTGGGGTAAAACTGTTCTCTGCGGGACTCCTTCCTCCAGTCTCCAGAATCCCGTGTGCACAGACCTCTGCTCATTTCCTTCACTCATTCCTGGCAAGTGGTTTAGATTCTCCAGGCTTTATTATTTTTTTAAAACATTGAAACATTGTTTTTCAAAGCAACAACTGAGCTACATTAATTGCCCAGGGAAGGAATTTTCAAAGATATAGGTGTAGAATCAGGCTACTATGAAAGTACGTGTGAGGTCTGGAATATGTAGGTGTTCCAAGAACACATGAAATTTTGGGACTGTGAATCACTTATCATAGGGTAATGAGTATAATGCAGAACTCCAGCATAGTTGGAGAACCCTAGCTAGTCTCTTAAAAGAGTAGGCCAGAGGTGAATGGCATCAGTTGTCCTCTAGTCCCTCCAATTTTGATCAGTTTTCAGATTGAAAATTTATCTTAGCCTGACTAATGAATGCTTTTTTTTATGGAGGTAATTGATTTTCCACATGGAACCAATTACATGTTTTGTTAACATCCTACACTTCTCTCAGGTCACAACTTGTGTGTGTCCTCTGATGGGAACGGATTTGGAGAGACATGCTGGTGTGTTTGCGAGAGTAGTTCCCTGACCATTAAGTGTGTCATGGTTTGCTTGAATAAAAATCTCACTTGCCCACCATGCCTTGCCAAAGGTGAAGTAAGCATTGACAACATTGCTTTCATCAGGCAAAATGTTTCTTGAAAACATTCTTTCCAGGTCATTGAGCAGCTTGTGGAGAAGCTTCCTTTCTTGTGTGCTTTCATATATTTCCCCATATGTTCATACACATGTACTTTCTAGCTAGCAAGTTGTCCTGAAAAAGGTGTTCAATGACAATTTTTACCTGATTAGAAGCAGAAAAAATTTCACTTTGTAATAGCTTCACCCTTTCTTTCCGCCTTTCTGGTGTTGGTTTTTTTTTTTTTTTTGGACTGAATGTAACTCATTATTCTAGAACTATTTGCTCAATGCAATTGTCTGACTTGCTTCTGAGTGACATTTCCCCTTGCTTGTATGTGTTGCCCTGCTAGGTTTTATGGTATGCTCTGTCTGGAAATTTGTATACTCTGCCTCAAGTCCTACAGTCCCAAAACAGGCACATTGAACATTTTTCTCAGCAGCCTAGCTCCAGCTAGGTGCAGGGAGAGCCATGGCACTCCAGCAAGTTCTGTTAAATAAGTAAGGACTAAGGACATGAAGGGGGCTTAGCTGAAGGGATTGTTTTCACAACAAACTGATGTTTGCCAGGATGTTCGCTTTCTTCTCTCAGGGACCAAATATTTAAATTATAATTGTGCCAATTTCTGATTTGTCAGCATTTCAGGACACATTTAATGACATTTCAAAGGTATCTCCTCTCATCCCTGGCATTGTTCAGCACTCAGCAGTGAATATGCAACCTGAGAGCAAAGCAGAGACTTCATCTTAGGAAAATTATTCACTCAACCTTAGACCTAATTGCATGTTTGGAATTATGTATTCTTTCATGGACTCTCAGTTCAACCCTTAATGAATTTGTGAGTGTAGCTACACTGGCATTAAAGGGATGGTGTAAATTAAGGTGTAATTAGGGTGTATGTACATTTTGTGATGGAGCAAGGAGATCCCTGAGCTAGGGTAGACTGGTACTAGTGAACACATAGTACGGCACAGTCAGCAGCAACCAGCTTGGGGTGGAAGGCAGATAATATCTTCCTGAGATCATCTCACTTCCAGCTAATTCATGCACAGATGGCAAGTGAGGGTGGGAAGTAGGAGGAGTGAGTATCTCCCTTCAGGTAATGTTGCTCTCATGCTCAGTTACAAGATATGTTGCCATTTTTTGGTGGCAGTGGAGTCCCTATGGGGTCAGGGCTGCACACCACCACGTGTGCTGCAGATCCAGCTTGGCTGCCGCTCTACTATGAGTACAGACATTCCGTTAGCTTTTCAGCCCTCATGCCTGTGTAACACGGACTATGAAGCAAACTAGTTGTTCGGTTTCCTCAGCCACGTGTGTCTTCAGCTGGTATTCTAAGTGCTGCAGTTCATTTCACAGTGTTTTTCTGGACGATTTTAAAATCTGAAGGTACGAAAAGCTGGGGTTTTTTTAAGCCTATTTTTTTTTCTCATTTACATCATTAACTTTAAAAGAGATCCTCCTGTACAAAAGGAAAAAAAACTGATCTGACTACCAGAAAATATACACCTCAGCTCTCACTTATATGACTGTTTATTCCACTCCTAAGACTCCTTTATAGTGATGGGCCTGCTGTGAGTTTATGGTTAGTGCTGTGCTGCAGCATATTAGGCGTGATAGAAGCAATGGAATGGGGCTCGTTACTCTGCCAGCCATCCATGTTCCTTCTGGTTACCTTCACCTTTATGGAGCAATGCTGATCCTCCCCCCGGTACAATTCCCATGTCTGTATACTCAGTAGCTTCCTCTTTTTTAACATATAAAAGAAGAAGACTAACCACAACAAACCTATTCATAAAACTACTCTGAATAATGACTCTTAAATGAAGTTACTACAGAAGGAAAGAATGGCTGGTGCTGTTACAACACAGAGCGAGGCAGTATTACTGGAAATCAGGTAAAACAAACAAAAAGCTCTCATTGCAAACAAACCTCTAACCTACTTTTTAACATTGCTCTGAAGTAGAATGAGTTTTATTTCCACCAGTGGCTGAGGTTTAAAATAAGATCTGTCTTATTATGCTGCTCATGACCTCCTTAGATCTTGTCTCAGTCATAGTGCATGGAATGGAGTATTACAGTGTTGGCTCCCAAGGGACGCTTGAGTCTTAGTTACCTTTTGAATTAACTAAACCCTTTGGAAAGATTAAACCATTCCCATGCTATTGTGTTTCATCTGGTCATTTTATTGTTTTAGTTAACATTTTATATTTTACTAACTTTGATAAATACTGTCCCTAGATCAGAACAATCATGATGACAGTTCACCTCAACAAATTCTTCTCACCTTTCTCAGCTTAGTACAGTCATTGGCCATTGTGTGTGCAGTACACATGTGGCTTCCAGTGTGGTGTCTTCTGCCTTATTGTCAAATGTGCTGTTTTCCTAGTTGTAAAGATATTTATAATATAAGGGCTGCTAAAACTATCTCAATCAAATCCTTGCAATATCTTAATCTCTTTTTTTAGAGAAAATGTGGTGGAGCCCTTGACTGCATAATATATTTTACAGGCCCCATGCTCTGGTTCTCAGGCAAGATTCTCTGCTTTGAACTGAGAATAGGCAGGAAAGATGAATAGGCACAACTGGATTTGTAAGGCCATTCTGAGGCTTTTTTGAAGCTGTGCCAAAGCCTGCCTGCCTCATTTATACCTACAGCATTCTGAGTTTTTCTGTGCTAAAGCACGGTCTACTTCCACTGTCCCCTTCAAACCTGTTATTCTACGATTCTATCACATCCAAGGAGCAGTATGTCACCAGCAGAGCAGACTCTCGCTCCTTGCCTGCATCCTTTTTCCTCTTGGACCCACAATCCTCTACACAGTGGGCTAAATTTATCGAAAACTCTTGTATAAAACCTAGGATGGCTGAAACTGCTTTCACAGAAATCAGATATTCCCTCTTTTTGCTTTCTTAGAAGGCCGTTTTTGAAGCCAGGGTTCAACAGCAAAACACTTGTATGACTGCAAATCAGCTTCTCTACTTGCTTTACTGTATCCCCTTGGGATGACAGTGCCTTGTGGAAGGAATTATCAAACTGTGAGTGAAAACTTTATAAGAACAGTGTAAGTGTTGCTCCACTTCCAGCTGATGATATTGGGGTGCTAAACTTGGAACCTGAATGCTATTTTCCTAGTGTAGTAATGAGTTAAAATCTGGCGCGCAATTAAAGCATCTGATCATTCAGCAATTACCTTCATTTTATAGGTAAAGCATTAAGAGTACTTAGGTAGGTAGTTGTGTCAGACTGATGGCAAGTGGATAGTACATCTAATAGTGAGTGTGCTCCTCATGTCTCCATTTCAAGCTGCAGAGATCCAGGATACCTGGAACTCAGCTAGTTTGAGTTTGGGTAATGGTCTGGTTGTGGTGTAATTCAGCCTTTCAAGAAACAGGGGAAAGAATCACGAAAAGGTTTAGGAGTGAAGGGTTGTGCTATATAGGTAAAAACCAATGGTGTCTCAGTCATGTACATATGAAATGACAGAGTGTTGAATCAGACTTTTTTATTTTTAACCATGAAACAGACACTGAAATGTGTATGGGAAATGTAGCAGAATGTGCTATAGCCCAGGAATCTGCAGAAAACCTGCTTTCACATTTTGGATAGACTGTTAAGGTAGGAGAATTAATAGCACTAGCAGCTTCTGACAAGATGCACAGCTTTAAGATTTCCTAAGTGGGTGGGTGTTAAAGCAAGGTGGATGCTGGCAGGATGATTTTCAGCTTTAAAGAGAACACCCAGAACTCCAGCCAACAGCTTTAACAGCTCAAAGAGCTCACTACCTAGATGAACAGCAGTGCTAGGGCTGGGGAGGAGGCATGGGGAAGGGAAGGGAGGGAGAGGGATGGAAGAAATATCCTGAAGATTACCATCAGTCCCTGTCTGAGATTACTGAAGTACAAAAGGATTACTCCGTTGATTCAGCTTCACCTGCTGTTGGCAACATTCTCCCCTGCCTTCCCTCTGATCTCAGCTCTGCATTTAAGAGCATGTGTCAAGCACAAGGGAGAAAAACTGCTGAATATTTTGGTCACATTCTGTTTCTTTGTGAAAAGTACAAGATATTTTGAAACTGAAGGATGTCTCCTGGAAATGCCTTTTCCCCTCCCTTTCCAAACCACATTTACTTTTTTTCCCCCATTTATAATCTGAACTCAGGTCAATCTAATTTTAACCATAAAACTTACCCCACTTTATCTTTTTTCCTGGTAGTTGTTTGGTAAACTCTTTCCTTCACAAACACAATTCACAATAGTACAACAATTACATTTTTTTTGTCCTCAGCATCAAAACTGTGTAGTCAAATATCCTTTTTTTAAAAGTTGCAACACATTATGAACAACAAGAGTATGTCATATTTAGTGACAGTTCTCCCTCTCCAAAAACATCAGATGCGAGTGGGTAAACATTTAAGTTATAGGAGTAAAGTAAACATTCTCCCTGTTGAAAGAGAGCCCTGACTCCTCAAATACCCCAACCTATACTCCTGCCTGGTTTAGGGCACTGCTGCTGGTTGCATCCCCCTGTCTCTCCTGCTGAGAATAAGCTGAGGAAGGGACACCTAGTAAATGCAAACAGAATTGATTTGGGATACCTTTAATTTTTTTTTTTTCTTATCTTGGCAACAGCATACATGATGAATCTGTGCTGGCTCATGTTCTTCTTGTTGCCACCCCCTCTTTGTCTGTTCAATGTCCTTGTTGATTCCTGCCTTAAATTGGCTGCAGCATCCCATGTACAGCCTCTTTCTTCCTCAGTTTTTGTGTGACTGAAGTCACCAGGATGATGGGACTTTATTCCCGGCTAGGGCTGGTTTCAGTATTACTGTAAAAGAGGCCTTCTGATTCCTTTAACTCTGGACTTTTGTCAGGCACTCTCCACAGTTACAGCACGAAAGTAGGAAAGTGACGCTGTTCATTTGACCTTTACTGATTGTACTAGCTTATCTATATTTTAATTCCTGTTAAAATGGCTTTTTACTTCTAGGAGGCTTCTTTGGAAGATCAGCCTGTGGTCGCTGAGGCCCCCAGACGTGCTCGACAGAAATGTGATAATGCCACAGGGCTCTGCGCTTTCTGTCACTGAGAGCCTGGTGGGAATAGGCTGCTGGAGAGACTCTACTGATACATGAGTCAAATGTTAAATCTCAGTGACTGCAAGGAATATGTATGGACTAGGTCTCAATTCACCAGGAAACCAAAATCTGGACAGGTGCCTTTTGCTGGGTGGTGTTCCTCACCCTTCCTTGTTTGTGTCAAAACCATCAGGAGATTAGGAAGTGGTGGGTACATTCTCATGGGCCTGGAGCTGGATGAAAATGTCCTGTTCCCAGTGCCAGGTGGGCTCCCTGGGAGGGGATCACCAGGCACCCTGAAGGGGCCACATGGCATGGGGAACATCTGGGATTGTGTTGCAGCAGAATGGGTGGTAGCATCATGCCACTGGGAAGGTTGCTTCATATCACCATGGTGTTCACTCCATGCTAGGCAGGGCAGTCTCCCCTTGCCATGTCCTGAGGTGTCTGCAGAACTCTCTGCTCCTCTCACACCGCTCACTGCCCAGGGAAGGCTGCACAGGGAGAGGCTTCCTCTCCTGAGCTGTGCAGGGTATAAATAGCTCTTGCCGAGGGGAGCGGAAAGGGTTGCTGCCTTGCCAAGAGGCCAGAGCTGGTGGCACGGACAGGACTGGCAGGGGTGGCAGCAGCAGGTCCCCTCTGGGCTGTGTCTCTCAAAGCCTTCTCTGTCTCAGCTGGCTCCCTTTGAGCAGTTGCTAGGTAAAGGCAGGTGTGTCAGCTGAAGTAGTGGAAATTTCTATTCATCTTATAAATAGTTGAACAGCCCGACTCGGTGAAATGTGAAACGAGCAAACATCCCATCTTATCCTTGGAGGGCAGATCGGGATTCAGTCTATAGTGCTGTCATGTCAACTGTGTCAGTGCTGCTGTTCATGATGCCAAGGCCATATAACTTATTCATGTGAACACAGCAAACAAAGGTTTAGCTTAACTGAGTGATGAACATTCCTCCACTTGCAGCTTTCTCCACAGCTAGATGCAAAAAGTGCAGAGGTCACTTAATCTGTGACAGAAATAGACTGCACCACCTTCGGGGTCAGTATGCTTTGCAAGTATAGTAATATGACTGCAGGCAGGCCTGAGGGCTTCTGGCACAGCGTCCTTGGTAGCAGGAGAAAATATCATTAAAATCACCATGCATCTTGGCTGGCTTGCTTGAAATTTGCTGGGTAAAATTATAAATTTCCCTTCTAATCATGTTTATACCCTAGGCTATTAGCAGGATTTTTCCTGCTGCTAAGCCCTCATGCTTCTTGTCGAACTACACTGACCCTTGTTCTCTGGTGTATTAAGACAGACACTCACCGGTGGTTAATACTCCCTGTGAGACTGCAGGAGCTTTTCAGGTCTTTCTCAGTGACTGAAGGGCTTCTGCTCTTAAAAAGATGAGACTTCACAGACTGAATTTGAAGCTGTACATCAGCTTGGTAATATATTAAATGGAGTTTATTGAAGGATTTCAATTGCAGTCAGTTTTAAAGAAATGAGATATCTCTGTGATATTGCCTGGAAACGGATGTGTCTGAGCAAGCTTTCATGTACCTCAAAGTATCTAGTCGTAAACATCATCTAGTGGTCAAACTAGGGGGCTGGGAGTAACAGTAACGTAGATCCCAGTTCTATCCCAAACACTTTAGCTGGACTGACTAAACCATTCCCTCCTGCATCTTAGATGATCAAATTGCCTTGGGGACACTAAGAATAACATGCATGGTATGCTTATTAGATGAAAAGGAGTCTGCAAGTACAAGTTTTTGCTTTCTTTTGTTCCCATTTATTCTTGTTAACCAGGTGACAGGATTATGCTGATCCGTAGCTGATCTGGGCTCCCACCTCCACATGGAGGTGAAAACACTGCAGTGGCCGTGGCAGTGCTTACTGCCAGTTACTGCAGTGGCAGTGACTGACTGGTATTGTCTGAAACCAGACCAGCACCACATTTACACGTAAAACCAAATACATCCTTCCAGGTGACTGGCTTACAGGTGAATTATAATGCCCTTCTCTCATTTGCCCTTGCTCTGTGTAGCTGGTTCTGGAAAGGAGTGTCTTGTGGCAAGTCAAAGAAGGGTCCTGTGATGAGAAGCCAAAGGGGGTATGTGAATGAAACCCAAGCTATTTAATATCAACTTATGTCTCTCCTGCAATCTCCATTTTGTTATACTCACATTCACAGAGAAAGAAAAATTCAGCTTTGTCAGGTTAGCTGTTACTCTTAAACTCATGTTTGCCTGTAATCTGATTATACTCAGGTAAAAGGAAATCAATCAAAATTAAGAGAGATGACAATGCTCAGCACAAAGCTGGTGCTTTACCCCTAAGCTTGTGATGTAAGCTGTAAGTGAGCCTTGCTATCTTCCTGGGAGATTGGTAAGTAAGCGGAGCAGTCATATTTAGCAGATGTAGGAACATGAAAGCCTATAGCTACAGCATGAAGGGGGAGGATAAACAATTTATAAGTACTTGTAAGTGATGATGGCATAGCTCTGAGTCGCTGTTCTAATTTACTGCTCTCTGCTTGTCTCCCCCGCAAGCTTCAGCCAGCAGATTGCAGGGCCATTGCATTTTGAGCTCTGGCAGTCTCAGACACATGCTGAGGGCTACGCTGTATGAACCACACTTGCATTTTTGAGAGCACACACAAATAGCCTCACAAAATTCCGTGAGATCCTTTGCATAAATACTCACTCTGTGTATGGCTTACATAGCATAGTGCTTACGAAGTGAGCCACTTAACCACAAAACTTAGAAAAAGAGTAAAAATACAACCACCTTTTTTACAGAACTACTGTAGCCCATTGGCCTCAAAAGTCCTTGTTTTTAACATGATAAATGGCTGGCTCCCAAGAGTAGTCACTACTGTTGTGGAGTGCAATCTGATACAGAATGGCAAACAAGGGTTTATTTGATGTACAGTACTGTAAGCGAATTCATGATTTTAAAACTGTCTTCTCTACTGCTCTAACCAAGCACAGTGTTTTGTATTGTGCAAGTAAATTACTGATGTTGACTGTTCATATGCATGTTAATGAGGTACTGCTTGAAAGTGCTGCATGGTCTCTTTCAATTAGATACAAGAAGACATTTTTGCTGGGATTCCTCATCACCTGGATGGAAGGATAAAGATTTTTTGAGGAACTGTATGCAGATCAAAGACCCTCTTTGAACTGCACCTAAGTTTTAGTTACGCCAGGGAAATTAATTGTTATGGGTGATGTATTTAACTGTGAGTGAATATATATATGTATATATATATATATCTTAGAGCAGGAGAAAGGAAATCGTAGTTTCCTTAGAACTTCAAAGGGAGGAAACTTTATAACAAAAAACTAATATACATCTTCACATAACACTTCAGATTTTGTGTCTCCTGCCATTGTGTAATCTCGCATCAAAGGATACCTATGTTAGTACTCAAGGGAAGCCATCAGCAAGGAGAGCAGCTATGGAGGGAGTGAGAAACAGAGCTATCAAAAGGATTTGGGACTGAGGAACAAAGGATTGAATAAACTATTTTTTCCCCATATTCAATCTTCATAGATGAAGAACAGTTTTAAGAAGTTGTTTAAACATGTCGTGTGACATAGTTACTCTAAAAGAGTCCATAAATATTCATATATTATCAAAGTGAGAGTTTTATTGTGCTTGCACATTGTGTGGGATTTGCTTCCCACCAATATTCATGAAACTTCTTAGACTCAGTTACTTTCAAGCAAATGTTGAGAGATAATTTTTATTGTCGAATTTTAAATTATTTTGCCATCCACCAAAGATGGCAGAAAATCAGCAGTAGTTCAGAAGTTCCTAAAGGAACTAATAGATAAACATTGGCATCATATAATCCTTATTTCCTTCAGCAACCAGACAGCAACAGACAAAATCAAAATATCCTTTGGAAGTATTCTCCTCCTTGGCTTCTTCCTGTTGTCTGCAAAAAGTTTATGCCCCCTAAAACTTCAGAGACCACTTCTGAAAATTGACTAAGAAATTCTTAAGATTGCTTAGTAAAATGTTAAAGGTACTGGCATGCAAATGCTGTTTTAAAGAAAGCTAAAAATATGCTTGATGCTCCTTACCAGAGAGAGCAGAAGAAAGCCAGGCCAGCCCACCAAAGAAGGGGGACTAGGCTGAAGGCACTGACAGTGTGATTGTTGAGCTCTAATGTACTGGTAGTGTACTACTTGTCTGTTGTGCTATGTCTTCTGCATATTCCCTTTATCAGCAGTAAATGGGACATTTTTGACTTACAGCGATTAAAGTTAACAATGTTTTCTTGTTACTAGACAAGAGAAGTATACATTCACCATTATCACCAGCTCATCATTCAACATTGGAAACATGATGTGGTACCCAGTAAGTTCTTGTGGACCACAGTGAATATTTTGGCACTGTAAACATTGATCAGGTTCTTACAAAGAACTTAGAAAATAGATGGGATGGAATCCTGAAAATCTGTATATGCCATTCAGCTATTTGACTGTAAAGAATGCTCAGTGGCTCATGAGAGAAGATTTTGCTATATAAAGATTTTTTTTCCTCTCCCTTTCTCTATCCATGGTGTTACACAATGAGCCAATATGGTCTGAGGTCACAGAACAGGAGAAGAAAAGAGACTCCATCTGCAGTATTTGCAAACTCTGTCCCTGTCACAAGTGAGCATTGTAACAGCCTAGCAGGCACTCAGTCATGTGCAGTTAGCTCTCTACCTGCAAATCTCTGTTTTAGAATATTAAACTGTAACACTACAAAGCTTCAGAGAAAGTCAATTTGATTCTGCCTTCCTTGATTCTGTAGGAATCTGTATAAAGCATCTGTTAGTACACTGCTCTCTGGAGGGCCTTTTTTTTTTTTTTTTTTTGTGTACAAACCCCACCTGCTCACAGAAGAGGCTGTGATGTCTCCTCAGCAGCATTTTATGTTTCTCCCTGCTCTTTAAGAAATTCCGCTTCTGAAGATCTCAGCTGAGTCAGAACTCCATTGAGATTTATGGCTTAGCATGGACACAGAGAAAGGGGATACTGTGCCCTGCTGTACTGCTGCTTTCAGACTAGCCAAATAATTTCTGAAAACTGGGACAAGTCAGGCCAGGAATTAATAAAGCTCAGAGCTGTATCACATCCTTATGGAGCTCCTAGATCTGCTGCTGAGCAGCTGCAAGGGGAACCAGATCAAAGGCAATGAACATTTGTGTGTTACAAGGAGGATGGGAAGCTGCACTCCACTGAGACACAGCTGCCCATGCTAAAGAGGATTCCAGTTTTAAGGAAGCTATTTCCTTTGAATTGCTTAGGTCCTGACATTACTGTTCCAAAGGTTTAGAGGATGCCTTGGATGGCCCTGCTCTGTGGTGCTCTTAAGGAAAAGGAAATGAAGGACTCAACATTTTTGTCTGAGGATTTTTCAGTGCTCACTGATGAGCAAAGAGCCATGAAAAAGGCTGTTTACTCTGGCACCAAACAGAAATGGCAGTGATGTAAAGAGAACAGAGCTTTCTCCAAATTTTGTTTTCCCCTTATTGCATGAAAATGATATGGCAGAAGGCTGTATGCTAACATTAATGTACTTTAAAACACACCCAGGCCTACAGGGTTTACTTATGTTTGAAGAAAGATATAACTCCATGTGAGTCCTATCTAAGGATGGCCAAAAATATCACTAGGTGAACTGAGTATGTTGCTTTTGGCAAGTATGTGTCCAAGTCAGCTAATCATAGGTGTCAATGTAGTTCTCAAGATGCTCTTGTGGTATGACTGAAATATATAATGGATTTTATTCTTATTGGTGGTCAAATCTGAGGTGAAAATCTGTATATTCAACATTCAGAATAATGGCCTTTTTCTCACCGTCATGACTCTTACAACATGGAGCTCGGCCAGGTGGTTTTCCAGGCAATGTAGAGACAGCAGTTTGGGAATAACATTGAGGACTTTATACACAGAATTCTGGTGCTTGGTGAAAACAGAATTACTTCTGTTAGTTTTATCTCATCTTCTATACTGAGTTGTAAGGAATGAAAAAACAGTGTTACAAGGTCAGTTCCTGCTGTAATTATTTAAAAGTGTGTCATCTCGGGAGTTAAGGTTTTCTCCATTGTTTCAGACCTTGCTTTTAAGCCGTTGCACCCTAAATACTGATGCCTGGTGAACTGCATGCCTGGTCTTTCTTCTGGCAAACATTCAAAGCATAAGAAATTATATGTGCTTCTAGTAGGCTAATGAAATTAATGCTGATCCTTGACATCTTTATTGGTTTTGACTTACCACTTCACAAATCATTTTACGGAAGAGCGCAAGCAACAAAAAAAAGCACATACATTTGCTAAAATATCCTGCTATATAGAGTAGATATGGAATGTTACAGAGAAAAAATGAGCTAAGATGGTGTTGTATGTCCACCTACTGTTTTCAAGGGTAGAGTAAAACTCAAGAATAAACTGACAACTAAAGACTTCTCAACCACATGGTGAAACTGGATTAAATCTATTAACATTAATTAGTATTTTTTCCATGATGCAATTGACACAACAGATAAACCTTTTGGTCTTTACAATGAGAGCAGTTGCAGTAGGAAAAATTACTAAAAAATAAACAGATGACTAGAAATAGCATTTTCTTTATTCCTGCTCCATGCACTTCTGCATGTGATGCTAGCAAGCTCTAGCTCCTATGTTGATGTTAACAAAATACTGCTGTAAAAGAATAAAATAAAAATAACAACAACAAAAAAAAATGTATCCTGGCATTAGATTTCCTTCCTCTTATGTTCCTAAATGTTTCTCCCTTCTCATTTTTAGGAAAACACAATGGACCTTTAAAAATGTGGGCCTGCTTTCAGAATTGCTATCGTCATCCAGATCAATTTGTAACAATGTCCAGCCTCCCAATCTATTCTAATTTCAATGTACACACTCTGCTGGCTGTTTGCCAGCGTGGAGTTCAGAAATAATAGATGTCCGTTTAATCACAGATGCACAGATTTCCCTAGGATGGTAGGTTGGGGCTGCTTTAATACTCCCAAACTTACTGCATGTTTACACATTCACTAATGTCACTCAATATGATATTTAGAAGTTGGGTAGGAGAATGACACACGGGGGGGGAAAGGACAGAAGTTTCACATGCTCTTCAAGAGGGCTGAAGCTTCAAGTCTTGCCCTGAGTTGATAGCCTTCCACCTCAAATAACTGCACCTAACATGAATAGAAAATTAGGTTGGGCTAATCTAATTTGAAACAAGATGATCACATCCAGCTACTGTGAATCTCAAAGGTCTTATGAACCAGTTATAAGTATTTGACATTTCTACAGGGTACTAAACGTAGCTCTCTGTTGTTATAAAGTGCAGCACACTGTGCAAGGAAAACAGTCTGTATACATTGGCTTATACGCTTATTGGTTTGGGGTGGGTTTTTTTGTTTGTTTGTTTGGTTTGGTTTGGTTTGGTTTTTGTTTTTTTGGTTTTGGCTTTTTTTTTTTTTTCCTGAATTGGTACAGAGATGTGAAGCATCTGGGATAGTTCCAGAAAAGGGGTGAATTCACAGCTTTGGATGACTTTTCCAGATGATCAGTCTTTATATACTTCTGTCCAATTATTTGAGGACTGGATCTTTTGCAAAGGCTGAATCTAATGTCAGGGTAAATACTTTCCAATGTGTTTTTAATTTTTTTTGGTGCTTCACTTGCTGGTATGTTAGGTAGTTGAGTGCTCTTAGAAATATCACCTTTAGCAAACCCTGAATAAACCCTTAATAACAGCTGTCAGTCTACAATACAGGCAAACCCAAAAAACAGAATAAGGTTAACAGAGAAGCTCAGAATTTTCCTTTACATTACAAAGTAATTGAAAGAACAAAATACTTGGTTAAAGAAAATTATGAATATTTAACTAATACTGTAGTCAAGAATAAACTCAGAGCCTTCTAATGTATCTGTTGTGAAATGCCAATGTTAAAAACATTCCTGTTTTCACGTGTATTAAATACAAACATATGTTTTGACCATATGAATGATATATGGACTGGATTCTTTGCTGTTTTGAGTTTCTTAGTGTGCTAAAGAGGAGACTGTCATGACCCTCATCTCAGTTTGTGAGCAGAGGCCCGAATGATGTGCTCTCCTCGTAAGAGGGTGGAAACATGCAGAGCAGTGGCATTACCATTGTCTCAGACACACAATTACAGTAAAGGGCACAAGTACACAGCTTTATCTGTCTCAGTGCTGTCTGTAAGAAGACATTCAAGGTGGGATCACTACAGTTAAAGGCCTATGTTGCAATGTCTACAGGTGAGCTGGTTCTTCTCAGCTTTTTATAGTTCCATTGGGAAAAACAGGCATTTCTAAAGCACGATTATTAAGATTTACTTTAGACAATATGACCTGAATCACTCTAAAAGTGTCCATATCTGTTGAGGGGAGCCCAGGAACACTTCTTCAGACATACATGATAGATATGTAAAGTCAATGAAATGAATCCTATGTCTCATTCCCATTTAGGGAATAATAGAGGCACCTACATTAAAAACTCTTGATTTGTTACTGGAGCTGTTTAATTAGATATTTATACTACACAGTAGAGAAGTTTTAGTTTCAAACCTCCTAACAAGACATTGCTAAAGTGAGTTGGCTTCTTGAAAAGTTAGCATTTAATAAAACCATGACTCTGATCATAATGTGCCTGTAGAACAGTTTGGACTCAAAATAAGTTTCTAATGTTTTAAACCATGGATATAGGTTTCATAAGCATTCTTAAATTAAATGACTTGGGAGTGCAGAAAAATATATAGACAGACCAAAAGCAAAGAAGAAATCCCTTTTAAGTGTCCTTTTTCATGTTTCTATTTAGGTAACGAGTGTTTTCAAGTATAGAATTGCTAAGGGTGTGACTTGGTTAAGAAGCTTACTTAATAATTAGTATTAAAAGTTTTAAATTTACATCTTACTTTGTTCTGTGCAGGCACACAATACTTTTTCAGTATTTCATAGACTAATTTAGAAGAATGAACCTAATTAGAAACTCATGTTTAGCTTGGCCATCCTTATCTCCAGCTCCATCTTCTGCTAACAATCTAACGGGTTACTAGCTTCGATTGTCAGAATTCACTTACCACACATGAAATCTATTTTATATGCCACCTTTTCATCTTTGTGCAAGTCAAAGCATGTGGGTAGACATGAGCTCAAAGAAGGCTGAGTAGCTGTGTGACCACAGCCATGCCGTGGCACGTGGGATGTTATGCATATCAGATCTGATAGTGACACTAGAGTGCTACTGTAACCTGGAGCTTGGCTTGTGCCTAAATATTTTGTGTGTGAATAATTGCTCATTAAGTTCTCCTGTAAAAATTAATTTGCAATAATAATAAAAGAAGCAGTCATTTTCTTTGTAGAGCATCTGTATGCCTTAATAAATTAATCTCTAAAATGTTGTGCTAAACTGGTTCTATCACATGCCAATTTTTTTGTTCTTCTTATAATGAATAATCACAAGGACACAGCGTATTGACAAATATTACCCTTAGAGAATAAGAGAGAGAAGAGAAGTTGTTCTTACCTTAGAGAAAAGGAAATGTATTTTGGAAATGAAGTAGCTAAGATACAATAAATTAGGTTTAACCCTCACTTGTAGCTATACAGGGATGCTTATCCTTCCCCAATATTGGTCTGTGAGTCATTGTATTCTTTCTCTAGTAATATGGTTAATTTCTAGAGTTATCTTATTTTTATTTCCTCTTTAGCATAGACATGAAGATTTCCTTGAATGTTTTTTTTCTCCAAGGTAAGCAAAACATTGTTTTCTTTCTGTGATCTGGAAAGGAAAAGCACTAATGGCCCTTAAAAATATGTATTTTCTCCTGCTGGATTTGCAAAAGAAGCCTAATGAAATCTGTATGATCTAGAAGAGTTGTTTTGCAGTAAACTATTTAAAATACAATCCAAGTTAATAATAACAACATTTTTTTTAGATGGACAGGAGTGCCTGTGAATAGAAAGCACTATACAATACAGGCACTTATAGGAAGATTACTTCAATTTGCACACTGATCACTAGTGGAGATAACACGTCTGTAGCTGTCCAGGCCTAATGTCTTTTAGTGTACGTCTCCATCCTGGCATGAACAAAACCACACCATGTTTTGCTACTCCTTGTTCATTCTGCTGAGAGGGAGTCGGGGGAATTTCTGGCTGAATTGTACAAACAAATAAAACTTGGTAGTACTAATTCCAATTTACAGTGGGAGTGGCAGTCTGTTTGCATACCAAATTTCAGGATAAGTTTTTCATGGACATTTCATTTGATGAGAGTAAATTTCATATCTCTTGCAGGAGGGATATTGTAACCCTGTGTACTAAATGTGCTTGTAGACATTCACTTAAAAATTGCACACATCTGGTGTTTCGGTGAAGTTAGCAAAACTCTGCTATGTACCAATAAGAAATAACTTTTCTGAGGTATCTGATTGTTTCCTAGATATGAGTTAAAGAAACAAAGTCTAACACTTCAGTTACTTTTGAGTTTGTAATTAAATTCCTATGAGACGAACTGATTGGTGGATTGGGGTTAATAAAGTGGTAATAAAAACAACTGTAATTTCCTGGCTGGTCACTGTTTTCTTTCCCATGTGCACCAGTGGCTATTCCAGAGATCACTGCCAGATCTGCAGCCATGTGTACATGGGCTTTAGTCTTGACACATCTTTAAAAATAAACAGGACAGAGGATGTGGACAAGCAAATCAGTTACACAGAAGCAAATAAAGTTTCAGAAGCACCACCACCACCCCATGGGTCTTCTTGCATCTCAGAACCTTTCTTTTACTATGTACCAGGGAATAAACGGTGAGGTAGACCTTAATTCCCACCATCACTTATTTTGGGATCTTTCTGACTAAACTATGAGCTTGGTTAAAATGCAAATTCTGTTGTATACTACATTAAAGTTACCTTAAACATTCCCATCACCTTAATGAAGTTGAAATCAAGCCTGTAGATTGGCATCTCAAAGGAAAATGTGGGCACTACAATAAAATTACGTGGGTGAATCAATAGGGATCAGACTGCTGAGTCCATAATGAATAATTATCTCAACATACTTATTATATGTGCTGTTTTTCAAGCAAGATGTAAAACTGAGATCCTTTTGCATCTTGGTAATTAAAAACACATCTCTTATGCGACTGAGCCTTACAAAAAGAGTAAAAGTTCTCTTTTGGAGAATATGGCTTGCTAATAGTATCCAAGGCTGGATAAAGAACTATCATACTGATCATTAGAATTGGCTGTCCTATATAATTTTCTCTTCCAGAATATCTGATATTAATTTTTGTATTTTCATTGCAGTTTATACGTGCATTTTGTAGAAGAAGCTCATATGGTACTCATGAAGCTCATGTTGTACTTTCTTTGATACATTTTTTTAGTTGTATGAAAACCCTGTATGAACAAGGTTTTGATACTTCCCCTGGATCAGATTTGATATAATTTTGGGTTGAAAAATCAAATGCAACTGGATTAATTCATGGGATAAAAATACAAAGACAGAACTTCTGTTTCAGGAAATCCTTGAGTTACAAACTGGTAAAAATTGGGAGAAAATTCTTGAGATATGTTCCTGAATGATCCCTCTGTTCTTAAGCTCTTCCCTCAATATCTGCTGTTGACCACTGTCAGAAAAATACCCGGCTATACATATTTTTATTTTTTTCAGAATGGTCATGCTTAGTTTTCTTTGTAATATATTTAACTGCTTAAAAAAAATATTTCACCATTAGGACTTCTCACCAAGGCAAGGAAGCAAACCTGGTTTTCAAAAAAATATTGAAAATTTAGGTAGATATTTTTCTCTTAAAGAGTCACATAGGAAATATTTTTCTATAGAAATATTCCTCATCTATTTTATTACCAAAATGGGCATGTCTTATCAAGATGTCTTGCACTTTCTGTAAGTTATGGTGGTTTTTTGGACATCATTCGTTGGTCTGCCCTTGGAGTTATTGTGGGAAATTGGATGCAGGATAATAGTTTCTTATGTTCCATCCAACTTTTTCAGCACATCCCCTTTTGCATTTGCTAGGTGCCAATGCAATTATTTTGAGTGGAAGAGTCACGAGAAAACAAATTAGATGAAGCATAGCTAAAACCATTTTCATGCTTCTATCCCAGAGATAATGGTTAAAGGATACTTTGTGAAGAGTAGTAAGTCTGTCTAATTAAAATTGGATTACTGACCTGCTGGTTGGAGTCAGAGGAAAGAATTTCCATAGTGTACACTGTCAAACTGGGATTTTTCTAAAACTTTTGCTATCATTATTTAGACTAGTAGTCAGTAAGGGCTGCTTTTGGCTTTATCTTTGACTGCTTTGACTATGCCTGTGCTACCTATCAAAGTATGACTTTGAATAGAAAATTTTTTTTATCTCTGGCAAAATTGGAGGAAAAAAGGATAGAAGACATAAAACATCCAACTCTGAAGTCAGGCACAAAACCTGAGAATCTGGAGGAGAAATTTACCTGACATTTTTCTATCTTCATAACTGGGATGTGAAGGAAGAGGAGAGTGTCCATGATTGTTATCTGGAGAAAGAAAGCCCTCATGCTTTAGCAATGCAGACATCAGAATCTCGTGTAAGTCTATGGTAACATGCTGCATTTGCTTTGTGACAATACATGATGAGGCGACTTTAGACAAAACAACAGTTATTTATGCTGGCTGAAGTTTTACGATAGATGGTGAATGCAATTTTGAGCTTATCAAGACATCAGCAAAATAGCTGTGTCTTTGGTTAGGTTATGATTAAGGAGGAAACCTGATGCACTGGAACTAATGTTTCAGACTGTGTGGAAAGTTACACAGTATGTATACCCAGGTCTTGAACCTGCTACTATGTTTCAAGTAGTGAAAACTGAAATTGGAAATTTATTATACATAGCATAAACTTAGTATATTTCCATGTGTCTCCTGGGCTGGGTGTGGAAGAGTGGGATCAGCTCTGGCAGTTAGTCAGTTGTGGGCTGCAGTGAGCTACCCCAGGGGCTCAGGTGTACCCTGTGCTGATCAAATTGTGAGACCTGGATTTGCCATCAGACATTATCAAAATAAAGAGACATGTTATGTGCTTGGAGAGGTATGGAATAAGGCAGTTCTTAAGCAGGAGGCTGAGGTGTTTTTTTCTCCTGTGTTTGCCAAGTGCATTTACACATGGAGTTCTTGGCCACCACTTGTGCAGTTTTCCTTTGGAAACATTTTCCATCTGTCATGCTCGCATGCAAAAATCCCCTGGTGATTCCATCCCCACCCCTGAAATGGAACCTTTCTTTGTCTCTTACAGCTTTCAGCAAGACTTTTATTAAAGACAGAGAGGAGAGGAAAAATGCAGACAAGGTGCTTTCTAGCATTTCATATCAAGAGCTGCAGCCAGCAGGATCACAAATGTCTGCGATGGCAAAGAGAAAGGGATTCAGTTTCACCTTTACTCCTTTTTTCATCCACTAGAAATCCTGCCTTTATCTGCAGCACTCTAAGCTCCATCAGCTGCTTCATCCAGCCTACTAAGAATTAAGAGTCTCTTTATCTGTGGCGGACAGTCAAATAAAGTGCAGCTAGAAACACTGCCTTTTCCTGTACTTAGATTTGCATGTGAAATACCAGCCACCTTCTTCACAAATGTAGCAAAAAATAGTTTAAAATATGATTTCTAACAATATTCCCTCTTATACTTTACTCATATCAACAGCAAAATGGCTAAAAAAAGAAAAAAAATCACTGAAAAAATATATGGGAGGATGGGCATGCTAAGACTGATCAGTGATGACGCAGGGGAAATGCATAGCTCTCTTGTGTCTCCTTTCATCAAAACTGTAATTATTTTGCAAATAAACCACTCCTTTGTATAATGATTGTGACTTTCAAAGGACAATCTTTGTGACAGCACTTTATAATTTGTACAAGACATATACTGAATAGACAGTGTAACTAGGTAATTTCAACAAATTTGGTCTTTCTTTAATAGAATTTCCTTGATTTAAATTTCTGCTTCATATACCATTTGAAAGGAAGCTGTATATTCAGAAAAATTGAGTGGCAAGGCCTGCTTAAAAGACTGGTTGCTGTGCCTGTCACTGACAGGGAATATCTGAAATTTCTGTTGTAATTTAGTTATATTTTGGTAATAGGGACATTTAAAATGATCTTCAATTATATTGGAAATATATCTAGCTCTTACTTTTAAGAAGGATTTTTTGGCTTTCCCTGTCTAATCTCCCCTCCTAATTCTACACAAGCCATTTCTCTCAAGTCACTGAAAACAACAGTTTAGAACATTTTCCATGCACACATATTGCACTGCTGCATATTGACTGGGCTTCTTCTGCTCTCCTGCCCGACACCACAGAGTGTGTCAGGCTGGGCCAAGAAGGCTTTGCTTTGTCTCATTATAATGGAAAGCACAATCAGCTGGTGAAGTGAAAAAAAATTATCAGGGATAAAGAAAACAAGTTATTCAGGGGGAAATGATCCATAACTGTTTGTTATTAAAGTCTTTAAGAATTACTTGTATAAGAAGAAAGGAATTGCATAATAAATTTAACTCCCTGGTTCGTTCTCAGAACATGAGTGAATCAGGGCAAAACTATCCTGGAAGGCAAAAGACACAAATGCTGAATATGCTCTTCAGTGGGCCTCTTAAATGTGTTTTTACTGAATTTAATGCTATCACCAATTAATTCCATATTGGAAGAAAAAGAAAGTGACAACCACGTGAAAGTATCCTTTCTTTGGAGAAGACAGAAGACAGAACATGAATTGGAAAAATTCCTTTGAGACCCCTCCCTTCACCAGTCAAAAAAAAAAAGAATACAAATCCAAGTATACTGTTAACTAAAAACATACAAGCACAAAATAGTACTCCTAGCTTACCAGGCCTGTTGCAGAGATCATCACTGTGTTCTTTTCCGCACCCACTTTTAATATTTTTCAATTGTTGCTGTACACTCTTATCCAGCACCCTTGTTTCACTTTTTGGCTGAGGAATTCATGTTTTGCAGGGTCAAGAGAGGAAAGGGTAGCACAAAATGGCAAAAAGGCAAGATAAACCTTGCAGTACCTTTTGATCTCCCTGTCCACTGCCTGCCAGCTGTGATCCCAAGCAGAGTGCAGATGCACACACATGGATATACACTGCTAGTTTCCCTCTTCTTCCCTGCAGTTGACTTTGCCATGCCACCTGTCCTCATACCACAGGAAGATATTCCTTATTCCTAGGCTTGCAGGAAGGAGGGGGATGAGGGAAGGAAGAGGAAGCTGCTGTCGGGGTATGGGGGTAGAGTGGTTCTATCAGGTTATCCTCCAACTTCCCCACAATGACTGTCTCACTGTGCCCCCCCAGCTCAGGAGAGATTGTTGGTCATAGGCTAATATGGGCAACTGAGCAGGATATGTCACACTGTGTGTGTCTGATGGACAAACTGCCATGGTAATTGCCTATCCACATATTTGTATACAAAGCGACTGATAGATTCCTGCTGAGCAATCAAGACTCTGAACAGAGTAAGATGAGAGACAGAAACTTATATATATTTGCACAAGCAATTAAAGCTGTAAAAGGTTGATGCCATCTTGTTCTGTGTGACAGAATAGCTTATTAAGGTTGTGGGACTGAAGTTATGCCATGTTTATATTCCAACATCCTGCTTTTAATGGCTAATAACATTCAGAAACTTTTCTCTGGTCCAGATATGGTTTCTGTCCAAACATAATTTTGTTTGGAAAGTTTGACAAAGAATGGTTCATGGTTTTTTGTTTGTTTGTTTGTTTGTTTGTTTGTTTGTTTTTTTGCTGTTGTTGTTATTTTTTCCCTGATAAAAAATTATTCAGTTCTGTGCTTTGGGCAGGGATTGTTGAAAAAAGGATTTGAGTAAGACTAAATCCACCTGTTTTCTGTTGGGGCATGCTCAGAGAGAGGCATCAGAGAGTCTTCTGTTAAAACAGCATCCAACCCATATACATCAGGGTTTCAGTTGTGTACAGGAACTGAGCATGGAACAAAAAATCTCTCTGACAGAGAAACCAAAAGAAATGATGAAAGTATGAGAAAAAACAAGGAATGTGGGTGAAGAAGGAAAGTGTGGTGTGCTGTATCTGGGAATTCTGAGAAAGATAGGGAGGGAGGACAAAAGAATGAAGTATTCATATCTCTGGTCAAAAAGGTATTACTATGTTTTAGTTGCTTCCCATTTTTCTGACCATTTTTTGGCAACAACTTTGCCTTCTGGGAAGACCCTTGGCCTAATTTCTTATTTTGTTCATTCGAATATTTTCTGTGAGCTTATGGTGAATCTTTCCTGCACTCCTTGACTGAATTCTTTGCAGTGTATCTCCAAGGGCCACAGGGGTGTCATGCAGTCGTGTATTTTCTTTAGGTTGCCACCATCACCCAAATGGACTCAGGGACCAGGGCTTTTGTTTAACTGCTGTCTCTTTTGTGCAGTGCTACTTGGAATGTAAATGCAAATTTTTATTTTCTCTCTCTCTCTCTCTTTAAAAAAAAAAAATTGGGAAAGGAAGCATCCATGACACTTCATACTCTTCAGTAAGTACAGACAAGGTTGAGACATTTCGGTACTTTTTTTGTAAGTACTCTGTGTGTGACGTTTCCTGTTGGTGTCCTTATTCTTAACAAAATGTTGCACACTGTTTAGCAATGTGAATGATTAACTCCTGCACTACCCAGGGCATTACTTCTGATGTTGGCTTAAGCTTGTTTATGGTTTTAATGGCTCAGAGCAAACCATTTCTGAACATTTTCTCACCTGTATGCATGGGTTTTTCACTGTGTACGAGTATCATGTCATTGCTGAAACTGTACAAAGTTTTTATAAAATATATTTTATTATGAATCATCGACTTGATGCAATCACACAAACCACGTACATTTTGTGCTTGCTTATCTGACTATCTCAACACCTCTACCAATTCACTCTAGGCCAAAGGTTATACAAACCCTACAGCTGACCTTTGCAGCCTCATATTTGGAATCAGGACCATGAGAACATCTTTGCTTGAGCTTCTAACCACTGCCAGCAGATAACTTCTCCAGTTCCCTAGCAACTTAATTATGCATTGTAGCTGACTTGGAGCCTATGAAGAAGAGACATTGTTGTAAAATGTGATATTACAGATGGCATACTTTTCTAATTTTTAAGTCCTACATTACATTATTTTCTTTGATGGAGTAGAAAGTTCTTTCTGACTTAGAAAGTTATTCCCAAAGTCTTCAAAAGTTATTTGATTTTTTTTTTCTTTTGTTAGCCAATATTGCACAGTCTGATGGTGTGAAATCACTTTATTTTTTTTCTGAAAAGACATTTGGTGATCAAACAGTGGAAACTGGGACCTATGGATACTCCAAATATTTGCAAATGAGCACATATGAAGAAATAAGCAGTACCACCCAACAGTCTTTTCAGGTGGCTCTTTATCAGTGTATTTCCCCAGTACTATCTCTGGTGCATAGTTATAGAACTAGACATATAACTTTCTGTGAACAGGAACTTCCTCTTTTGAAATCTCCAAGTGACAGGTGAAACAACAGGTAGGTGTAGTGATCCTGACTAGGAGACCACTATACACTGAGTGAGTGGTCCTTGAAACAGTTACCCTAAGCAGGCACAGACCTGTGCTGTGCTGAACTAAGCTGTCTGTGTCATGCTGCATAACCCTTTCAGCTGCAGGGCAGTCACCAGCTCATTGAAACTGAGGAGCCTGCAGGCAGCTTCCTCTCAATACCAGTGCTCATGCCTTCTGCGTGGCTTCTGTCTAACAGTGCAGTCAATGGTGGAATCTTTTACTAAGTGTGTCTTCCCAGCTTTGCTGTACGTGGGTCACAGTGCATTCGATGCTGCACCACTTGGGGTCCCTTCCATCTACAGGGCTGTAAGACTGATCAGGCCCACCCAGCACAGGCGTATGAAAGGCAGGTCCTGCTTGACCAACTTGACCTCTCTCTATGACAAGATGACCTGCTTAGTGGATGAGGGGAAGGCTGTGGATGTTGTCTACCTAGACTTCAATAAAGTCTTTGACACTGTCTCCAACACAATTCTCAAACAGAAACTAACTGCTCATGGTATGGATAGATGTGCTCTTCCCTGGGTGAAAAACTCTCTGGATAGCTCAGAGAGTGGTGGTAAATGGAGTTAAATACACTTGGTGACCAGTCAGTAGTGGTGTTCCCCTCAGTATTAGGGCCAGTCCTATACAATATCTTTATTGATGATCTGGATGGGGGAACTGAATGCACCCTCAGTCAGCTCACAGATGACACCAAGTTGGGAAGGAGTATTGATCTGATGGAGGGTAGGAAAGCTCTGCAGAGGGATCTGACCAGGCTGGATCAATGGGCCGAGACCAATTTTATGAGGTTCAAGGCCAAGTGTTGAGTCTTGTACTTGGGTCACGACAACCCCATGTAGAGCTATGGGCTTCGGGAAAAGCATCTGGAAAGTCGCCTGTAGGAAAAGAACCCAGGGGTGAGGGTTGACAGCCGGCTGAACATAAGCCAACAGTGTGCCCAGATGGCCAAGAAGGCCAATAACATCCTGGCCTGTGTCAAGAATAGTGTAGTCAAAATGGCTAGTGAAGGGATCAGCCCCCTGCACTCAGCACTGGTGGGGCCCCACACTGAGTATTGTGTTCATTTTTGGGCCCCCTCACTACAAAGAATGACACTGAGGGGCTGCAGTGTGTCCAGAGAAGGGCAACAGAGCTGGTGAAGGGTCTGGAGCACAGGTAATATGAGGAGTGGCTGAGGGAGCTGGAGTTGTTTAGCCTGGAGAAGAAGAGGCTCAGGGAAAACCTTATTGTTTTCTACAACTACTAAAAGGAGGTTTAGCCAGGTAGGGGTTGGTCTTTTCTTCCCAGTAACGAGTGATAGGGTGAGAGGAAATGGCCTCAAGTTTTGCCAGGAAAGGTTTAGATTGGATAGTACAGAAAGTTTCTTCACCAAAAGGGTTGTCAAGCACTGGAGCAGGCTGCCCGGGGAAGTGGTTGAGTCACCATCCCTGGAGGCATTTGAAAAACATGTAGATGTGGCACTTAGGGTTATGGTTTAGTGATGTACTTGGCAGTGTTTGATTAGTGTTTAGACTCAATGATCTTGGAGGTATTTTCCAAGCTTAATGATTCTATGATTGTCTATGCTATTCTCTCCTTGGAGTGTTAGCTTTAATAAGTAGCATTTTAAATAATATCTTCCAGAGTCTGTGTGCCTTTAGTACTGGGATCATTCCAGGCCAGTACATCCTGTTGCAAAGTATCAGTACAAAGCAGAATTGCTATGAATGGTGAATGTTGCTATATATAGATCTCTCTATATATGCATAAAGATGACTTTTGATAAGACTGTTTATTGATAGGCCCAAAATACATCTAAGACCATGCTGTGCTAAATCTAGAAACAACAAATCTGGGAGAGTTGACTGCCTTAGGAAAACAGGAATAAATTGATAAGTAGTTTAACATATGAGATTCAAAACCTGTGAAAGGCAGACTAGATCAGATTGGCTTTTACGTATGGTTAAAAAGGAAAATAGAAATTTGACCTTCCTTCAAAAATATCAGCTACTACTTGTACAGTGCATGTGACATGCAACACACCAAGAAAGAGTTATTAATGAAGTGGCTGACAGCTTCATCCTACTAGAACACAGCTCATGATCAAACACGAGGAAATGGTCCTTACAAACATCAGTCCATTCCCAGTGGTAGGGAAATGAGAAGTTTTAGATGTCATGTAGACACCTTTCACATTTATTAGAACAATGTGAAGAGCTCCAGAGAGACCCATTCTCAACATCGGAAGACTCTGAGTTCTAGAGAATCACAATACAGTTCACTTCAGGACCTTGAAAAAAATGTAATTTATAGCAAGCAACAGTGCTTCAGGTCAAACAATGCAAAAAATTAGTTGTCACTCAATAATCTCCAATCACCATAAATCACATGGGAAATCTAACTTGCATTGAACTTGGGATCTGTGCTTACTAGGTCTCTGGAGTGACTCATGGGATGAATTTGTCTGATCTACTGCAAG
This sequence comes from Oxyruncus cristatus, assembly GCA_013399855.1. Lineage (NCBI taxonomy): Eukaryota > Metazoa > Chordata > Aves > Passeriformes > Cotingidae > Oxyruncus > Oxyruncus cristatus. The sequence continues at coordinate 311,744 of VXAY01004501.1, forward strand.
TACAGCACTCTGAAACAACAAATATCTTTGGTAAAGATCAAAGCTTTTGAAGATGGTAAATTTGGGTGAAACCAAGTATGATAAAAGAATGAGAGATCTGGCTACAGAGCTTATTGCCTGCATTTACCTGCTATAAACAAATGCAAGTACAAAACAGTGCCTGATTTGCTCATTAGCTTGGAGCTGCACCCATGGAACACAAAACTGGGCATGCTTAGCATGAAAAATGAGATATGTGGGTTAGAGATGTGAAAATCAACTGTGACGTGTGGCTTGTCGCAGCACCAGGAACAGTGCTCAGTTACGAGAGTAGCTGTGCTGACAGAGATATGACTCATACAGTTCATTGCAGCTCAGGAATGACTAGCAGTGATCTGACTAACAATTTGTCATAGGAGAGGATCAGAATTGTTTGCCAATGAGCTTATGGGCAGCAGTAGTGAAACATCTTTGTTGTTATACCTCCCTGTGTTTCAAGAGAGCCTTTCAGTTCAGTGTGGCTGCAGGTGTGAAGTATGGAATAATAATTTTACTTGTTTTACCTCTCCAGAAATAAAAATGTGACTAAGGAGAATGCAACTCCATGAAGAAAAATGTCTCTCCCTCTGAGTTCACTGGGAATGACTTGAAAAGGCTGCTCTTAGAAACACCAACAGATCCACTGGTGCTGACAGCATGCGACAACTTCTCCGAGTTGAGATACGGTAGCCACACAAGCATAAACCCCCCTGACAGTTAGAGATACATTACATAGTCCTTGTTGGCCTTCAGCCATGCTTTCTTTTTTATTTCACTGGGTTATTTTAAGACTACAGGAACCTACGTTTCCCTCTAATCGGATCTCTGTAGCTAGGTGCTCTTGAAGTCCGAGGACTTCAGAAGATAGAATGGCAAAGGAAACACAGTCAGGGAGCCTCTGACAGACAGATTATGTAATGATGCTGAAAAGACAATAAAGATGTGAACATCCAGGACACAGAACAGATGAGACTAGCAGCCAGAGAAAAGCAGGGAGAAAAAGGTCCTAGAATACTCCTTTTACTGTTCTTTTAAGAACCTGGCATAGTTGTTATGAATCCAAAAGATTGGGTTCAGAAAAACAGAACCTGCTCTTTGCAGCACATTGGAAACTAGCATGCAGATTATCTAACAGTGAGAAAAGCCAGTAAAAAGAAAACTCAGTGTTTGGAGGGACATGAAAGAGATCTAGAAATATTTCAGTAGGCTCTACATGTCCTAATAATTTTGTTGCATTGGCTGTAATGGAGCAATTTGCAGGAAAGAAGAAATTGTTGATTTGCTACCTGAGCCTCAACTCATTGCAGTCTGTATCTGCCAGTGGATAGGTGTGACTGTAAACAAGAGATCCGTGACCACTGTTGACACAGATGTGCATTTGAACAATGCCTTTGAGGTTGAAGTTAAGACATGAGCATGCACACTACCTAGGAACAACACATAAACACATGAACATGTGGATTCCTAAAGGTTCAAGGAATGATAAAGGTTTATGAAATGATAAAGGCTTATTAAAGCTGTCTGGATTGGAAGAAGTTGCATTGTTGAATGCAGACAGCACAAATGAGTGGTACTAGTTTAAAGTTCTGCATGTTTTTCTGTTGACTTACTGTCATCTGAGTTTAACTCTGCCTGAATGTGCTGGTGTTGGTACTTTAAATTATTATAATTATTAATAATTATTAAGAATTCTTTATTTAATGTACTTAATTTATAAGCATTTAATTATTTAATTAATATTGTATTAATATTATTTTAAAAATAACATTAATAAATTATTATAATTATTAATAATACTTTAAAGTAAAGTATTGTCACTTTAAATCAAGTCCTTGCAGTTTATGAGTATTAAAACATCCTTACAGGATGTAAGGATGTATTGTGGCTGTCCTCTGCAATGTAGTGCCACACTTCACTACAAGACTGGATCCAGTTGTACTGTATGTATGAGGACATGTATTGCTTCGCTTAAACTTACTTTGATGACTGCTTGACACTTTTTTTGGAAAATAGAATAAACAGTGAAGTGTATTCAAATGTTGTTTCCTAATTTTTGTATGAGGATTAGAACTCCTATCAGCATGTTTGATATTAAGAAAGGCTTTACAAACAAGATCTCCACTAATTCAGATTAAATAGTGATGAATGGTGTGTCCTGCATCTCATTGTGATATGTGCAGAAAAATGAATGAAATGGCATTCAGAAATGGTTGCAGAACTGCAGCCATGCACTTTTGAATATTTTCTCAATTAATTGTGATTTAAAAAAAATCTATTGCTGAGTTCCTCAGAGTTAAATTGTCCCCCAAGACATCCCAGCAGGATCATCTCTCAGTGTGCAGTCTAAGTTCACAAAGTAAACAGTTGTTCTTGTCTCCTAGCATTGTTTCTGCCCATTTTCTTTTCTTGTAACCAGGATTTTGTTGCTTTTTATTCCTTCTGTTGAGACTTTCAATGATATACAAAAGCAATTCCTGGTAATCAGCATGGTGCAGCAGCTGGCTACAGTAGAGGCTTAAAAGTGGACAAAAAAAAATCAAAGCCCATTTTTGTAAAAATGACACCAGCTATCAGGACAAACACAAACTCTGGGGAACCAGCAGTGTTCATGGAATTGTGACACCTTGTGCACAGAAACACAGAGCAAGGCAAACCTTTTCTGGTGGCACCAGAACCAGTAACAGCTTGCAAGTCTGTGGAAGAAGCTCTGGAGATGGATGCCAGCAACAACTAATTGCCTTCTGGAAATAAAAAGGGGTAGCAAAAGGGACATAAGATCTCACAAAACCACTAGAAGTCTTAAAAATTATTTGCTTCAGTTTGAGAATCTGGCTAGGCTATTTTCTCAAATTATTTCTTTTGCTATCACTTTGAGAAACGCAAAGAGAATGACTCAACCCTCTAGCATCTTACATGCGTCTTAGTCATCGTCAATCACAAAAAAGTTACAGTATGGTTCTCATGTTGAATTGAAACACTTCCTGAGAGAATGGGCATACTGGATGCAATGCTGAGTCACTCTCAGCTGCTCACCATTATTAGGTATTCACCATTGCTAAATTGATACAATTAATTTTCCTGAAGTCCCATAAAAGTCTCTTTATCCTCCTGACAGTATTATTTCTTTTTTTTTTTTTT
>VXAY01004501.1:314927-332068 GCA_013399855.1 Oxyruncus cristatus
TTTTTTTTTTTTTTTATTATGGTAGTCAGTTTGCTGCTAAAACAAAGACAAGTCACCTTTTGCTCTTGCTTTTATATTTGAATCTCACAAAGCAATTTCTTTACTCTCATTTTTGTTCAGTTATTTGTGAATCACTGCATCTTTCAGAATCTCAATCTCTAGAACATCATGCTTTTAGGTATAAAGTGAAAGGAAAAAACTCTTAGCCATCTCCTGAAAAGTCACAGGAAAAGAATCACTAGAGAGGCTGACCTACATACCAGACAGTGTCCCTTAAACAAAACAGTTTGAATATTTTCTCTGAATTACTGGGGCAGATATTACCACTGAAAACAGGACATACATATAATAGCCCAGAATGCTTTCCATTTAATGTTTTATTCTTCAGTTCAGTTGACCAACGTGAATTGCTTGAAGGTGATTACTTACTCCCCTAATTTGCACACAACTCCTTTTATTTTTCTTATGATTTTTGGGCACGGGCGATTTAAAGATATAAAAGAACTGTTTGAAAAAAGCTGTATCTGAAAATAGCTCTTAACACAACCCTCTGGTGAAAAGCATGGTCATGGAGGCTGTTCTTCTCTCCAGTCAGAGAAGCTGGATGAGGAATGACCCCTGATCCTGGAGTTCAAGATACCATGATTCTGCCTGGTAAAAGAAGAAAGCAGGTTTCAGAAAGTAATACTGGCGATGGTTTTTTGGGTCTGCCTTAGCAGTTGCCCAGTCTGGGGCAGAGAGAGTAGGAGAGACTGATTTCATGGGAGGCAGATCCCAAAAAGTGGCTGGCCTTATTTGCTAAATCATCAGACAATGCACTCCATATGTGACTAGCACAGTGCAGGGATCCCATATGTTAAAAGTACACTGGAGATTTTCTGAGGGTGTAGGTATTATGTTTTGCACTCCATGAACAAACTTTCCAGATCTCTTTCCTCTAAAGTGGAGTACTGTATTTCAAGCTGAAGGCAAACAACTCCCCTTCTTCTCCCTCTGAAAAATGATTCCTGTTAAATCATGAAAAGCTATTCTTAAGTCCTTACCAGGCTAGAAAATTTGCACTCTCTCCTAGTGCATTTCATGTGAATGAAAAGAGATTCCTGTGCTTTGGGAGCTGCTAATGGCAAAAAGAGACTTTCCAGATTTTAAGCCCCCTGAAAGAGAATAGCAATAAACTTTTCAAGAGAGAAAGGAACATTACTTCTGCCACTGCAGAATTATCCTTTCTCCAGAAATATCACTTTCCTTTCCTTTCTCAGCTCATTCCCTTTCCCCAGTGTGCTTCCTTGACCTCCACTTCTGTGGCTTGAACCCTGCAAATTTCAAGGTCTAGGCTAAAATAAAGACTGGAGCTGTTACACCATGACTGATGATGAGGTAGAAACTGCATTTTTCTTATGGATGATGCAGAATTTGTTTTTAAGAATTGTCATCTGTGTAAAAGCTTGACTCAACGCAGGCGTCAGTGATTCCAAGAAACGGGGTAATGTGTGTTGCAAAAGGGATCCTAAATAGGATGGTGCTTTTCTTCTATATAGATGGCACAGTCTGTTCAGACCAACAAAGAGGTAAATGGCATGACAACACCAATCTTTTCAACTTCTCCCTGACACATTTTTTGTGTCTATTGCTGTGCCAAGAACCTATTTTCAAACAGAGCTTAAATGTTGTCACAACCCTTGTTTGTGTGGGACTTTCCCCAGGTCAGATCATAGATTGCAGGGCCTTTGGTATCTTCTGTTATTTCCCTTTGAAAGATTAACAGGAGTGGATGTTAATATAAGTAATCTGAATTCAAAAGAGCCTCAGAATCATTACTTTCCCTAGTGTAAGTAGACAGTTTTTAATGTGTTCTCCTATTTATTTTATTAGAAAAAAATACTAAAATGTGGGTAGTTTAGGAAGTGTTTTATAACAAGCTTTGGACAGCAGAAGCATTTAAATATTTTAATGAGTGTCTTGCCTTGAGTATATAAAATTAACTGAATTGCACTTAATTAGGTCATCAGAACTTTCTAATATTTTTATACATTAGAGACAGATTTGAAACTCAGTAAATATGAGTCTGCAGTTTTTTTTAGAAAAACTGATAAGGTCTAGAAACTTTAATACATATCTATGCTGTGCAAAACTTGAACCTGATCTCTTGATTTTCTTGTTCTCAACTGTCTGATTTTTTCTACTAAGGAAGGCTGTTGCTTTTGTAGAAGATTAAAATGGATTTGTGATATGAGTACACACTCAATAGTTATCAAAGGCAGAATGTCAGTAGCTGTTTGTGGCCTGTTTTATTCAGGCAGAAGAGATTTTTACAACTGAACCCTCTTACAACACTATTCTTTATCTATATGAGGTAGTAGATGTCCTCATAAAAATTATAAAGGCCCCAACAAACACCACCCCATTGTGATTCCAAGTTTCATGTGAGTTGGATTCTCAGTTGATGTAAATGTGCACACTCTCATTTATGGTAAAAGGCTGTTAATATGTGTCAAGTTTTTAAAAATTAATTAAAATAATTGAAGTTCAAACTTCTACTTTCCAGAGCCTCATTTTATTATCTTAAATAACAATTAAAAGTTCAACTATGCCGGTGTTACATCCCAAACATCATTTTGGTGCCACTGTGTAGAATGCAAATTTCCCTGTTTCTATGCTGGAAGTTTTGCATACACGATATATTAACTTGCATAATTAGAGACACCCTGAACAAAGCTCAATAATTTTTCCTCCTTTTGGTAATTCTGCTTTGGGGAATGACACTGTTCCTGCTGTCAAAGCCTCACATTAGGAAGAGAGAAAAAAAAATCAATTTCAACAACAAATTGATGGAAGCTGAAGGACTTTGTTCCATATCTGTGCTGACACCTTGAGGGTAACCAAAGCCATGTGCTCTATATTTGAAAACCTAGAAAACGAACTCATATTCATGTTTTATCTATTTATCAAAAGAAAGAGAAACTAAACCATCATCAGAAGCAGGAAAAGCTAGATGGAAGTTTAAATTGCCTTCTATGCCCAGGTACTGATCTTTAGCCATACCAAAGGCAGGCTTGGAAAGCCAGTTGTGTTCTTCTAAAAAAAGGCAATGGTGGGAGAAAGGTCACTGATTATATTCCTCATCTGATGCAGAAAGTCTGGATTCAGGTTTTTACTGTACAGTGACCCCAAAACCTCCAGTGATCCTAGAATGATATTTTTTTCTTGAGAATTAAGAGGTATCCAGATAATTTTCTTCTGCAAATGTAAATGTCTTCTCTTGATCTTGCCTGTTCTAACATATATTCATAAAACTGTATTCTGATACGCATTTTAGAAATTTTTTTTATGTAAGCACTGTAGATAGACAAAACAAAATTGCTTTTTGAATCAAGCCTTTCTAGCACCTAGACAAGAATGTGGGGTCCCATATGTTTTTATCATTTTACTAAGTCTGTGTGAAAGACAGGCAGAATTGCAGGCTTTCTGCTTAACGTGGATAGGAATTGTTCTCCAGCTATTACCTCAAAAGAGGCAGAGGAGAAGGAAGAGTAGCACCAGTCTTTCTTGGCTGCCTACAGGAAGGGGAACGCTACAAAAATGTTATATGGGACTTGTGCTTCTCCTCTCCTAGTTGTAAATTGTAGGATTCTCCTGCGTTGGTAAGGGATCTATTTACTGCATTGAAGGTCCAAGCCTATGAGATGCAGTTTAGTCCTCCGGTTACCTTTGAAAAGGAGTCTTATATATGAATAACCTAGATGGAATGGGCTTTTTTTTTTTTTTCATGTATATGAATTACATTTACATGCAATATATGTATATATATGTGTATACATACCAGTATGTATTTATACCTCTGTGGGTTGCAACCGCAAAAGATCGTGATTTTCTTTTTGCTATATCTGGAGACTTTGGTTTGCAATGAGCTACATCTGAAATCTTATTATGATCATCATTTACAGGTACCCAAAGTTTGTCTTGCTTATGAGAGCAAATTTCTTGGACATTTTAGACCCTCAGGAACCTGGAGATGCCAAAGTCTCATATTGACTCAGGAGAGGGACCTGAAGCACTGAACAAACCAGTACAGCTGGGGCATGCAAGGTGGTATAGAAATTCTCTTCATTGAAGTAACCAGTGATGATCATTTTGGTGACCATGAAGATTGTTCTTTTTTTCTCCATCTAACCACTCTGACTGCTGTACTTTCCAAAGTAACATTGTCACACTGTACTGGGCACAGAAAAGCTCATGTTGGAGTGACTTGCCTGGAGACTTTAACAAGAGAAACAAGACTGGAGACCCATGTCAACCTCTCTATCTGTTTGAAAATAAAACTACACCCCCAGTTCACAATGTTAAATCCCTTGCCTTTCATGGCTGGTCATGCATCCACTAGCCCTGAAATGCAGTGCATTTTTTTGGTTTTGCTTTTATTAAAAAGAACATAATGACCAGAATGAATGCAATACATCAAAACTAACTGGAAATTAAATATTGTTCTCCTTTATCACATTCAGATATTTCAGTAAAACAATGACTTTGTGACATTTTTGTAAATAATCAGCTGGAACCATCGCTAGAATGACATGTCATTTGATGTTTTGTCAGACCTGCAAGCTATTACAGAAGTTAAATTCTTTTTCTGTCCTTAGGGAGGCTTAACATATCTATGTTAGAGAGGAAGACACTGTGACACAGTTTCAGTTTGTTTGCCCAGTGACATGTTTTCAGGAACTAAACAAAAATGTTTCTTCTGCTCTATGTGTATCACGTATTTCACAGTGCCTTTGCAAACTCAATAAAACTCCATCTTGCATACCATTCCCCAGCAATCAATGTTCATTCCTAACACATCTGCTTGGATTTTGCTTTAATCCTTCTCCGCTTCATCTGTTTTTATCAATATCTCAGAAGTTTGTGTCAACTAGTCTCATATTCTAGCATATCTGCAGAATTGACTTGATAATCTGAAACTTTTAGGAAAAATCAGCAATGAAATAAAGTAACATAAATATATTTAGATCTGACAAATACAATGTGACTAACTGTGCTTGTTGGCATAGCCATGACATTTTATACCTTAGGTTTCCTAGCACCCATTTAGAAAAAACCCACATTGTAATGAAAGAAAACTTCCTAAGAAAAATACTCAAAAATATTAAATGGGAGCAGTATATACTGCAATATTGCAATGATCGCAGTATTGCAATGATAGACTAAAGAAGATACCACCCATGGATGTAGAATAAGCATTCTGCAATGATGCGTATATATGTCTATTAGTCAAAATTTAGAATCATATTTGGATTTTTAATTTGAAAACTTTGATTTTTCTCATTTTTTAAAATCCAGTATATTCTTATCATGAAGAAATTGATAACAAATATTATAATCCACTAAGTTATCAGGATGGTAAATTGAAAAAGTGTACTGTGTCACGGTAGTTCTTGTTCTAAGTGAGATACCGTTTGTTTTTTGAAAGTGTTAACCAGTCCACAAAGCAAATGAATCCCAAAGAAAGACATATTTTCTGAGATGACTGATATAATCTCAGGCTAAATCTTGAGGATAAAGTAGTTTAAATGTCAAATGCACACCATCCTTTACATTTTATATCAACTATGTGATGAATGTTTTCTCTAATCATTGTGAAAGGCCAGTCTTCCAAAGTATAGCTATCTCCAAAGAGTTCATGATCAGTATTGAAACAGCAATTAAAACAATTTATATTCATTTATGACTGAGGGTGGACTCACACTTGTGTTCCAGAGATAAAATGGGCTCTGTACCATTCACAGGACTTTGAACCATCCCACCCCTATTGGAAACAAACTGAAAGAGTGGACAAATACGTATCTGTCAAAGGAAGCAATTTCGTCAATGCTACAGCCTGTTTGTTAAAAGGATATAGACCTGCTGAATTGCTAGTAGTACTCAGGACAGAGGGAGTTCCTGCAATTCAAGTATTGCAAAACTTTTTAGAACCAGTTTCTGGGCTCACAAGATTTGCAGAGCTAACGCAAGTCTATGAACTTTTCCCTGTCTGGTGCATAAAGATTTCCTCTCCTCCACCCCCCCACTAAATACATTTAATTTTCCTAAAGTTCAGCATGTGTTTTATGTTAGAACATGGCAATGCCTCCAAATGCTGTGTTAGCAAAGCAGATGTGCTGTTACCTCTACACCTTCTTCCCCCTTCTCCCTCAAGTTTATGCAAGGAAATTTCCGGGGAAATTTTAGAGTTATCTACTATCCCATTCACTCAATGTGAAACATTAGCTATGAATATTTCTCCAGTGAATGTCTGAAGTCATGAACCATCATCTTCTTTTCTGCACACGAAGTTGGGTATCACAGAAAGAGTAACAGGCACTATCCTAGAATATGAACAGCTTCTCTTCACCAGTTCTGTGAATTCTTTTCCTTTTTATTTCTCATTCTCTTCCAGGGTTCAGCTGAAGTGGGTACGATTAAAAGATTAATGTTTCAGACCCCTCCAAATTATGGAAGACTGAATGTTAGGTAGTAGAGTCCTTGGATAGGATTTTAAGGTTAAAATAAATTTTCTACATACAAAGCAGTGTTAAAATACCTTAATAAAATGAAGCAGTTAGAGGATTTACACAAGTAAGAGATGGAAAGTGAAGGTGGTTTCAAGACATGTCTTTTTTACATTTTTCAGCATTTGTGTTGATGGTCTTTTGCCTTTTTGTGCTATCACAATAAACCTAACATCTATGCTGATTAGTGCTAAGAAGTGGAGGAAAAAGAACTAAGAAAAAATAATAAGAACAAATAACAAGAAAAAATAATCAGAAATCTGAGCCTGTCTGGTTTTATTTTTTGTTATTTTTGGGTTTGACTTCTTTTCCATAAAGTTTTCCTTAATTTTTTCGCTTTTCTAAAAATTACCTCTCCCAAAGACTTAACCCACTACAAATCTTGCTTTTCAAATGTCCCCTTAAAAGCTTCTTAGGCTTCTCACACACATGGAGACAACAGAATGGGAAGGGCAGGCATCTTGGTGAAGCACAGTCCTTCCATCCTGCGGTGTGACCCTGATGTACTGCCCCGACTTGGAACATATGCCTGGTGTGACCAATCCCTTCTTTTCCATGCTTCAAATATATAGGCATCTGAAATCATGTCTGGTCATGCCTCAGCTGTGGGAAAAAATATTTTCCAAGTAATTTTCTCTGCTCCATCAACAATGCATTGTAACTCTTTACAACAATGGGAAGTAACTAGGATTTGATATTAATGGATTTCCCACCTCAAGGTGGACTTTTGCTTCTAGCCTTTCGTAGAACTGCTTTATTATCAAGCTTCTGACTTCTCAGTATAGTTACAGTTTCAGATTGGATGCTGGCAGAGACCTATGAATTCTTTTAATGATCGAATAACTAATGAGAAAATGCTGTAAAACTTGCAGATTTTTAAATAATTCATACTTACCTTAGAAGACTTCTACACTTTTTTTCTGATTGCAGACAGAATATACTTCAGCTGAGACATTTTCCTACTGATCTGATTTCTATGTGATATTTTTTCTGCTGCTCTGGAAATCAATTACTTGGATGACATAATAGGCCCCCATTAAACTACATGGAGCACAGTACAATCTGTTTCATTTCAAGCCAAGACAGCCAAATTAAAGTAAATCATAGAGACACTCAGTTTGTTGCTATTTATAAAATTAGTCACCTGTGGCATCATCCTGGATGAAGTCCAGTGGATGAAACAATGTTGGAACAGTGCTATGAGCACTTAAAATATATAGGACATGGTGTCTCCCTTTTGTGTTTGGAAGTTGCACATCTTTTACTTTGAGGATGGGAAGTTCCTTTCCATTCATTATCAACCACATATAAAAAGACAACAAAATAGTTTTAAAAAGGGGATATTTTGTTTTCCTAGCAAAATTTTATATCTCTGTTCTCTTCAGTTATTAAAAATGACAAAATTGCAGTTAGAAACTTGGAAGATGAATATCAAAATTTTGCAGACCCAAAGGATTTGACAAAAAGCAATTCTGCTTTTTCTTTTGTTGCCCAAAATCTATCTAGCATATTAGGTTATAGAAACCTAGAAAAATAGATCCACAGAAAGTGATGGGATTAATCCAGTGTATGACTTCTGTTTACCCAGAGTAATCATGACTTATATTCCTGTGTTGTTTTGTAAGTAAAAAACCAGTCTGACTTTCTCCCACCTAATATTCTGAGGATAAGAAGATTTTGCTGTTTTCTACAACTCGTCATGTCAATTTCATTAGTAGTTTTTCTCAAGAGGCCACACACAGTGCTATCAATACGAGACCTGTTGTAGCGTTAGTCAGGCTCAAATAATTCTCATTCAGTGATGTTAAATTTACTTTTACATCTGTGGAAAAAAAAATTGTCTGATGTGCTTCTCATGTAACACAGAAGTTCTATTCTTCTTAGTAGCTGTTTGACCTTATAGGGCTTTGTGCCACTAATAGGTGCCACTTTTAGTGCATATGAATCAGTTAAGCAGTGCCATTGAAACAAGGATTTAAAAGGTTAACTGAAAGGATGATGGGGATGTTGGTACCTTGCTCTGAGGAATGCCATGTTTATGTAACAGAAGCAAGGACAAGGTTTTTGAGGATTAACTAAGAGAGATGGTACCTTGCTCCAAGAAGTTCTGCTTACGTTGAAATATAGCAGAAGATGATTTGTTCTGTTCTGTTCTAGTAAAGATAGCGGGAAGGTTGACCTAGCAGTCATAAATAGAGATAGGAACGGCATCCAGGGAGGTAAAGGAGCAGTGAGTCAAGGGGGGTTTTGCAAGCCCCTAACATGGAGTCAGCAGAGCAAAGAAAGTTGAGAAGTTCAGCCGAGGAAGAGGAGTAAGAGAGAGACCCCCTGAGACTGAAGAAGCCAGAATGATCCTCAAATACAGACCCAAAAAGACGATTCCAGAAGGCTCTGCCTCAAGCTCCACCCAAACCCCATCTATTATGAATATTATAATTAGATGTTGAAATGTAATGAATGCATGTAAAGATGTTGTAACCTCTCATGGAAAGTGAATATAATCACGAATTTCTCGATGGATTTTTCAGAACTACTTTGTCCAATTTTAATCGGGGGCTCTCCAACGTTGTATGCAATAAATACCTCGCTGCTTAAAGACACAAAATTTGTTTCTAAGCAGTTACTTTATACCATTTTTTTGGCATCACCATGTTAAAGCTGCTGGCATCAAGAAGGCCCGTCAGCTGGTTTAGTTCAAAGCAATGCAGTTTAAACATCAAGTATATGTACCTATATACATATATATGCATATATATTTACATGTGCAATTTAGAAAATGAATTGTTTAGAAACAGTTTTCTGTAGCCTTTCACAGCTCAGAGCTGAAAAGTGAACTGATGATGCAGACACTGCTGGATTGGTTTCAATGGAATATTTATTGCATAGGTGATTCTCAGTGTTAGAATGTGATTGTAAAGCTTTGGCAAAAAAAGCATTGATTTCTGAAAAAAAAAGGCATTAATTTTCATTTGAAATGACTTAGTCCTTTTCATTTGACTTTTCATTTTCAACTGTCTGTGAACAGGCACTAACACCTGTCAAGAAAAAAGGGGGTTCTGCTGAAGAAACTTGCTTTATCATTAATTTTGGTTAATTCACTTATCTCGTAAAAAATCCTGGATCCAGTAATGGAACAAAAACAGTCAACAAGTGTTCATGGAAGTCTGAAATATCGTGATAAGCTGACACCATTTTGATCGGGACCCTAATTTATGCACATCTCATTGCTGATCCTTGCTCTGCCTGTGGCTGGTGTCACTAGCTGGAATTGACTAATCAGTGAAATTTTGGTTCATGCTTCAGCCACAAAAAATTAAGAGAATAAAAATTCAGGCCAGAGTAAGGTAAAGCAATATTCTCAGTGGAGGGAAAAAAAAAAAAAAGAAGCAAAAAAGATCAAACAAGTATAATTAATTTTTATTTTACATTTGCCTACAATATTTCAGGCAAACCTAAATGGACCTAAAATGAAATGCTGTGCATTGTTTTCAGTTTTTTTATACCTGAACTAACAGAAATTCTGAAACAATTACTTGCATTAAAAATTCAGACCAATTAAACAATGTTCTCTTTGAATAAGCACGTATCCAATTGTGTATCAAATCTGCAAATAATTCCAAAGAAATTTTTTGTGTGCAAATTACATGGATTTTTTATTTTACTCATCTTTACGAATATTCCTAAAAGGGTGAGTACAGAACTGTGACCACAGTGGGAGCTTTTTCTCAGCTCGCATTTTCTAAATATTGATTTATTTGCAGAAATATTAAAAAATTGTCCCTTTGCTTTGTGTCTTTCTCTTTTAAACCTTCAGGTTTTTGGTTTTTTGTAGACCCCTCCTCTTTGAGCAGGAGATTGGTCTCGAGATATAGTGAGTCCCTTCTGATCTGATCAGTGTTATGAATTATGATTCCCTCTGTATGATCAGTGTTTGTAAATGCCTTTTAAAGTTCTCTTTTCGTGGACTATACCATCTTCTGCACTACTGAGGGAATAAGACAGAAGTACTTCCTCATCCCAATAAACAGTCTTCACAATGCAAATTCTTTATTTACGTACAGAACTAGTATATCATATAGCACTAGAAATTCACTTATCAGTGTGCCTGAACTCTGATATGTCAGGTTACTGTAATGAGCAAGAAAATTGTTTGTTTTACTGGCCTCTTTACACAACCTTAGGCTTATCCAGCAGGGATGTCAGTGTAACTTGAAGATTCACACACTTGAGATAACAGCAGCAATTCCAGTAAGAGCCATCAATTTTTACTATTGGGCCCTTCATCTGTATTCCTCAGCATGTCCCTCAAGTAGTTAGCAAAACCCATCTGCACTACTCGTGTTAGTGCTGATGAAAGAGAGTGGAAGAGATACCTCATCTGCTTTGTACCCCACTCAGGAATGAGGTGTCAGTTTGCCTCCATAGCCCAGGAGATCCTGCATAGTTACTGTAGCCTAGGCAAGTAACTCTTCCAATGCCAAAGTTGGGTTGTGTGGATCCCATCTTCAGTTACAGTGAAGATAAAGCTGAAAATCTGGAGTTTCATTTAACATCACCAAAATCCTGGACCCTTTACACCTATAAAGTATTTCTGTGAAATTTCCCTGCTTAAGGCATCTTTGAGACACTTATTCTATTCTAAGACTACAATCAAAATATTTACTCTAGAATGGTCAGAAACATATGGTCTCCAAAACCTTCCAGATATCTCTAAAGATTTTACTCCTATTAGTATTTCCAAGGTGTAACTGAGATGAAATGATAGTATTGTAAATCCTCCTTAACCAAAGGAAATCAAAAGCTTCCAGGTTGCCACAATTTAAATACTAGTGTGATAGACACCTAGTTTTACTGCTAAGTGCATATTTCTTTGTGAAGACATTAAAGTGCATCTGTTTTGACTTTTAGTAAGTAGAGGAAAGCTAGTGTCTGTTCATCCGAAGAGTACAAAAAAAAAAAAAAAGATGACAGAATTAGATCAATCAATTTAATTTCTATTCACAGAATAAATCTGGAACAGTTTGCATCACCTAGAAAACAACAGGGAGAGAAGCAGAAGTCAACATAGATTTGCCAAGAACAAATCAGAGCAAAAGAAACTCATTCTTTCAGTGACCAAGTAACAGGTTCTGTGACAGGTGAGAAGAGGAAGAACACATGTATCTCTACTTGAGCAAAAGTTTTGACACAGTCTTAGTTGATATTCTCATGTCCAAGCTAAGCAAAACATAGCCTTTATTCCGTGGGCACATAACTGATAAGATAACCACACCAAAAATCTAATGATTCTCAGGGTTCTGTGTGTGGGGGTCTGCCTTAGATCTGCTTCTGTTCAAGGTTTTCATTAGCAAAACAGATGGTGGAATAGTCAGAATGCTCATTAGTTTTGTATCTGACACAGTGTTAGGAAGAACCCCAAATGTGTTGAAGGATAACAGTAAAAATAAAAATCTGGAGAAATGGATTGGAAAGATAGGATGTAACTTATTCTATATTAGGAATGAGAGTAAGGTTAAGAGACAAGGGCAAGATGGTACAGGCAAAATCAAAGAGGCAAATTCATGACAGTAAACATTAGAAAGCAAGTTCTTCAAAAAGATCTTAAAATTATAGTAGATCACATATTGGGTATGGTTCACAAATGCTGGATTCTTTCGGAAAGATGAATACTCTGATCATGATGCACAAACAGAAATATAGCCCACAAGATACATCCTATGATCAAAGGTGGTAGAAACTATGAGGAGGTAAGATTGGAAGAGTGGATGCTATCAGACCTAAAAAAGAGTTGGTTGGCAAGAAATTTTAAGAATCTTAAGCCATTCCTGTTGCAAAAGGGAAACAATAACATTCTCTGTATCCACAAAGAATGGGAAAAGAAGCAAGACAGTTAAATGGGCACACAAAAGATTAAAGTGCCTAGAAATGTTTCCTAATAATAAAGTCAACTGAACATGCTAGATTTAGGAAGACTGGATAGTCTGTCACTGAAAGTCTTTAATGAAAGTTAAGCTATAAATCTTTCTGAGATGACATCAGTATTGCTAATCTTCTTTAAAGCATTTTGATGGATCAAACTGGTTTGTGTTTTTGAGTCTTCTGGAAGGACACAGCCTAGTAGGTAAAATAAGGACTATTTTGTTCTCATGTGCATTACTGTAAATCTGAATTTTACTTATCTAGAGAGTCAGTATTGGACATTAGTGTATCATTTCAGTAAGGTTGGACACTTACATTTTATCACATTTGCTTTCAAAAATTCTCCTTTTGCTTAATTGAGATAGAACTGGTAGCAGCCACTGCACACCACTCCTAGTTCTTGACTCTTCTAAGTGTTTTTCCATAAGCATAGTTATTAACACTGGTGCATAGTGTTATGTGTGGTCTATTGCATTTTCTCTAATTACACGTGCAGCATCCAAATATAGTGGCCAAAGAATAGGAGTATTAAAAAAATTTAACTGTATGAAGACTGGTGTTTATAGCTATATGTAACTATATATATATTGGCTAAAAGTTGGGAAAGGTTTTATTTCTATTAGACTGGAATGTGCCCAAGTGAATTTGATGGCATTAGAGACATTTAGAGGCATTATAATCCCCCTCTGTTCTGTATCTGCAGTGAAGCTCTCCCTATAATAACCTTGTTCCATGGGGTCCAGGACTAATCAATTCATGGGCTTCTGTCTTGTACTTGGTCATCTTTTAAACCAAATTAATACCAAGGCTGCAGTGAAAGCTTGTTGTACATCTTTCACTTGGGTGGGGACCCTGACTGAAAGAGCACTGTCTGACTGAGGTTTTCCCAAAGTTGAGATGTCCAGGAAGTTTTCTTCATTTAGGTCCCCTTGTGTCTAACAGAGGGCAAACTCATGCTGCAGCTTTTTCGTCAGTGGGTTTTTATCTAAACTCTTCCTCAGTCAGAACTTTTGTTGATTTTTTTTTTCTATCTTGAAGCTCCCAGGACAGGGTGTGTAAGTCAAGTACATATCAGAATGCATTGAGGACTTCGCTTATTATTATCAAACTGCAAACTTCTCAGCACTACAATAAACTTAGTTTCCTTCAAACTGTCTACACCACTTTGTAAAAATAAACTCCACACCTCACTCATGTTCCTATATGAATTTCCAGTTTTCTCTCCTTTCCTCTATTTCCCATCATAACACCATTTGTTTCTTCCTGTATTCCTTACCTGCATTTCTTTAACCTGGAGACTCAACAGGAGATGGTATCTGCTCTGGCTAGCCCAGACACATGTGCTTGTGAAATAGTGCTGTTCCTTCATGGGTAAATGCCTGGTACTTTTTCATTAAGGATCTGCAACACAGATTTAGCCCTGGAAGCTGCCCCAGGAGCTTTGGGGCTCTCACTGACCACAGTCACATTTGTGGGTAAATCTTCCTTTCCCAAGGCAGGGCTTGAGAAAGTTTTGGATGGAACTGGCAGATAAGCATCCCACTCCAACAGATTAATTGCAAAAGAAATCTTTTCTTGAGGAAAACAGGCCAAGCTTTTCCCCTGCCACCTATCCACCTTCTTACAAAAAACTATTTAACCTCCTAGCTGTAGCTCACACAAAGAACCTAGTAGCAAACCTTCTTATTTCCCACACATATTTATGTTTGCCATGTCTGTACTGCTATACATTTTAATAAATATGCAGCATGTCTGCTGAGTAAGACAAAGAGAAGTCTCCCTCCACAAGCAGCAGAAAAGGAAATATAGAAACAAAATCTATGATTAAAGGAGACAGCAAAAATCACCTCCAAAATTTTATTAAATAGAAACATCTGAAGGCTTGTTAGCACTTGTACTGGATTTAAGATGGGTATTTTCCTGCCAATGAGAATAAATTCGAGACCAAATTATTTTGGTCCAGTTTCGATTAAAAAAAAAGAAAATAAAAGGAAAAATGTCTTTTATTCATTGTTCCCCGGATGTCAATTATTTCCTGAGTCATAAGCCTTTCATTTATAAACAGTTATGTTCTTAGAATTTGAAAGGCAAAAAAATATTTTGTGCACAACTCCTTTCGGAAGAAAAACACTCTTGACTAAAAATATATCCCATGCATTGTCAGAAAAAAATAAACGAATCCAAGGCAGAACAATTTGCTTTAGCATTAGCTATAAAGCACCTGCAATTTGCCTCTCTTGCCACATTAACCAGGGTACACTGTGCCATAGAAAATGAAAGGGGTTAGAGCGCCTCTTCTTTTATCTGCAAATTTCTGCCCTCTTATTTGTGACTGTTTCCTGGTCCTTTTCCCCAAGTGTATCCCATGATCTTCTTCTAACTGATGGATTTGTGAGAGGTTGTGATGCTGTGCTATGTGTGTATTATATTTGGCTCTTGCAAGAGGTCAGTCAGGTGTGGGGAGCTCATAGTCACTGCGCTCTAGTTCAGCATAAAATTTTCTGATGGACTTTGGTGTAATCTGAAGTCAACAGAAATTTCTTGTAAATCCATTAATCCCTCAAGCACAAATTGTCTCAAATGTCACTCAGTCTTCATCTAAGAAGGTGAAAACAAATTCCCATAATGTGTCATTTTTACATACAGAAAGCAATAATCTCAGTCCCAGCTTTGAAGCAAAGTAGTTCCCATGAAAAGCAGATTGAATCAATCACTTTGCAGTATGCATGTTAGGACAAAAAAAGGATCTTTGCCTAGATAATATTATGAACAAATGAAAAGCTGAAGTTTTAACTTCCCTCTGAAATTTATTAGGGGAAACTATCCTAGATATCATCAACATTAATGATATATAATCAATAATTTAATACTTGGGCTTGAAATATTTGAATCTTTTGGCCCTGTGAGAAGAAGGACTTCTATTTCCTATCAAGAGCTCTACATGAGAATTCAAGAACAAGCAGTTCATCCCATGACATTTCCTTTGCTCAAACAGACAAGGTGACACATAAAGCCCAGGGGCAAAGAGAAACCTGATAGCTATGTAGCTGAGCTGTAGTCGGAAGTGGTGAATTCCCTCAACCACAGGGAAAGCTTCCTGTTCTTTGTAGATGAGCCTATTATTGGAATACACTTGCCTGCAGTTAATCTTCAAAGTAATTAAATGGAAAGGAAGCAATTAAATCACTGAAAAGGAATTGCATCTGGTTCAGAGGGAAAAATCCAGGCCTAGGAAGTATTTCAATGATAGCTGGATGTACTCAGTGTAAACAGGTATCTTCCTGTTTGCACAGATCATTAACGTTTATATGCTAAGAATATCTTGTGGTAATCAAATGAGGTTGAAATGCAGAAGTTATCATTATTGTGGCCTATGAAGTACCAAGTGGAGAAATGTTGATATATATTTTTCCTAGGATGGGATAAAATTGAAACCCATGCCCCTTATATTTGCATATATTAGCTCAGCACCTTAAAACCTAGTAAAACAATGTACATTTACTGCTGTTGAGAATGTAGCTCAGCACTTCAGTAATCACATCCCAAAGAAGGAAGGCCATATAAATGAAAATGTGGGGCATGACTCTTACAAGTCTTCAAAGAGAAAGAAAGTCATCTAGAAAGAGCTTGTAGTGAGTCCTTCAAATCAAGTGTCAGAGCTATGCAAAACAGGACAGTGCATTTAAAAGATTGACAGAAATCTTTAAATAAATACAATAGAAATGTGTTGAAAGAACCATTTGCCATACATTTATCTTTTATGCTTGTTGGTTAAATTCATTAATTCCCGCAAGACAGCAAATACCAACATATGTCTAAGGTGCACCTTTTATTCAGAGTGGAACAAGGGATCCCATATATTGCTCCAGTCTATAGTTGGATGGAAATCCATCAAGACGATCTTGCAGACATGTACTCATCAAAGCTCTTACCAACACTGAAAAGTGCAGGTAGTTAAACAGTTGATAGGTAGTTAAAGAGCAATTATATTCACTAAAAATCTGTAGTTGGGAATAGAGATTCTGTTGTAAGAGCATAAGGAACCCTAAGAGCTTACCTTCTTCTTTTCTTTGTCTTTCTTATGTTTTTTATTTTTCTCTGGAGCTCTGGTGTTATATGGTATCTCATTATTTTCACTGTTGCTGTCACCTAAGAGGCTCGCAGCTGGGCTAGATGACAACAAAAGTTGATGTCCTGATAGTAACAACTATAGGAAAGTTAGGATAAGCTGCCTGGGACACACAATGCATAGAGGTAAATGATGGTTGCTATGACTGAGAAAAAGGAGGTGGTGCAGAAAAGAAAGCTGACATGGTTAGAACAATAGACTCAAACTATACTTGTGGAAAAGGAGTAGCAAGAAAGAAGTTGGTAGGAGAAACTAGGATCTGAGAGGATGAAGGTATGGATAGGACATGCAGGTGTTTAATTGGACAAAAAAGGCCAACAGGTGGCAGTGGTAAAGATGTAACTTTTTGCTCAGGTAAAGATAAATTTGAGCTGAAAAATGTGCCTGGGTTTGTACCTGAGACACAAACATTTGTTCCTGGGGCAGGGAGATGGGAGTGAGGGTTTGGAGAGAGAACAACAGTACAGACTGTTTGCCAGCAAATGTTACATACAACAATCTTATTTACTTAAAGTGGTTTACCAGGTGGCCAAAAAAAAAAAAAAAAA
>VXAY01004501.1:332077-342746 GCA_013399855.1 Oxyruncus cristatus
TTTGTTTAAAAGGTTTTCCCCGGGGGAAAAAAAAAAAAAAAAAAAAAAATCCTTCTGTGTTACATATGAAGGACCAAACTTTAATTTTGAGTACACACTGCTGTTTTCCTATTGAATTAGCCCAGTTCCATACAGGTCCTTGATGTAGATAGCCCTAGAACCTTTCTTTTTATCTTGTAACAGTCTTTACCTTGCTTTAGTCTCTCTCTGCTCTCAGAGAATGTAATGGAAGATGCCAGTCAGCTACATTAGCATTTCCTTCAAGATCAGCTCATTGGGATACATCTGCATTGCTATAATGCAGGTAATACAGTACTTGGATGCTTAGTTCCCCATACATTACTGTCTACCTGTGTCACACCTTAATAGAAAGAATTCAGATTTCATGATGTGGAATTTATTCAAATGGGACATATCAGTATATTAGACAATTTAGTTGTATGGTTCTCAGTGTAAAAGTTTCTTGCATTCTTAGAGATATGCCTTGTAGCACAAGTACAATTGAAGTCTATGTGATACTTCCAGAAAGGTCCAATTTTTGGGACTAACCTAAGAATAGTCATGTCTTGACAATTTTTACATTCCACATTGCCATGGGCTGTTTTATTTTTATGACTATTCAGATGTTTGCAAAAAGGGGTATGTCTGTGGGAAATCAGGTTCTTCAGCCCATGCCAAAAAGGTTCTCAGCAGCATTTGGCTTCCTTTATGTGAGGCATGGACTAGCGATGGGGTAGCAAGGAACCTTTGTATAAAGAATCTACATTCAGCTATCTGTGATCCTTGCCAAGCTGGAAGGCGTCAGAAAAATTTCTGTTTGTTCAGTAGAGACTACTGAGATTTTAACGAACAAGCCCCCATTCCTCCCCCATACCATCTGCAGCAACATGCTAGAAATCCACTAAACTGCCAAAAAATTATGCTCCCTGTTTAAATGCAGGTATTGCAGCTGCCTACCACGGACCAGTGAGATGCTGGGCATAAGGAAGAAGAAAGAGAGTTGGGAGAAAGGAAACAGCAGGACTTGGCAGTTAGAAATGAACTGGGAGCATGGAGGAGGGATGGGACCAGAAATAAGGAACATAATTTAAGACCACATCTCCATATACATACCTAGATTCATATATATATATATGTATGAAAAACTGAAATAAAGTTGATCAGGCAGCCTTAATAGTGTAATTTCTCAGTTCTGGTGTCCCTTTCTATGCAAGCTTGATGACCTTTTAGGCTTAGTTCTGCTGTCTGTGATTCATCACTTACTATTATTTGTAAGGTCCTGAACTATCTACAGCAAGCTGACAAAAATAATACAGGGGCTGCACGTTTGTACATTTGTACACTGCTAGATCCAGGCAGGATAGCCCAATGTGTTACACATAGTACCTTTGTAAAGGTGCATAAATTGGTGTCAGGGAATTTTTTGGGGAGGTACATGTTTACAGGGTGCTAAGTGCCATTTGTGTTACTTGAAATCAACAAGCAAGTTTCCCCCCTTGCACTGAACTCCATGTCAGGCTCTGCTGTCCATGTCCACATTTCTCAACCACCCTGGAATGACAGGCACGCATTATAGTTAATTCTTGCTGCTGCGGAACTGCTGTCAAGTAGACACAGCCAAATGTTAACCTTAAAGTTATTCAAGTTCATGGTGGAACTATTAGCTTGGACCCTGGCTACTTAAGTTTCCTATCTTGTTCACAAGTATCTGACTTTGATATCTCACTGAGAAAGTGAACAGACCAAAATTGTGCCACGGCATAACATACCTGATGAATTTGGATGAAGAGCAGAATTTGGCAATTAAAACTTCTTTTGTATCTATATTCTTGCATGTAGAACCCTTATAAATACAATCTGAATTTACCAGTCCCAAAGTTGCATCAAACTTAGATGTTTATCATATTCTAGTTGTTTATTCATGTGCTCTTTTTTCCTTTTCAGCTCCTTTGTACTCCTGCATCACTTCAAGTACATTCACTCCTACTATATCTTGACTGATGCAAACAGATGTCATCAGAACTTTTTGAAGCAAGTATGCAGCTGTTCTAGGAGTGTGATACACTGTCTGCAGGGAAAACAACCACAACCACAAGGAACCCTAAAGGGCTAGCTAAAAGGCTTGCGCTGGGGGAGAATACAGTACTCATGGAAGATTAAGGTCAATTATTTCTCTGTTCCAGAAGTGCCAGTCTTAGGGATGAAATTGCAGATAACAGTGGGTAGGCCTCAATGTTGTTAAACCTCACTTAGTTTGGAATGCTGGCAATAAAAGGGCAATTTAATTTATATTTTTGGCCTTTTCTAACTTACTATGACTGATATATAAATGACTTCCCAAAGGCATGTAGAGAGCAGCTATCTCTGCAGGATGCTATTCTGCCTACTGTGAAGAGGGAACAAGAACACATAAACTGCCTATTGATTTGTTGTGGTTTTGATAACCATAGCATTTGTCTTACTTTATGTCAGGAGATGCTGTGGCCATCCTGCCACTGTGCTGTGTGGGGAAGGTAGAACTTTGTAAATGTGGAAGTTTGGTTGCTTAGTCTCTTTGAGGGAAAACAAAAAACCGCAAAATTGTGTTTAAAACTGCCTCAAAATTTCAACAACACTTAAGTAATAGACGCTGAATCAATAAATATATCAGTGACACTGTAGAATCCTCCCCTCTTGTCTCTGCATCCAGTAATGAATGAAATTCTTGCAGCCTGAAAGCATGGAGAACTCATAATTCCCTTTTTTTTTTTCCCCCACAGGTGTCACTTGGGGAAAAGAAGACGGTGAAGGTACTAGGCAAGTAGGTTAAAGCTACAGGACTAGTGAGCACAAGAGTGAAAGCATTAAGCAGGTAAAGCTGGGCAAGCTACAGTATTTTATACCCTTGTAAACCAGAATGCTGTCTCAGCCTTTGCTTTGTGCTGTAGGGGAGGATATGATGCATAGTAATGAAGAGATTAATTAATGAAGCTACAATATTTTTTAATCAAGGTTTTTCACTGTCTATCTATCTATCTATCTGTCTGTCTATCAATCTATCATATTTTATCTCCATCTACAGGAATTTAAAATCAACAAAAATGAGCTGCTCAGTGATGTAATTTGTATAAAAATTCTGCAGAATTGATGCAGATAAATCTAGGCAAGAATGACGAGATTTTCTGGTACACTAGGACATGGTGACCCTACATGGAAAGAAGAGCAAGGTACAGCAGGGATATTTTCTGCTTGTTGGAGAAAAATCCCAGGGAAAGATACAATTGGAAAAAAAATCATTGATACACACATTTGTAGATTGAAAAGTGTGATGAGCAAATATAGGAAAAATTATCCTCCCTTCTCAGACTGTCTGGCAAAATTAGATGCCCCCTCCTGGGGTTCTTTAAGTCCAAGGCTGGTGTGACTTGCAGTTACACTGCATGCAGTCAGGACTGGTGATGACATAACCTGCCAGCTGGAGGAGACTTCCCCAAAGGAGCCCATGTCATCACTTCTTCTCAAAACACTGCAGAGGCTTTCAAGGACTTCTGGAAAGTGGATATAACCAAGAGCAGCTGTTGTAACAGGTGTGCTGTTCAGTGATCCCTCAGGGTTAGATCCACAAGGGAGTAAAACCATCACTAACTCCAATTTTTAGGTGCTAGCTCATGAATCCAAGATCCTCATGTCCTTCTTTTTTTCCCTTTTTTTTTTTTTTTTTTTCAGCTGTCACCTATCTTTGGATGTGCATAAAGCCCATCAGACTTGGGTAGGCAGAGGAAGCTGACAACTCAAGGACTAAACTAGGATTTTCTTCTTCCTGGTGAAGGCTGCCTGAGGTTGGGGTTTGACTCCTGCCTGTCCTTGCCTGTGCAGACATCTCACTGTGGCACAGTGAATGAAAACAGTCTCAACATAGGAGATGTCCAGGGCATCTTCTCCTCTCCGGTGGCCTAGAGCAAGATGGACAGCCTCCTCCACCACATGGCCCAGTGGCTCTCAGATGAAAGGAGGGGGTCAATCCCAGTTCAAGCACAGCAATCACATCATAGATAACGGAGCTACTGACAGAGGCAGGCACAAGATACACCTCCCACCCAGGGGATCACACAGTGGAAGTATGATGCATTAGCTGTGAAATATGTCTTTTGGTGATTCATACTATAAATTAAAGGTTATCCTAATTCTTTTCAGTACAAAATGTACTTTAAAGAATTATTCTTCTGCTATGAATCACCAAACCAAAGTTGCTGTCTTCCCTTTAAGACAGCAACTGAGACCAAATTGCAACTGGTCAGGAAAAAAAATATAATTTAACTTCCCCATTCATTTAACTTCTCCACTCATTTTGAATTAGGGAATATATTCTGTTTAAGATTATATTTTCAAGGGAACTAAGACTCAAAAAACTGAATTCAGGCACCCCTTAATGCATATTTTTAGGCTATCCAGCATGGATATCTCTTTTGGATGGGCAGGTCTTGGTGTTGCCCCAGTCTGCACTGGGGTGGGATGAGGGCACAGCTGGCTAAGGAGTAGCTAGCCAAAGGAACAGTGGGTTCAATCACCTCTCAGAGCCATTGTCAGGGGGAGTGAGGAGCAGGAAACCTTGGAAGTCTCACTGTTGCATGAAGATATCAGATGGGTAATTTGGGGAAAATATGGAGGGGCATTCAGAGCCTAGAAGCTTGTGGCACACAGCTGGGGCTCTTGAGGAAGCAGGCAGGGAGAGGCAGAGAGGTAGATGAATGGGTCGATCTTCTCCTAGGCTGCCTTCTTTTGGTCAAAAACTTTGACTGAACTGCATATTCCTGCAAAAAAACTGAATATGCAACTTTTTCCAAGGGAAATATTTCAACTACTCTTTAATTTCTTAATTTTTAATTCCTAGAGTCTTGGAACCTTAAATGCAATGGTAGCAGATTTTGTTTACAGGCATGATCTTCAGCCCATTCACAGCTTTAGTAGTGTGCTATTTCTGAATGTTCAGGTTAGGTTTGAGGTTTGGAGCATGGGGACAAAGCAAGACCTCTTGATTTGAACTTGAAAGCAAAGGATGAGAGGAGTAGTGAGCAGAAGAACCATCCCCATGCTAAACTGAGTGTGAATGGTATGGTTATACACCAGAGCTGTTTTTAACAGAAAGGTCTTCTGACCTCTACCAAACCAGCTGCAGCCCATCCCTGCATAGTTCAACTCCTTCAAAGGATCTGACTCTCACTGCTGCATTGTGTTACAGAGCCACCTATTCATCAGCTATTCAAGTGATGAGCCCTGGAATCTATTCCAAGCTCAAGGTGAGGGTCTGGGTATGAGGAAGAGAATAGTTGAGAAAGATGAGGATATCTATAACAGTTTAATCACCCCATAAGACACTGTCAGGCACTACATGCCTAGGTGGGCAAATGCTATCTTCAGTTTTATGACTTTTGATTTGAAGACATTTTAATTACATTTCAAATGAAATGAAGATAATTATAGAAGGAAAACAATTAAACCTTCTGAACAAAGTAGAAGAAAAGAAATAAAGGAAATGTACATGTTGAATTTTACATGAGTAGAAAAAGTTTTTCTGCGTAAACATTTATTCTTGAATGTTTATTTTCATAAGTTATTCAACATTTACTTTTGCAGTCTTAATGACATATGCTTGTTTGGTCAGAGATAAATATGCAGACCATAAAGCTTGAAATGCCAAACTGTGTTGCTTTCCAAAGCACTGCTACTGCTTTGCTATTGCTAGATAAGCTGCAATTGCACAGTACTGTGGACATACTGAGATGCTCATATAAACATATATCATGATAAATGAGTATACTGAGTGTAGGAGATGTAGATGAAAAATTGATTTACCCTCAGAGAAGAATTTATGCTCCTTGGTCTGTTTTCATGTGTGTGATCATGAGAATTTTCCCTGACTGTCCTTCTGTTCTGAAAAGATGTTCATGGAACTGATCAGCAGATGCTTCATTAATAATTCTTTTAAGAAAACTTTATATTGTGAATATTTCTCCTAGATTTTTCTTAAATGCAAAAGCATGGCCTCTGTACCTATGGAACTGCACACCTACTGAGAAACACAGGCATATTTTCTTGCTTTCAGAGAGGATTGGAATTTATATAGAACCATCTGACAACATAATCATTCTCTTATAAATGATTGAGTTAGAGCTTTGTTTTACATTTTTTATTAGTATCCCTTAAAAGAGCAGGATAGATTTCTTGGCAAGACTGTAGCAGCTTCATCAGTAGAGATCTCTTAGAACTTGTTAGACAAACATCTATTTCAAGCATCATAAACCAAATTAATCCTACTTTTGGACAGAGTGATGAATTAGATAGCCCCTAGCACCACTTCCAATCCCATGATTAGATCATGTTTCTTGAAAAAGCGCATATAATATGATTTCTGGTTCTGAATCAGTCCGTAGACTGACCCTGTTGACCAGATGGCCACTTCACAGAAGAGTCACAGGGTGTGTGGGGAAAAAAAAAAAGGCAAGGGTATTTATAGGTGGATGCTGAATAAAACCTTATGGAGAATATGATGAAGAGCAGGAGAGTGTAAAACATTCTATCATCTGAGAATCTAAGAACTAACTCTTTAGCCCAGCATGTAGTCCCAGATGCTTCACAAAGATCAAAAAACGGAGAAAGAACAAATTTTAGCTCCTCTTTGGGGTGGAATGAAAGAAATTTTAAGAGTGCAGAAACATAATTTTTGCCATTCTTGTCAGTAGCTTGAAGATGAAAAAAGACACATGGTATTTACCATAGTGCTAAGGTTTTAGAACTGAAAAATAATGATTATCAGACAAGGTCTGGAAAATTTGTTAGAACATTTGTTTTTCACTCAGTCTTCATCAGCCTGTGAAAACTGATAATTCTATAACATTTTATAAGTTCAAACTCCCCTATACGGAATAGAAATTGTTCCAGCATTTCTACAGCAATATCTGGAGACTCTGAAAGAGGTTTTGCCTTTTTTGCGTAAATACATATCTTCAATGCTCAGAAGCAATGCATTTGTCCTAGAATTCAAATTCCAAGTAGAAAAGCCAGGAATGACATTACTAGTTTGTCTGGTGTTTGGGTTTTTTTGTCTGTTTCTTTCTGGTTTTTTTTCTGTTATGTTTTGTGTTTGTTTGTGTGGTGTTTTTTTTTTTGTTTTGGTTTGTTTTGTGTTTTGTATTTGTTTTTTGTTTGGTTTGGATTGTTTTGGGTTTTTTTTTTAGAAAAAATTAAGAGATAGAGTACATATATTGCTTGAAAATCATCCAGGAAACCTATGATACATATCAGAACTGAGTCCATTATTGCTAGATATCCTACCGTAGGTATATAATAATTTTAGTTATAAGTAGACAGTAATTTTGCAATCAGATCTACAGGTTGCAAGAGATCATTTGCAGGGAGCCAGTGATAGGCCATACCTCTGCTCATAAACCATTTAGGAACCATCAAGAGTGGTTGTACATATATTTTTATTTATATTGTTTGTTTGAATACCCTGTTGTATGCACCTGAAACTGAGCTACTGCTTACACAATATATGGCTACTTAGTATATTTGTCAGAATAGTATCAACAATGCTGTTTGTTGATAAGAAAAAAGTGAGTAATTGAAGTAGAAAGCTACTAGAGAGAAATAAACATTTCTCCCAGTGCCTTAGTAGATATAGAGGGGAGATTTCTGTATCAAATGTCTTAAGTGTGGTCTGTAGACACTTCAGAATATTGAAGGAACTGCATTCACAGCTGGAGAGGTTTGTCAGGAGAAAAGAAAAATCTATTATCTCATTTTAGAAGGTAATTATTGAAGTGAAAAACTTCATCAAATTAAAGTGTAAGCACTTGGCCATTCCATGTGATTCCATGATTTGTTGTTCTACAAGGTCATAGATTACCATGACATCAACAGGTCCCAGAAGACTTAGCTTGGTTGACACAACTGGGAGTGACAAAATGACAAAAATTGATATAAGAATTACAGAATATTCTTAGTTGGAAGGGACCCATAATGATCATCAAGTCCAGCTCTTAAGTGAATGGGGATCAAACTTGTGACCTTGGTGTTATTAGCCCCACGCTCTCATCAGCTGAGCTAAGAAAAAACACGTGGAGAACACAAAAAAGCAACAAGACCTGAGGTCTTCCTGTACCCACAAACGTATCACAAATACTGCATGTGGTCAAACCAGCATAATCTGTTTGGTGAAGACACATGTGGAACAGGAAAAAGATATTTTGTGATTTAAATAAATAATTAAAAAATTTTCAACCTCCATTCAGTGTTAGAAATATCAAACAATAAAATCTACAATATATATTAAGTTTGTGGATGAAATGAAAAAGAAATTAAAAAAAAGTCTATTTTCTTTCGTCCGAAAGAGGTTTTAGTTATGTTGAAAGCACTTCTCCTTGAATGGTAATATAAATAAGTTTTACCATCCATTGTCTACCTTGTAAAATATTTTATTTGCAGATAAATGAGTGTCTATACACTCCAAATAGGAACGTTTATTTTTAAGAAATCTGGCTGATCTTTATTTTATTATTATGACACTGATTTATCAGAAAATGGCTTCAGTTCTTTAGCAGTATTTATCTAGGGAAATTAGCATAATGAATATAATTTGTGTGAATAGTCAGGCTAGCTTCATCTCTGGCAAAGTATATTTGAGTTTGTTCTATAGGCCATGCTCCTGCCAGGTGCCAGGCACAGAGGCACAGATAGTTGTGGAAACCAAAGTACTTGTTCACTGGTCAAGTATAGGGTTCCTGAAGCAGATCTGACCTGGACTGAAGCGTGGGTCTATTTATATCTTGATGCCTACTGGTCTCCCAGTTCAGCATTCCTGCCTTGCTGCCAGTCCACGGGTTACATTTTCCAGCCAGTCTATACTGTGACCGAGGCCTTCCCAACTGCTCTGTCAGTGACAGCAGGAGTCAGATTACGCAAACATGGCAGAAAGATGCCGGGCAGTGGAGAGGAAGGTGGAAACATCGGGTGTGGAAGGGACACCATCTGTCCAGCTGGAGGAACTCGGGTTTAGCAATGGTTGGTTGATGTGGTATATTAGTGAAGAACAATAAAACTTAATTTTGTGGTTAGAGCATGGTGTCTTGACTCTCCTTGGCCTGTGGGAAAAAAATCCCCTGAATGAGCCTATTTGCAGCTCTTCAGTCTGCAGAGGTATACTCATCAACTGCTGCTTGCCACCAAAGGCTTCTCTTGGATAAAGTCTACACTGGTATTTAACCAAGGCAAATGGCAGGGAGATTCAGAAGTCCTACTCATTCCTGTCTCTGAGCAGGAGCCCTGAACCAACTGCCAAACATGAAAAAAACCCCAAAGGTCAAATGATTGCACATTGGAATATTTTTCAGCTACTGTTACCTGTGTTGAAGGCTAAGGAGAGGGAATGTGACAGAATAGAAGCAAAAAAAAAACCAAACCAACAAACGGAATAGTACCCCCACACCTTACAATTACAGTTACAATTTAGTAATTAGAGGGGTTTGTTATCTTACTTCCCTCTAGGTGCAGTGTGTGCAGGGGGTTGTAAGCCTTGGCATGAAGCCTTTCATTGCAGCTGAGGGACATCTTAGGCCACACAGCAGAGAAAGAGCAAGCTAACGAGTCAAACTGAGAAGTCACTGGTTCCCGCACAGGGCTGAGAAGCAAGGAGTGCATCCCCTTGATGCTTAGGACCTTGAAGGAGAGGAAGCTGAGACTTGTCTTCCAGAGAAGGGAGTGCACTCTGCTCTGAGCAGAGGAGCTGCTATTGCTGAGCAATAACATCATGGCATGAAGGAACTGCAAATCAAAAATTTTTGCTTCAGGAAGAGGGCCTTTACCACAAAGCTAGAGACAGGGATTGGCATTTCACATCACTCCCACAGATGTGCAATTATGTAATAGTAAATTTCTGGGAGGGACAGGAAAGAAAAAACAGAGACAGTGGAGTTGTGAGCAGCTTTCCAGCTATGCAGAGGGCACTGGCCATGGCAGCACATCTCATGGCAGCTGGGACATCTGAGGAGGAGAAAGCATGTCTCTCTCCTGTTTTCATGTGTGAACTGCACTGGACAGTGCAGGGAGCATGAGAATGCGTGTGTGGGTTTGCTGACTCTGCCCCAAGGGGCTAGAAGACCCTGAGACTAGCTCAGTTGGTTAGAGCATGGTGCTAATAATGCCAAGGTTGCAGGTTCAATTCCAGGATGGGCCATTTGCTTAAGAGTTGGACTTGGCAAAGTTATGGAGCAGATCATCCTAAGTGCAATCACACAGCACCTCCAGGATGGACAAGGGATCAGACCCAGCCAGCATGGGTTTAGGAAGGGCAGGTCCTGTCTGACCAACCTGATCTCCTTCTACAATCAGGTGACGCACCTGGTGGATGAGGGGAAGGCTGTGGATGTGTCTCTCTGGACTTCAGCAAAGCCTTCGACATTGTCTCCCACAGCATATTCCTGGAAAAGCTGCAGCCCACGGCATGGACAGGGGCACTCTGTGCTGGGTTAGGAACTGGCTGGAGGGCCGGGCCCAGAGAGTGGTGGTGAACGGGGCTGCATCCAGTTGGCGGCCGGTCACTAGTGGTGTCCCCCAAGGATCAGTGTTGGGCCCAGTCGTGTTTAATATCTTTACTGATGATTTAGATGAGGGGATAGAGGGCATCATTAGCAAA
>VXAY01004501.1:359662-386481 GCA_013399855.1 Oxyruncus cristatus
TTTTTTTTTTTTTTTCCCACCTCAAGAAACTATTGTGTTAAGATTAACAAAAGGAAATTTATATTTTAAAAGATCTGTATTCTTGTGAAATGAATAGGTTTTCTTTTTTTTTTTTTTTTTTAAGAAATACTGCTCAGTCTTCTTTTGGCAAATATTTGTACAGATTCACAATGAAAATATTATTCAATATTTGTTTTAATGGAACATCATTTTGGAATGATAATTTGAATGGTTTTCTTCTGGAAGAGCTACCTCAAGTAGCAAACACAGTTATGCCAAATGTATTCATTATCATCAGTCTTGAGAGAAATTCAGGCCCCCTTGGGCAAAAATTAAAAAGAAGAATGTTTAAACAACAAATCTGCGTGGGCTCACATGCCTAACATTCCTACTGACAACCATGTATCTTTTCCCTACTGATTCTTTTCTGGTGCTTCGTATTGATTATTGTTGTTTTCTTTATAATTTATCCATTTGTATCCCAAATTTATTAAGTGATTTATAACCAAAACCATGATCTCTGGTCTAAATGATCTGCATGCTGAAAATAATATTAGACTAACATGCAACTAGATACTGAAATATTTCATTGTGTAACAATTCCTTCAGGTCATTAGATTGCTGTGGCAGGTGCTGTTTTATTTGCAAATTCCAATAAAAAAACTGGTTTCTTGCAATATAAGATTTTGAGGATGGGAAAATTACAATGCTTGGAATATTTCTGCAACATATGTCAGCTTCATTTCCATGGGTTGGACAAGTTAAGAACCCAGTACAGCAGACTGTACTATATTGTGGAGAAGAGGAAGTGTAGAGAAGAGAAAGTGTTTGCAAAGACTTCAGAAGAGCTTGGTATATGCATTCAAATCTAAACACAAGGCTATCTTGATGTAACTCTGGAAATTAATAAGATCACTGTTATTGGGGCCAAACTCATCTGTCTATATGTATACATATATGTACTACGCACATCTATATATTCAAGTGGCCAATTCCATCCGGTTTCTATTACGTTTGGAAGAAAGGTATACATGGTGGGATAGACCTATTAATGGAAAATGCATTAGACATTTGCCAACATCATATGTGTAAACTCTGAAGAAGTTTCAGAGAACAGAAACAGAGCAGAAAAATACCTTTTCCAAGTTGACCCCCTGTCCTCATCACTATGGAATCTCAGTATGTTCATAAAAACACTGATTGTGGAGTCTGTTCTCTCTCACACATGGTTCTTTTTTCCTCTCCTCCCTTCTGTCACCATGCAGGAGTTAGGGGATGGAACTGGATTAATTTTTAGATGTAATTACTCTCTAATATGCAATAGAGTTTTCTTAGTGAGACATATCAAGAAATGGCACCTTTTAATTTGAATGCAGAGTATCTTAGTTCTTGTGAGAACAGGTCCTGTAATCTTTTAGAGACATAACGGAACATGAAACTGGGAGAAAATATTTTTGAAAGAAAAGTTTCATCACTGAAATACTGAGAATGACACTGATTAGCATCTCTTCTCCATGTCACACCTTTAAAATCTACATGAGACTGGTATGTGTACAAAGTGGCTGAGTAAATTACAGTAACTTCAGTATCTGAGCATCATTGCTCAGTGCCAGTATAGTCAAGTCCATTTGGGGAAGATAGATTCGGCAGTATACTCTGTCATAACCCTAATGTCATGGCAGCATTAGAGTATGCTCAGCTCCAAAAACAAACTGGGCAGACTGATAATGTCTCCCCAACTCAGTATTAGCCCCACAGGTCTCTCTCTGAAGTGCAGCAAGCTGAAGTGCATAGTTTTCCAATATCCCAGATGGTTCTTGTACAATCCCTATAACTTCTTTCAGCCTCCTATTCCCTTCCTGCTTTTCCTTCCAAAATGCCACTGACTGAATAATTTAATTTGCCTGCCAGAGTTCTCCATCACTTTCTCCAGCCTTAAGAGAGTAACTTTCTAACACTGTATTTCAATGTCTTCTGGCAGAATATTTTCCATCTGCTTTTTAGATGCGTGAGTGTGGGAGGGGCAGAGGAGTCTGGGATGACGGGGGTGGTGTCAAGGAACGACGCCAAGACATACTGCTCTCGTTGAAATGATCTACTGTTTCCTTTCTGTTTCTACAGGGCTTGGTACACTGCTCTCACTTCCTTTTAGTGTGGCTGCTGTTCCTTACTTCACCCTGAGGTAAGGATAAAAAAGAAAGAGGAAAAGAAAGTCAACTTCTTAATGTATAACTTTCAGAATGTGTTTAGGTTGGAAAAGTCCATGAAATAAAGTTTTTAACCCATTATCCTGGGCTTTTCATCTCAGCTAGGACAGTAGCTTGTATGAGAAGTATTTGAAGTATGAACACTGATATGAATGGTCAGAGGGAGCTGGGCAAGAACATGGGCACCCAGAAGGAAAGGGGACTGAACTCCATCTCTGTCAGAAATCACTCTGGGCATTGCTCTGGGAACCGGGAGGACAAGGACTTTTCTGGTTATCGAAAAAGGAAAATAATATAAAGCTGTAGCTGTTTTCCAAGATACTATTAATAGGAATAACAACACAAGGTTATTTGCCAGGTGGATTTTAGGTTTTCTTCTTTACAGTGAAAAAATCCCTACAATGAGTAGTTTTCCTCTCTTTGAGCTGGGAGAAGCTGATAAATCCTAGGTCTTCTCTACACCTAGACAAGCCGTTGGAATGGTTTTCTGTGACAATTCATAAATAATGGGAAGCTGTAAGAGACATCCCGAAGCAGCCTTTAGGATTGCATTGAAGTACAGTTATATAATAAGAAGAAGTAACTCGGATTAGCTCATGAAATTCAAGAAACATGACAGCAGGCATTATGCTTAAAGTGAAACTTATTAATGATAGATAAAATAATACAGTATTCTGTTCTCCTAAAAGACTACTCAGGCCATGTGACGCCTGTGGCTGTACTTGCTGTGGTGCAGCATCCCATCCCATTCAATCGCAGATACTCAGTCTGGCTGTGCAGGGTCTTTATGTAAATGGAGACCTCTTGGAAATCCCACCCACCTTTGCCACAAGCCAAGGAACTGAACTCATTCTGTGGAGCAATATTAGATCATGGAAATGGAATGTAGAAATCTTTGCGCAGTTTTACTGTCGTTGACATGTAACATGGAAAATGGCTGCTGATTGCTCCATTTTCCTCTTGATCTTGTACATTTCTTTCTTCTGAGTTATGCTAAATACAGTGACAATTCATCTAATTTATATAGCTTCTCAGAAGATAATTTATTATTAAATATGGTAGTGTTTTATCCATATTACATATTTTCTTTAGTAGATAATAATTTGAGCATATCAGTATGACTGAGAGGCAACTGGATGAGAATTTCCCATTCTTGAAAGTAGTAATGTAAAATTATCTCACTGAGATGTTCATGGGATAAAGACATGACTTTTCCTTTTGTTTCTAAGAATCATTAAAGCTGAAGTATGTTCTTCTATTTCAAAGAAGCAAACTTAGTTACTGGTATCTATTTGTTAATATTATACTGTGGATATATTACCACTTTTTTTTCTCTATAGGTTTAACTGAGTTTGACAGATCAAAATTTATGTGCAGCTGAGTAACTAAGTTATACTTTGTCAAAGTGAGGAAACAATTGGAATGGCAATTCAGAAGAACCTCATGCAATGCTTAAGTTATATCATTACTCCATGTACCTTATAGTGTGTACAAGACAAAGATTGAAATCTACAGCTTTGTTCTGTTTTGCATTAAATTGTAGGGTTCTTTTTTTCTTCTTTTTCTTCTTTTTGAGCATATGCCACCAAGCATGCTAATGAACCAGTCAAAGAATCAGCTGTACTAACAGTTAATGAGAATTCAAAGAGATTTATTTAGCCTAGCATCATCATTTCAGTGAAGATTCAAAGAGGATTAATTTGATTTGTGTCAAAATGGAGGAATCTTTATATAATCTGCAGTCAAACTTTCATGAATATATTTATGCCGACTTGCAAAGTTCTTCAAATTCATATGTAAAAGGCTATGGGAGAAGAAGACAATATTTATTTATATGCAAATTATTCTTTTTGTGCATAAAATCTATTTTAGGTTTCAAATGCGTTCATATCTCCTCTTTGGGAAACTTACAGGATGAAATACTTGGGAACTTACAGGATAAAATGTGGAGCTGTTGAAATCAATGAGTTTTATATGTGATTTTAATGGACTCCAATATTCATTTACAAAATACTGATGGGCAGATACAGATTAGAAAGAACTGTGCAACATAATTCTTAAGGACACCCTATCATACCTCAAAGCAACATTTTTTTCTGGAATACATATCATGAATACAGAATGCATATTAGTGTGCTATCAACATTTCATCTGCTCTCTTTTGGAGAAGCTGCATGACTCACAGCTTTCTCATACCCAAGTAAAAAACTCGTGCTAATAACGTCATTACAATGCACC
This sequence comes from Oxyruncus cristatus, assembly GCA_013399855.1. Taxonomy (NCBI): domain Eukaryota; kingdom Metazoa; phylum Chordata; class Aves; order Passeriformes; family Cotingidae; genus Oxyruncus; species Oxyruncus cristatus. Next base: position 364,108 of record VXAY01004501.1, read on the forward strand.
AAAATTTCACGTACAACTATAATAAGTATGGAAAAGACAGCTGATTCCAACACCAGTAGGATTTGTAAGCACATCACTGTTCCTCAAACCCCATATCATTAGCATTTCCAGAAACTTTGCATGGCATCCTAAAGTGGTTTTTCATACGCCATTTCCATGGCCCTTCATGCACTACTGCTTTCACACAATGACCCCATATCATGCATGATGATACGGTGAGTCACAGATGGCTTTAATATAAAAAGCCTTGTGTTGAGCCATTTTCTTCACATGCACATTGATACCCAAATTATTCATGAGTAAACAAATCTTCCAGCTGATATGTGTTTAGGCATATAACATGAGGAAAATAGTAGATCCAGTCTTGTTTTTCACCAAAATGTCCCTTTCCCACTGACCTCACAGCACAGACTCTATTTACTTCAGTATTCTTTCATGTTCATTAAGGGCAGTTGCTAAAACATTTTCTTTCTGAAGGACCTTTCATGCTCTCTGGCTGTGGCCAGTGTTCTCTGTCAGACATCATGTTCAGCACGTATTAATAATGTTATGCTTCAGTGATAAGAAATTAATGTCATGTACTGTCCAAACTACTGTATGGATCTTGCACATAACCATTTAGACGTTCAGAATGAAATATTAGCCTTGGCATTGCCTCAAAAAAGTAAGGTAGGGAAAATCCATTTTATTCTTAATTTTAAATAGTCACATGTATTTGCTTTTTGTACTAACAGAATTAAGATGTGCAGAGTGATGCAGCATTTTTGGCCAGGGAAACCTGAAAAACAGTAAGCGTGTGGAAAGGATACAAGGCTGGTCCAGTGCAGCTCCCATGGGCATCAAGAGACATTCTGCCATTGGCGTCAGTAGGATCAGAGTCAGTGGAGCTCTGGCCAATTCAAAATCTAATGAGAAATTGTGGGGATTAATGTAGGCTGAAGGCCTGGAAAGAACCAGACCTTAACAGATGGTTTTGGGCTAAGCTGAGAACAGAGCAATTCATTACAGGAATGGAGCTGCTATCCCAAAGGCCTGCCAGGTCTCCAGGTAACAGCAGCAGCCAATCAAATGCTGCAGTCACAGGTTTTTGCGTAATAAGGAATGTTTTCATGTTTGTGTGAAGCTATAAAAGGCTGCATCCTGTCAATAAAGTTATTCCAGCTCCTCTACCTGCAGAGTCCACGCTCAGTCCTTCTCCCTCCCACCCCGCCAGGATCATGCTTTAATGCACCTCAAGAAATTAAAAAAAAAAAAAAAAAAGAAAAATAATTTAGAAACTTCATTTCCAATAAAAACCCTGAAAAAATACCGTAAGACTCTTACATACGTGTAGTGTGTTTCTGTGGCTTTTGGTATTTCCGTGTGTTTTGGTATTGGGGGCTGGGACTACAAGGGTGGCTTCTGTTAGAAGCTGCTGGAAGCTTCCCCTGTCCAGTGGAGCCAATGCCAGCTGGCTCCCGGACGGGCTTCCTGCCGCTGGCCAAGGCTGAGCCAATCAGGAGTGATGGTAACGCCTCTGTGATAACATATTTAAGAATGGAATTGTTGTTGCCTACATTGTTGCACAGTGAAGAATTCCAACCAGAGAAGAGCGGAGTGAGAACATGGGAACAACAAAGCAGACACCAAGGTCAGTGCAGAAGGAGGGGCAGGAGGTGCTCCAGGCGCTGGAGCTGAGGCCCTGCAGCCCGTGGTGCAGACCATGGTGGGGCAGCTGTGCCCTTGCAGCCCATGGGGGACCATCGGGGTGCACAGACCCACCTGCAGCCCATGGAGGAGCCCATGCTGGAGCAGGTGGATGCATGAAGGAGGCTGTGACCCCACGGGAGGCCCAAGATGGAACAGGGTCCTGCTGGAGACCTGCAGCCCATGGAGAAAGAAGACCACACTAGAGCAGGTTTTTCCTGAGTAGGACTTGTGGTCCCTGTGGGTGCCCCACGCCAGTACCGCTCATTCATGAAGGACTGCACCCCATGGAGGAGTGACCATGGGACAGCAGTTTGGGAAGAACTGATGCCCGAGGGATGGACTCATGCTGGAGAGGTCCATCAAGGACTGTCTCCTATGGGAAGGACCCCACAGGAACAGAGGAAGGTCTCCTCTCCCTGAGCAGCGGCAGAAACAACAACTGACTGCAACTCCCATTCCCAGTCCCCCTGCACTGCTGGGGGGGAGGAGGGAGAACATGGAAGGAAAGAGGGGTGGGAGGAAGGTGTTTTTAAGATTATTTTACTTCTCACTGTTTTGCTCTGACCCTGTTAGTAATAAATTCAATTATCATTCACTTTGAGTCTGTTTTGCCCATGATGGTGGACCAATGACCTCTCCCAGCTCTTACCTCATGAATCCTTCACTGTTTTTTTTTTTCTCTCCTCTGTCCAGTTGCAGAGGGGGAGTAAGAGAGCAGCTGTAGTGAATACCTGGCATCCAGCCAGGGTCAACCCACTACAATACGCAAGCAAATGTTCGCACAAAATTGGGTAAACAGAAGCAGTCAACGGAAATTCAGAGCTGACACAAGTTTTAGTTTCGTGATAAAGGAAAAAAAGTAAAAAAAATACTCTTTCTCTGTCCTGCACAAGAGGAAGGTATTTTTTTGAAACGGCTAAGCAATACTTGAAATAAAACTAGTTGAGAAATGATATCCTAGCCATAACAATTTCATTACACATTCTTTGCCTGTCACATCAGGCCGGACCACCACTTGTCGTGGCATATTTCGACCTACCCACGAACTGACTGACTTACCTAGTGACAGAAAGCTGACAAGGGCTTCCGCAGGACAAGTCGATCCCTAAGCCTCACTGGTACTGATCTGGGTCCCCCCCTCCTTTCTAGCCACAAGTCTTTACAAAACATACAGGAACATGGTATCTCCGAGACCTCTACTTTTGTCATATCCTGTTGTAACTACCTGGTACTGACAGATGAATTCAAAGACCTTATTTACTAAAAAACCCACCTGAAAATAGGATTGTAACAATATTCTAGGTGACAGCTTCAGCACAATCTTAGTTAAAGGGTCATTTTGTGCATAGATATACAAATAAGCAATCAGGTTCTTTTAATGTGTTTTAAAAAGGAAAGAAGAATACAATCAATTTCACTGAAACAGGAAAACTAAAAGCTGCATAGAGCAGTTAATAATGATGGTCTAAATATTGTCTGCTACTGCAAAATGAAGGTTCTGTGTTCAGTCAGTTGTGTTATGATAACTCTGTTATGTAAAATCAGGTCATGTGAATGTAATGCCATTTAGTGGGATAGGTTATAAAATCAGCTCTGATCTGAACAAAAATCCATTACAATTTCCTGTTCTCGCCTTGACAGGGGATAAAAATTTTGGAGTGGCCTACGTTATCTGAGCTTTGAACATATGGTGATATTGTATTCTGTGTTAAAAGAATTAATTTAATTTTCCTTGGCCCAGAATGTAATTCTAATAGTACTCACCTATACTCTCTTATGCTGCAATGTGTATATGTTACAAATATAGCAAAGTTAATTTTAAGCTATACAGCCTGCAAGTATTGGGATGGGGCTCAGCACAACTAACCTCTCAGTTATTCATTTTACTTTTCAGCTTTTAATATTTCATTGAACCTAACATTTCCTTTTCACCTGTACCTGAATCAAAACAATTGATATAATTCTACCTCAGGATAGTTCCTCTGCCATGCAATGCAACAGCATTGTAATCAGTACAATAAAGAGAAAAAACCTAAACTTTTGTGCCTTGTCCTGCTGGAGAACTGTTAAACATGGAAAATAATATTGTCACAAATCACATTTAACAAAATTTCCATTTATTCCTGTTATCTTATTACCATGTGAAAGAAGTTTTTTATAAAATATTTAATATGATCCTGTGCTATATAAGTAAACTGTAGAAAGAATGCTATATTAATTACCAGGAAAGATCATTACCTACTTAATTAATGTATCACTTGAACTTCCTCTTAACATATACTGTGGACGATATCATGTTCTAATGTGTTATATTTATAATCTGTCCTTTTTCTAGAAGTAAAAGTGAGACTTCAGTACCATTTTGGATATAGAGATTTGCTAAACAAATTAGCTGTAAGGCTTCCCACATAATAATATTCCTTTGACTTTAAGACTGTGGCCTCATTTTTAACATGCATATGCTGCACATGGAAATACTTCCTATCATTTTGGAACTGAAATGAAAATATATTTTGAGATTTAAAAATGTCAGGATATTCTTTCCTGATTTTTCTATTTCTCAAATTAATGCAAAGAGAAAGATTCACAGCTGCAGCTGTTATAGGGCCAGAACAGTGACTTTTCCCTTTTTTCCTTTTCTAAGTTTAATGGAAAGTATTATATGATTAAATAGTTTCTGGGAATAGGAAATGAAATTTGTAATATCAGCCTTTAGATACTGGCCAGTTTCTCCAAGGGGACTAGAAAAGGACTTAAATCACAGTTTAACAGCATTGCATTTACAATGGATGGATTACTCAGGACTCCAAGGCTTCTGGTGTTGCCTGTGAGGTTTGGGAAACCACTTACACTCTACTTATATGCCACTCCCACTTCACTCCATTTACGGTTGGAAAAATTAGTCTGAAGAAATAGTGTAATTCACTGTTACAAGTGGTGTTACAGTCCCTCATGTCGGCTTTGCATGCCTTGTGCAAAAGCACAGTGATATCCCCTCTAATTTAAAAAGACAAAATATTCTCCTCATCACCGTTCTTATAGCTGGACCAGACCGTAAGGGCTGACATTTATGTGTTTTGCTTTCATCTAAAATTTGCTTTATAGGATCATTTGAAGCCCTATTTGACAAAATTTTCAGGGCCTTCGATGACCGGTGGTGGTTTCACTTTAACATACTTTCTGTACTTGTTTGTTCAAAAGGTGGTCAGAACTGCTCTGAGTCAGGGTGAAAAAGGAAGACATCCTTTGCGAGAAACCTCAGTAGTGGTCAAAGTAGACCTTCAGTTTTCAACAAGTCAAGTTAGCTATAACTTTTGTTGCTTAACTTGTAAGCAGATGCATTTACAAACATGGAAACCAGTCATTCACTTTCATTCTTTCCACATTTTGTTTATTATTTTAAACAGCTTCTAATAATTTCTATGAGAACTCCAACTCTTCTTGGTCTCAGCCATCAGCCAAAGTACAAGTTTCTTAAAGAGTCTGGTGATATTCTTCCTAATAAAAACATTCAAAAAAAAGAAAGTTGTTAATGTTTACATTTGATTATCTGATTGTTTAGCACTCTTTGCTTCTGAGATGCTCTTTTTATTATTATTATAATTTTTTTTATTCTTTGCTTTTCAATGAATATTTTTTTTGGCCTTCTGGTTGTGGTTTTTTGCCTGAAATAATTTTTTTTTCACATTGCAGAGTCTGTAATTACATTGTTTTGTCAGTCTTCTGTCTCACAGTCTATTGTTTGTGTTGCTTTCTAAAAGGTCCCAAATAAGGTATTTTTAGATTTGTAATTTTTGTTTCACTTTAGTTCACTTTTATGAGTTTATCTTAGATGACCAAAATATTTTTATTCACTTAAAAATATGGTAGTATGTGTGTATACTTAATTTAAAGCAAATAGCAACCATTACTCAGGCATAATGAATAAACAAAAAACCACAAAAACTTTCTCAAATGATAAACAGAACATGAAAAAAATGGAAGTGAATGATTGGTGTCTATGTTTGCAAATATTGTTGGAAAGTTTCAACTACAGTAGCTATAGTTACCATAAAGGAACTCTATAGTTCCTTTAAAAAAGCCCAAAAGCAATAACAATGTCATTAGGCAGTTTTAGTACATTTCTAGCAAAATAGAGTATGCTTTTTAGTATTGGAATTTTTTAAAATTTTATTTTAAGGCAAGCTTCTCTGAGGCCTAACCTTGAAGATTATCATGTTATATTGTTACACTGTATAAAATGATGTAAGCTTTATTATAATCAAAAAAAGTAGGACATCACATAATACACATTTTGCTTAAACATTTTTCTAAATAATATTTTGATTTTTTTCACCCATTTGGTCCTTTTTGTGTACACTACTCACTTATATTAATACAGCCATTGATGTCAATCTTGTAATTCCGAGCTTGTTGTCATATCCATATCCATAGTTGTCACTGGTGTAGCTTCTGTCAAGCTTCTGTAGCTTTTAAAAGCTTCTGCTTTTAAAACATTGACCTACAAAGACAAAATAAATGTTTTTTTTAGAAATCACAAAACTTCATGTGTCTTTACAAATTGGGGATCCCTATCAGACTGTGCAGCCCTGCTATATGGAGAAAATGCACTCACAGACTACAAGTACTATATAGGAAGTGCTCCTTAACCACACCGTGACAGTGGAAATTTGGAGAGCCAGTGTGCTCCATTTGGGAAGGCCACTGAAATCACTAATACCCAAAACTCTAATGAGCAATAAAAGTGCTTCAGATACAAGACATTAAAGTTTTATGACAACTCCATATTAGTGTGCTGTCTCACAAATGTTCCTCTCTCTATGAAGAGAACCAGAGAGAGCTTCTTATAGTGACAAACATATTTAATAGCTATCTATATATAAACTTATCTAGTTATTTATAAAACTATATAAGGTTTCTAAACTATATTTGTATCTCTTTCTCTCGGCAACCATGCCTTCTGCTATTTTGAGGTGATAGTTGATACCCAAATAATTCCTATTTGCTATATTCAACTCATCTTTATTTTTGGTCTCTTATAACTAATGGCTGTGGGTCTCATCAGTTTGACCCTGAAAAGACCTTTTATTTGCCACATAGGACAATACAGATATGATATGCTTATGAAAGGGTAACAGAAGACAGCAATCATGGAAAAGAGATGAATTCAAACTGAAGATTTTGTATTGCAAATGAGGCAACTGAGTGGACAATATGTTACCTGTGACTGGACAAAAAATCAGGAGAGTCTCATCTACCTCTTCCACCATCTTCCTGCAACCTGCAGCTCTGGAAATGGGCTATAGATTTTCATTTTTTGGGTGCTAAATTGAGACAGAAAATGAAATAATTCTCATCTAACTTTAGACCACTCCAGTGGAGATGGCAGCAAATGAGCTGGTCACCCCAGACCCCCTTTTACAGTCATGTAGACAGAGATGCAGTGCAAAACACTCACGTGCTTTGTATGAGATTACTGTTCACTGATTATCCAACTTACAGTTACACGTGTTCAAAGGAATTCTAGTCTTAAAACTCAGTGTTCAGGCAGACATCATCGTCACCATCAGCTGAAGTTAATGGAAGCTGCAGACATTCAACACTACTGAAAACCAGACTCCACTTTTGACATACATAATTTGCAATGATTTTTCTGTGGTCATACTGTAAAAAGCACTCTCATCTGTTATCAGAAATATGTTACAGAAGGAAGTGATAAAAATGCAGCTTTAGATCTGAACTCAGCAACAAAACAGTTTTAATAGTTGATAAACTCTGTAATCATTTCATCACCTCAACTGTATTTATGACTTCTGAGAGGTGGTCAGAGTCCATATGGTGATGTGATCCACGGAAGAGTCTACAAATAAACAAAATTGATAATGAGCTAATTCTTCAATCTTAGATGTCGACACTAAAATATGTTCACAAGTACAGAACTTTATTCAAGTTTACATTAAATACTGTCCATCTTTAGCTGCTGAAGTTGATTCAGGAAAGCATTCTATCTGAAAAAAAAAAAAGGCAGTATAAAATACAGAGTATTTTACTGGGAGGTTTTAGAGATCTATCAATTTTAAAAGTTCATCTTTCTCTACCAGAGTTTTTTGTTAAGACATAAAATTTTGTAGTAAACATAGTCTTTTCAAAAGTGAGATTTATGTTTCCTTTTGTCAAAACAGTAGATGTCAATTCTACATGTTGTAGAAAGTACTGTATTTGTGCACACAGGATGGAAAAAGGTCATGGAAACACTTTTGACTCCATGTTCCAGAGAGTCCTATTTAATCTGATAAAGGTTTTATGAGAGGCTTAAGAAACAGTTAAAAGAGATCATAGGCTGACTTGAAGGAAGGAGAAAAGGAAGAAGTGGAGTCAAGGTAATGCCTCAGCTGTGACATGACGTGGTGGAACATGGCACAAATTGAAAAAAAGGAAACCTTTGTCTCTGGAACCTCTGGCTGGCTGATGACATTATGTCTTGAGTGTAAAAAGGGCTTCCTGATATCAGAAGAAAACAGATGAGACCTCACTGTCCTTTTGAAGTATGGTTAACAATGGTGATCTGTGTTTAATTCCAATTCCAATGGGAAAAAAACAACCACTGAGGAGATTGGAACATAGCTTGAGTTTTGAGGTACTAAGATGCTTAGGGAATAAGAGACCTAAATACCTCAGCTCTGTGTGGACTGACTGCATGATACTGTTCTTTAGCATAAACCATGAAGATAGGAAGTGAAAACTTGCTCTTTTTGCTCTGCAAAGCTATGTATGTATTCAGCTTACTCTCTTGGGGCTACAGATGTAGCATCTGAAGAGGTTATCCTGGACTAATTCCAACAGACTACATAGTGATGCTAGTTAGTATCTGTGTGAATGTGTGGATTTGTGAATCTTGAAAGTCAGTTCTTTCCATCATAACAAAAAGTAGCTAATGGCTTTTTCACAGCACAGAAATACTGCTGAAGGCAGTTGCAGCATCTCATTATATTGGACTGGAAAAAGCACACACGTATTAAAAAGGCTGCTTCAGTAGAGGAGATGCTAGTGAGCTGTAAGACCTTTGCCTTTTTTTCCAGGAAAATTGTGTAGTGGTATATTTATATGTGACCATGAATTACATGCAAGAAGAAACATTTTAACTGTGAGCATGGTAAAATATTTGAAATAGTGCAGAGAATCTCCATCTATGGGAATATTAAAAACTCTGTAAATCTTTGACCAGCCTGGTTTAACTGGACAGCTTCAAGCAGGGTTTTGACTAGATGCCCACCAGATATCTCTTCCAATCTCATTTATTCTATGATTAGAAAGTTGGGGATTGATTGTACACCTAAGGCAAAAAACATCAACTTCATGATGAAAATCATAGTGAAGAGCAAGATGGACTTCTGCATATATATCACAGAACAAGGGAGCCTGTTTTCTAGAAGATTTTTCCAAATAGCCATGAAACATAGAGTTAAAAATACTTGTCTTCAGGCAAAAGTTTATTTTTCTACTTTAAGTTCCAGATGTATTTACTATTCACTTAAAATTATACTCATAATTAAATAAAAGATACCTAAGTAGACTTGATGCTTTACCTTTAAGCTAAAGGTACATGAGAAAGCACCAATCTTTACAGTTGTAGGTTTTTTTCATGCAGAACAGAAAGATGAAAATGAAAAATGTTGAAGAGCTGCATTGTTTCTGGGATACGTGGAGGTTTGAATGCTGACTAAGGCAGAGATACAATAAAGGCTGAACTTCAGCAAAGCATTTGACACTTTTCTGATGCCTTCTGGACAAACTGGTAAAGTACAAATTTAATGGGTAATCTGTGAGATGGGTAGGAAATTTGCTCACAGGCTGCATTCATAAGGTGGTGATCAATGGTTTTTACCAACCTGTCACAAGTGTGATCCCCCAGGGATCAATATTGGGCCCCATACTGTTCAACATCTGCCTAAATGATCTGGATAACAAGACTGAAAGCACCCTTATCAAGCTTGATGATGACAGTAAACTGCATGGTAAGGTGGACACATCAGAAGGGAGAGCCATCTTAGAGTGGCATCTGGACAGGCTGAAAGAAAGGACTACTAAGGAAAGTGTGATGTCTTGAAGGTGGAATTCAAAACTGAAAGAGCCCAGCCCGGGCCAGGATGTGTATTGTGGGAGATCAACCTTGCTGCAAGGGACCTGGGGCAGGCTGAACAGGAGTCAGCAGAGCACTGCTGCAACAATGAAGGCAAATCAGATCCTGGGCTGCATCTTCAGGGGCATTGCTGCAGGAACAGAGGTGGGATCTCACTCTGCTCAGAACTTCTCAGGCCACACCCGGAATACAGGGTGCAACTGTGATCCCTACAATTCGAAAAAGATGTGGACAGACTGGATAGGGCGCAACGGAGGGCCACAAAATTGGCTGGAGAACCTGCACTATTAGAAAAGACTGAAGGAATTAGGTCTTATCTGCTAGAAGAAAAGGCTCAGAGGGGACCACATCACAGTACTCCAGTAGTTAAAGGGTAACTACAGTGAGAATGGTGGCTCTCTCTTCATGAGGAACAACTGTTACAAGTTACATAGGTACAAGTTTCTTGTCCATGCAAGAAAAACTTTTTTCCTGGGAGAGCAACTGATCACTGGAAAGACCTCCCCAGGAATGTGGTAGAGACATCACTGTTGGAGGTTTTCAACAAGCAGTTGGACAAGGTGCTACATAACCTCATCTAGGCTCTCTTCCTCATGAAAGATTGGACCGCATGACCTTTCAAGGTCCCATCCAGATTAAGATATTATGTGATTTTATGAAAGAGGAAGAGATAAAGAATATTTAACATCACTTGGAACGCACTTCTGTGTTAAGGTATTACCTCATCAGGGATCATGTGGTCAACCGTTGATTTCAGCAAAGACTTATAAGGATTTGGTATCTGTGACTTCTGGTTATTGCCTACATTGACTATACTCAATCAGCTCCCAAACTCACTGAACAGCTCTCACTCAACAAGCACACACAGCAACAGAGACACACTCTTCCTTGAACAATTTTCCTTTCAATTGCTTCCCTGGCACTAAAACTGCAAACGAAAGACTGTCAACACTCCTCTCGCTGCTAATCCTCCTGCGTAGGTTATGGGAGGAAAGTTTCCCTGGGTCAAGTTTGAAGAGGAGGAGATTAAAGAAAAGGGCGTGGAGCTGGACTGGAAGAACTGACAATTTGGAAGGAAAGGAGAGGAAAGTTAGTAAATTCTGGTCCATATTCCTCTCTGTCTGTTGGGACTGAACACAGTGATCTCAAATCTCTGTTTCTTTTATTGTCCAGAAACTGTACTGCCCATATGTTCCCAGCTCATGGCAGAAGCAGAGCTGAACAGGAGATAACTTTTCTTTGCTGTTAGTTCCACTCTTAACACATGATGCCATGCTATTAAAAATATTTAAAAGTCTGTAGTATTCCAGTCCTTGTTCTGACATGTGTGCTATTACAATTGGAAAAGTTAATGACATTTCAACTGTTCCCTAGTAAGAAAAGCTCACTGGAATTGAATGCTATATATCAATCAAGTGCAGACCACACTACCATATGTGACTAACAGAGTTGCATTTTGCTGTGAACTTATAACTTGCTTCAGCTATCCTTATTTTTCTGTAGGAGAAAGATAGTCTTCAATGTCTGAAAATCTTAAGAAGTGATTCAAAATGATTGTTGATAGAATCACAGTGTGATATATTGGAAATTTCTGAAACCAGGAAAGGATGCTCTTGGTGTCTATGGTGGCAACTTTCTCATAACCTTCTCATGTTGCCTGTAGTTAAAAAAAACAAACAAACAAAACAACAAAAAGCTTCTGGGATTATTTATTTATTATTCTAACAGAGGGCTGAGCCATCCTGGAGGGATCCTGCCACCTCCTGAGTGAATTACTTCTGACATCTCAGTTGTAATCTGAAACATGGAACCAAATCTTGTTTCAGGCAAGTTTTATTAACTGGTTTCCTGCACTAAATATACATTGTATAGAAAAAACCCAAAGGTTGAGGGTAGAAAAACAGGCCTTTCTACTAACATGGATGCTTAGCCTTCTGCTAGTCTTGCCTGTTCTTATAGATTGGTAATTGCGTACAGGAATCTGGTTGGGTTTGTGGGTGACTTCGCTCTCAGTTTCAGACATTTAAAGTCTTGTTTGAATGAAGTTTGGTGTAGTGAGTTAAAGCAGGTCAGAGCTTAGTCCATTTGAACATGGTGGTGTAACAGAGTCCCACTTTCCTATGCCTTTATGGAAGAGCTGAGGAACATGTCCCAAGACCTGGAGATACTCAATGTCCTCAGGCTTTACAAATGGAAGGTGAGTCTCTGATACTGAACTCACTGTACCTCCTGTATAAATCATGCCATGTCTCCACAGTTGCCTTGAGGCATTTTAGAATATAGCTTTTTATTAATCTTTTATATTTTATTAACCATTATTTTCTTATAAAAAGACTGGATATTTGAGGCTAATCCCACTAGCGTAAGCCAGGAACAATCAAAAACATATATTGTGATGCTTTCAAGTTTTCTTCCTAATTTATGAAGACTGTGTGGGAGAAGACAACAATCTGTACCCAGGAGAATGCAGTGAATCAGCCTGTTCCTTATGGTGAAATGTTCTTTTAAGCAGCTGCTGTACCTTGTAGAAAAAAAAAAAAAAACAAAACAAAACCAAACACAAACACACTCCAGATTCTACTTAAATCAATTTCATTAAAAAAAAAAAGCTCTTGTTCTTAAAACAAAAATACTGCTCTGTAGTCTTAATGCAATATTTAGTATTGTTTTCAAACTTTGTATAATTCTCTCTCCCTTTCTATTTGGCTGCAAAAGCAATAGTTATTAATCACACTAGACTATTATGGAAGTTAGGCAAGGGCACAGAGGGGGAATAGTGTAGAGACCTATTGTCCCAGGGAAGAATCTGGGAGACATCCTTCCGTAAGTGCCCCCACATTCAAACAATGCTTCTTGAAATGCCTTTTTAGGAAATTCAGAGTATTATCTGCATAGCCAGCTAACGTCAGAGAGAAGCAAGCACAGCCCTCACTGCCTTTCTATCCACTGCTGCACAGAATGACTGTCAACAATTACCATGACTTGCCTTGCTCATCTAGTGTGCAGGGACAGAAGAAGTGATGCACACAGAGTCACCACAAAGAGTCACCTGAATAAGTTGGGGTGAGTCTAATTTGATCTGAGTTGGATTAGCACTCTTGGTCCCTATTCTGGAAAGTAAAGGACAATATGGAAATGGCCTGGCAAACTCAGGGACGGCATAGAGTAGCATCTGCTCCTCTACATCTTTTCTGAAACAGAAACTACCTGAGGATTTAACACAGATATCCTCAACATAAATGTGTTCATTTTTGGCCTATATTTACTACAGTACAAGTGTCACTGTGCTAAGAGCATAAAAACATGGATTTGGGAACTTGATGTAAAACCTGAGGAACCTTGGGATTATGTGACTAAGGAGACTATTTGAACGGTCATGTACTCTGATATCTCTTCTTGCACCAGTGTGAGAAACCCCAGGAATAAGACTGGAAGCTCTCCATCCCTAGAAACTGTCACCACTGATGTCTTTGCTGCGCACAGTCCTCTACGGTTCACATCTCTTTGAAGGCAGAGTATGATAATATTCCTTTGTGTGTTCACACTTCACCTTCTGGTCTGACCAGATACAGCAATGGCCAGAAAAGCTGATAACCTCAATAACAACTGCTCTTGTTCACTGTGGACATCTGCTGCAAGTCTCAAGGGACTTCTAAGGCTTTTGGCAGTGCCTCCATTCCAGATTGTTGTTATGACTACACATATTTGCATTTTAATTTATATGGGGAGAAAGCGTTTCAAGCAGTTTTACTCAGTGGCAGATCTAGCCTTGGTCACCTTGCCTTACATGGTCATTGCAGCCACAGGGGGATTCATCAGTCAAAAATAGCCAGGTCCTACTATCCGTATGTCAGAGATGACCAAGAACTGCATGTTCATACTCAGGACTCTTTCCTGGTGTCCCTAGCAACTGTTGCACGAGATATAAAATGCTAATTGCACTAAATCGAAAATGGCCACTCAACATTTCATAGAATTATAGAATCATTTAGGTTGAAAAAGACCCTTAAGATCGGTTTGCCATTGGCCTTCTTATCCACCTGGGCATGACGCCAGTTCATGTTCAGCTGTTGTTGACAAGCATCCCCAAGTCCTTTTCCACTGAGCAGCTTTCCAGCCACTCTTCCTCTAGCCTGTAGCTCTGCATGGAGTTGTTATGACCCAAGTGCAGGACCTTGAACTTGATCTTGTTAAACCTCATATAATTGTCTTTGGCCCACTGCTCCAGCCTGTCCAAATCCCCCTGCAGAGCCTTCTACTCTCCAGCAGATCAACCCTCCCACCCAACTTGGTGTCATCTGTGAACTTACTGAGGGTGCATGTTATTGACAAACATGCAAAGCTGACCCCAATACTGAGCTCTGGAAACCCATTTGTGACTGGCCACCAACTGGATATAGCACCATTCACCACCACTCTCTGGGCCTGGCCATTCAGCCAGTTTCTTACCCAGCAAAGAGAGCATCTGCCCAAGCCATGAGCAGCCAGTTTGTCCAGCACAATAGTGAGGGAGGCAGAGTCAAAGACTTTACCGAAGTCTAGGTAGACTAGTCATCCCCTAAGCAAGTCACCTTGTCATAGAATGAGATCAGGTTAGTTATTTCTGACCTTACTCTTCCAGAGGAAAAATTCATTGTATCTAAAAGTAGTACTTACATATTTGCAATACATTTGACCCACTCCCAGCCTCCTCCAAACACACCTTTGAGCAGACCTATCATCAGGCAACATGAGCTACAATATGCTTTCCCTGGAGCAGGCTCTACCTTGCAGCAAAATATGAAATCCTAGCTCACTGAACATATTTGTAAAGGCATTCTATGAAAAAGTCAGTTGCAGTTAAACAAGCCAATAGGAATTAGGCACCAAGGCATATCTACAAATACTATTTGGTGAGGATTTGGATCTGGGCATCTGAAAGCTTTTAAGGTCCAGGACTCCATTCAGTGGTTTTGTCCTGTTTCTTTTCCATCTGCAAGATGTGGAAGAAAGGCAATAACTTTCTTCTGTCCCATTTTGCAGACATTGTAAGTGTTCTCGTTTACTGCAGTTACATACACGCTTTTCCCATCAGAACAAAATGGTTTATGAATTCAGATTCATGTAGTTGTCTCTATCGCTTGGGTTAAAATGTTTCAGAAAGTTGATCTCAAAAGCAATGGGAATAAAGTGATGATTCACCTACTTATGTTCACAGCTTATTTTACTGAGCCTTGCAATGCTTTAATTTCTCCCAGCAATATCCAGATCTGTTCAAATGCCATAGTGAGCTTTTGTTATTGTGTTTAAATTCTTATGGGGGGCTCCAGCTGTAAAGTGAAGATCCAGGAAAACCATACTGAGGTCAGAGATGTGTACATCCCTAGGTTCAGTCTGAGAAACTGAAAACTTGGAATGTGATTTTATTCCAACCTTTTACTTCCCTGACATTCAGGGTGGCAGCAGCTGTTAGTGTTGGTGTTAATGACTTTGTGCCCAAAAAGACGCAGCAAGTGACAGGTTGTTAATGATTATGTAGGGTAATCATCTTTCAAATGCTTCTAAAGTATCTTTTTATTATTATTGATATCATTCATTGTCACTGACCAGATTTCAACCCCATCACTCACAAACAGGCCATCTTAGAAGAAATCAGGCTGTTTCGTCTAGGTGGAGCAGCAAATTCTTCACTGGGGGGGAAATAATTAATTCTGTTATTTATGTTAGACATGGAAATATTTTCTTTCAGCCATAGAATAGAAGGAGTAGCACAATATTACAAACTCTAATTTCTACATATTTGCTGATATTCCAACGTGAATAAGACACAACAAACGATGGTCAGAGTGTTGCAAATACTTATGCAGGTGCTGAATTTTACATATTCATATGGTTCAGTGAAACTAAACAAGGATAGTAGCATGCAAGCAAAAAGTGATGCTGATATTTAGAGACAAAAAAAGCCAAATAAACACTATCAAGTTACTACCCCAGGATGTGGGCAAGTAATGACGCTGTTGTAAGAAGGCATACATTTCCTAGGCATACTTCAGAAGCTGGCCATCTTTCAGTTATCTGGAAGAAATCCTGCAACAGAGGTATAACACCTTTCTGTGGGATTTCTATGCCTCTCTTTTCTCCATGGTCTCCTTCCCAGTTTTCATTTGTGTGTCATGTGTGTTGCGAGTGAATTGGGGTCCTGCTAATGGCAGCGAGTGCTCAAACAAACAACAAGCTCTGCTCAACCCTGCTGCAGAGGGCTGGGGGCAAGTCCAGAAGCTGAGTCAATGTGTTCTAACTGAGAGATTTAGTGGGAATACGTCAGCATCAGAAAAGTGATGGCAGAAAATGCATCTGAGCTCTAGGGTGGGCTATTTTAAGTACAAAGAATTAATTGTATCTGACCTCAGAATTAATCTGTAGGTTGGACACTCTTGCAATGCGTGACAGGTCTGTCAAGTACTGAGAACAGTAGTCTGATGCATCAGACTAGCAGAGCTGGGTTTCAGATCCAGTTTCATTTCCTTGGATGCTGGCACACTATTTGCTTGGCTCTTTTAGAGGACACGAAGTTGAGCAGCAGTATTAGGGGGAAAAGCAAAGCTTTCACTTGCCTTTTTTTTTTTTCCTGAAAAAGTAGAAAAGTCTGAAAGTTTCATCCCAATATGGAATGGAAAACTGTTTCTCAACTTGAACATATTCCTGAAATGGGAATAAATGGTTTACTATTAATTTCTATTCATGGTTCTTCATTCTTTCTATTTAAAGTCATGGATTTCATATTATGAAATCTGAAGTTCAAACACCTTTGAACACTGGTCCTCCTAGGAGATGCTTAATTTGGTTGTTCCTGTGTGAGGTAAGATAGAGGGCAATTGCCTTATAAAAAACACTGCTTTCCTTCCTTCATTTCCATAATATTCCTTTGGCCTTCAACTAACACCAACCATTTAGGAGAAGAAAAAAAATGATGAAAGCCTGTCATAAATAATTATATAGTCTTGCAGTCCTCTTAGCAATGTTCAGCAGTTATTTTTGAAGCATGCCAGCACTAATACACAATTGTTAAAGTGCTTCAAGTTATTTGCTTTTTGTGTAGTGGTGAATTTTTCCACTGATGTTTTTTATTTGATGAAAACAATAGAACTGACTGGGAACCAAGAAGATCTTGTGTTTCAATCCTCATGAGACAAGGATTTGACTGAGAGCCGGTCGCCCTAAGTGTGATTGCCCAGGCCAAAATTTAAAACAAACAAACAAACAAAAAGAAAGAATGTTGAAAGATATGGGAAAAATGCACAAATGTCCACTGACTGAATAATTGACACCTCTGGTGAATGAACTTGGGCAAGATGATTCATAGTATGTTGATTTTATTAGATTAGGGATATTGCTAATTAAGTAAGCAGCCATTGGAGATAAATGCTTAATCATCTGACCATTTTTCTCTTGCTGTTCTCTAGAATCCTATGTTTGTTATTAAATTGTTGTATGCAGATCTTGTGATAAGTATACATGCCTTTTCTACCTTTAAATTAATCTGACATCATATGTTGCATGGGAACCTTCTGCCAAGATGTTCTAGTAAATGTGCTAGTGCAGTGTATAGCTGGCCTCTTAGGGAGCAGCATAGAGCTTTACCTCAGTGCTTCATGATCAGCACCATCACTTCTTCATTTTCTTGTGATGTTTAAAGTGTTGCTTTTAACCAGTGAAACTGAATTAGGCCTCTTTTGCTTTGTTTGCTTGAGAATCTGTCTCTCTTGTGCAATGTTATCTCCAGAAAAGACAGAAGCTAAAATATCTAAGTCTCTTATAATTACCATCAAAATGTGACATCTGGTCACATTTGACTTGATTGGACTCAGCAAATTTTAATGTCAAGGTATAGAAGCTGCAAAAAATACTAAACTAGAAAAAGAGAAGGAAAAAAAAAGGAAGAGAAAGTCTCTATGACAGTGCATTATTTTTACACATAGATATAATTTTGAACATTATGGGAATTCAACAGTGCTGTTGAAGAAATTTTGCCAGTTTATCTGACAAAAAAGTATTATGAAACACTTATCAGTCTTTTGCTGTAGTTGCTTGCAAGACTGAGAAAAAGTGCGTAAAATTTTCTTTCCTGTTGCCTGGCTGGGAATCAATTGCATTGGTTGTTTGTTACCTCTGCAAGAAAACGAAATGCTGCAATTAGACTAGCAGAGTGGTGAGCTCAAGCCTCACAAGCCTTGCATTTCCTCACAGAGGAAGATTTCTCTTCAGATGACTTCAGCATTGGTAAAATGAGTCAGAAGATCAGAAAAAAAAAAATCCTATAAATCTTGAGAAGCATTCTGGGTAGGCAAATACCATACACCTCCTGCATAAACCACAGTTCAGTTCTGACTTTGGCCGTGCAAATAATGTGATCAGATGGTGGCTCCAGATAATTGCACCTTCACTCTGTTCCCAGAGTCTAAGATACAGTGAACATTTTAATCTTAGCAGGACAAAACAGTTTGAACTACATGGTATTCAGTCAGATTGGAGTGCAAGCAGAATGGATATGTAATTGTTTGTACTTATCTGTGTAGATGTGTCCTATGTTTGTTTACTTGCAAACACTGTGGCAAGTGAAATGCAGGTAGCATGAGTTTCAAAGCTCAGGTAGGTACAGGAAGGGCCATTTTGAGAAAAGGAAGTATCACCATACAAAGTGGCAACTTTGTATGGTGACACAACTGTTAAGGAATCTTCCTTGTCTGAGCATTCACAAGACTCTCTGGCAGTCACACTTCCACCACCAGAGACTTTCACTGCTGGGACCAAAGCCCCTTCACAGCAGCTCCAGCGACCCAATGGGGGTCCGTCTTGACTCCCTGC
This sequence comes from Oxyruncus cristatus, assembly GCA_013399855.1. Taxonomy (NCBI): domain Eukaryota; kingdom Metazoa; phylum Chordata; class Aves; order Passeriformes; family Cotingidae; genus Oxyruncus; species Oxyruncus cristatus. The sequence continues at coordinate 382,781 of VXAY01004501.1, forward strand.
ACACCCCACTCACACACAGTCAGACTGAGTTTCCTGGCCTCAGGTTTCTAATAGCAGAGTCTCAGATGTCTCGTTCCTTGAAGTCATTTATTCTTGGCACAGTAAACACAGAAACAGCCAGATTTGGTGCCTCTGAGGAGAGTCCCCAACAAAAGAACACCTGAGCTTTTATATCCTTGCAGTCCACCCATGCAAAAGTCTCTCCGGAGTTCTCGGCTCCTGCCATGTCTCTCCGTGTTCAGTTACCTGTCTGGACCACAGGTCCCCGTGCCCTTTTTTATGCAAAGTATTGGCAGTTCATTGCCCTTTACCTGGGACTGTTGCCACCTAGAGATCAATCTGCAGCTCCCGCTGTGGCTGCACACCGAGTTACCTGCACTGAATGTATTCTTCAACATAAGGATTCATAGAACAATTACAAAGATTTAAAGGCAACTTGCCAGAAGTTACCCGGTGTAAAAAATGAGCACATTTAAACAGAAAAAACAGAAATAGTATTACTTGAGTCCGAGGGCTACCATACAGTTTGTACACAAAATTAATAATAAAATGGAAGCTAAATTTCATTGGTGAAAAACAGACCAGTTCTAGTTAAAATTATTGGAAACGGAAAAATGAGATTGTTGAGGATGATGTGTCACCTTCAGGGCAGGTAGAGGAGAGGGGAATAAAGAATGGAAAATGAAAATACCAGAGATCATACTTGGAGCATCATAAGGATAGAAATCAGCAAGTAGTTAGGATTAGGCTAGGGTGCTTCTCCCAGGTGCTTCAAACATTGTAAATAATTTCAAAAGTGTATTTTATTTTATTTATTTTATTTTATGAGATTGTGTTAAAATTTTGGCTGGAGTTTACTTTTTTTTTGGTCCCAAATGATTGTTGATCATTATGTGTGAGCAATAAAAAATGTGACTGTGTGGGCTGGCTGTAAATGAAGCTGGGATTTTGTGTTCATTCATCACAAGATGTAACTCTTAAGTGCATCTGTTGTCTATTTCAAGATAATTTTTCTTATGGGTAGCTTTATGGACAACTGAGTTAATGAGGATCTTGGTAGAAAATCATCAGGAAAGAAGGTATATAGAGGCTTCAATGTGGTTTCTCTATGGTGGGCTCAGTAATGATGGAAGAATTACAGAAAGATGTTTATTTCATACAGATTGATTCACAGAAGTTTTAGCTTATGATTTTATTCATCATGAGGACCCTCTCAATTAATCCTGCATGGAAATTTGTCTATTGTCTTCTATACCCGTCTTATGACATAGAGAACTGGCTTGTGAAGTTGCTTATCCCTCTGCAATTAATACACAGATCTCAAATAGCAGCTTAGGTGAGACATTTCCAATGACTGATAACATAAAACTCACCTTTGAAATACAACAAAAACCTCTCTACTCAAGTTAAGGCCTCTGATAAACCCCCCAAGAAGAAAGAAACCCACAGGTTCTGCAGGGTCCTAATAGAAGTTTGGTACAGACCTCAGCAGGTACCTGTAAGAGTCTAGTCTCAGGCATTAAGATGTCCCTCTTTCCTAGAAAAGGAGGCATGTGGTAGCAAAAGCCTACATGCAAAAAAGCCTGACCTGATCTAAGGCTCTCTAGTATTTGTTGCATGTTTATATAATTACAGTGAACTTCAGAACCAATGGAAGCAATGAGCTCCTGACACAAGGGAAGGGAATGGAGATAAGCATAAGCTTGAACAAAGTCACGTGTGTGAGTCAGTGGAGGGTATAGATACTTGTATTCGCATTCTCTGTACAAACAGCAGAAGCTGCTTCAGGAAATACCTTCTCAGCTGTTTTCTTACTGGAGGCTACTGTTCCTATAAGTGTGCTGGTAGAAAGGAACGTGAATGAATCAGCAGCTCCCACTCACAGACCTGCAGCTTCATGCAAGACCGCTTTTATTACCAACGTCAGCTAAGATGATGGGCCTGACGTTCCCATCAGGGAGATGTGGGCACAAACTGAATTATTCTGATTCTATCATGAGGAGGCAGAAGCAAATGGTAAGCAGAGGAAGGCTGTGAATTAATAGTCCAACGTCCACCAGAGATGGTTTCTCAAAGCCCTAAATTTGTGCAGAATTTGACTGTTCATCACCTTCAAAAGCCTCCATCATTCATTCACAAGTGCTGTAATCAGAGGTTTTCTTATGGTAGGGGATACTCTTTGTGCTAGAGGAGGTCTAAAAGTATAAACAAAGATTAAATATCTCATTCCTCTAGACTTTCAGCATAACCTAGGTTATGGCTGAGCCTATAGTAGAGGCTTAGTGTAAGGAAGTATTGCACTCTATCTTTCAAATGTTTCACAGTGGACTTCAATGCACTGTTTTTCAGTAAATTTCTGAGATGCGTTTAGTCTTCTCCTAGAAATTGCTGCGCTATTTTTGCATATTCAGATCTCTGTATCATTCCAGTTTGGAGAGGCCAACTGTTCCCTCTGTTTCCATATGAAGATAGAATGAATCAGTGTTACTTCCATCCGTGTTGCCGTTCCCCCAAATGCTTTCACAGATGTACTAGGAACATGGAGTTCTGCGGTCTGTAACAGTAATACACCAGACTGGGTTGCTTTCAAAAACCACCCTGCAGGAACCATGCGATTATAAGTAACTCAAGGTTGGTAGGAGTTATCACATGTTGCATGAGGAAAGATCCCATGAGGCTGCTGAGGCGATAGCAAATCTTTAACAGGAAAAAAATTTCACAGGAGCAAAATTTCACTGAAGGTTTCCAGCAATCTGATTTACATCCTTAGGAGAAGAAAGTTAGTGTATCTCCAAGAGTGGCCAGCCCAGTACTTACTAGATGACTATAAGGAAATACTATTGGTCGGCATCTCAACTCTTCACTTTCTGGCATACATTTTAGCTTCCTGTCAGGAAGCCTGGTACAACTCCATAGATTCTCTTCTCCTCAGATATATGCTAGAAACCCAACATATATTCCTATGTGTAAGAAGAGTGCTGATTTTATATCAAGCCTGCTGTGAGAATGAGTTCACATCACAGCATCATTGCACATCACTTGTAATAGATCAGCACAGGTATCAGTGTGAGCTCAGAATGGAACAACTAATTAAATCTACTTTCCTGATGAGGAAATCAGTGCAGGTAAAAATGTGCTGTGGCCAGAAGATGAAGACAGGAGGGAGAGGAAGGTCTTCAGTTGATAGATCTTCAAATTCAGCCTGGGCATTTTTTTCTTGACACTTCAATAGCAATAACATCAATAACAGTTAGGAATAAAGTATAAAATAACAGTTAAGAATAAAATGAAGACCATGTAAGTCTTCCCTATCTGTGAGACACTTAGACTCCACCAGCTGTGCTGGCTGGCTTCCTACATCTGGGCTCCAAAATGGGTAACAAGAAAACTCTGAGAGACCTATTTTAAGAACTCTGGCACTAAGCAAAGCGGAGAAAGGGGAAAAAAAAAAAGAAAAAGAAAAAATCTGAACTCTCCACTTCTTTACTGAAATCAGTCTGTTGAAAGCATTTCTGTTTGGCTGCCACAGCTCACCAAGCAGCCTAATGTGCCAGCTATTAGTACCCAGCAGAGAGCATGTTTGCAGCTATTCAGCAAAACTATCACACGTCCTTAGCTAGGAAAGAGGGATCAGCTGCTGAACACTGCAGCTGATGAAGAGCAGAGCTATTAAAGCAAGCAATAAAAAAAAAAAACCAAAA
>VXAY01004501.1:386522-431713 GCA_013399855.1 Oxyruncus cristatus
CCCCCCCAGAACGGAGACTGATTTTTATTATTATTTTTTTAACCTAATGGATGACATTTATAACTGGAAAGTATGAGTCAGTGTGCTTTGCCAGCATGGGGCCTTTATGATGTTTTCATCTTGTTTGTTCTTCCTCCTTGGCTAGGACCATTCTCTCTTGTTCATTTGTGAGTTTTAACTTCCATGCAGTACTTAGGAGATGGGCATGCACGTGTATTTGTATGTGCATGCAAGTAGTGACCTTAGCTCAGTGAAATGGAAGTAAAGAGTTAAAACACTCAACTCAGAAAATTTTTAGGGAGTAGTGCCACTACTTTACAGTGCAGGGACCTCTTAGATAAGTTATTACTGCTAAAGTGTCATTGCTGCCAAATGTGGCAGTGATGTGGATGTGGGAGGCAACCACCCACTTGCCAGTTAGGACAAAATGGACACAGCTCCCTCTCTGCAACCACTAATCTAACCCAAAAAGCTTTAAAAACAGTATGCTGTTTGTCCTTTTGTAGCACATGAGCAAATAGAATCCATTTGACAGAGAGCTTCTCTGTAATACTGCATTTCTAGCATGTAACCAAGAAACAAAATTATACTACTCGTTGCGATGATATTAGAGTCTGGTTACCTCAGAAACAACACACCCAATTCTAGATTCTGACTCCAGAAAGTTCTCTTTACATTGCAAGATCAGCCCTGAAGCATTTCCCAGATTGAATACATCAAGGAATGCCTGGTATAGGAAGGTCCTCTTCTAACATAGAGCCAGCATTATTTTATAGCAACTTCTCCTACCTTGCAACTCCCTTACACTGGATTGACATTGTGACAAGCAAACTGCTGCTAGCAGAGTAATTCCCAAGACCCATGCAAGGCAATGTCACCTAGCCACAGTTACCTGAGCTGGCACAGCAGCTGCGTCCCCCCACAGGTTCCTGAGGACACAAGGAGGTATGAGGGGCCTATAGAGCCTTTGCCTTCCCTTTCCCACAACTGATATGGGTCATGCTCAGCACAGCTGAAAATTGAGCCCTCAGGCAGGGAGCTATAATGAATTCACTAGATTAGGCAATGAAAGCCAGTGAGAACACAACAACCAGCTGGCTCAAGAATATTTTGCGCTAGCATAAAAATGCTATGGGAGGGGAGGCAACAAGCTTCAAAATCGTCCCCTTTCATTACTGTGATGATCATGCCCATCTTTTCTTTTATACATATTTCTATAGTCTACATATAGCTGTGAAAGTGAAAAGAAATAAAGGTGTTTTCATCCTCTATGTACTGTTACAGTCATTAAAGATAGTAGACTGTGCCCTCCTGCATGAATGTGATGCACCTTGGTAAAAAACTGTTCATGGAGATATTCTACTTGAAGCTCTGGGGTGTCACTTTTTTCTTTCCTTTTTTTTTTTTTTTCTTTTCCTTTCATAATGAATATTGTAATTCAACTCTGTTGTTCAGCACTTTGTAGTTCTTTTTTAATTCTGGACAAATAAAAGTGTTTGTAAGTATTTATAATCAGTTTTTCTAAAGAATCTAAAATAAAAAAAGTAATATACATGGAGTAATACAATTCCAAAATCAGAAACTGAAAAGGTGTTTTAGCTTTGTTACTGGATGTAGAACAATAATTTCAACATAAGCTACAATCTAGTCTTGTCTGTCATGCTAGCCTATTTCTTTGCTTTTGTCCAATGATGAGGGTTGTGTTGAAACCTGTTAAAAATGTTGTTTTTTCTTTACCTGAGAGGGGACTTTTCATATGTGAGTTAATCCACCCACACTTTCCTGCGATTATACTCAAGAAATAGGAAGAAAATTCCATACAAGGTGCATACCCAATAGCATCACAAGCCTAGTTTTACTTGATTAATAGTTTTCCTTCCTTTTCATTTCCTAAGAAACGTGTGTTCTCATAAGGTACTTTTGGAAAATACATTACTGTACTGGGGGAATCTCTCTTATGGATGCCACTCTTACCACAAAGAGATGTTGGCAAAAACAGCGTCACATTTGGCATTTGAAGGAGTGAAAGGCAACACTTAGGAATTCCTGCATGGCATTGCCCTTACAATCTCCTAAGGAAATCCATCGTAAAATACAGTATGTGCTAAGAACAGGCGGGGGCACCTAAATATGGATTGCTTTTGGCTTCAGCTATTCAGAAATCCCCGGAACAGGTGCCAAATTAAGTCACCCTACTAGCTGCTCACCATGGCTGAAGGTCAGCCATAGTTAACCTGGAGAGGAATTTGGATAGCACATCTTGCAATTCAAGAGCACTGTGACTGCTCAAACATACCAATGCATTCTTACCTCAGAAAACCTCAAGTGTAGAGCAGTTTCTCTTTCCTTTGACATGGAAGCAGTCTACAGCTGGTAAGGAAAAGATATTAGTCTTTCGTATCAATGTGAATTTATGCTACATTTCCCATCTATTTATAACACAAGTATTCTAAATTGGAACTATTAGATGCAAATATATTATAATATGACAGAGGCAAAATAATCCATAAATCTGATTTGGAAAAGGGAAATATTCATTCATATTTAGCTGACTAATGGCTCTACAGTTACAATTTCAGAAACATGATTTTTTCAAAGAACTGCTGACAATCCATGTTAAACTTTGAGGATTAGTATGTTTAGCCATAATTTTTCTCACATTTGAATCTTACTTTAGTGTCAGCTTCTTTCTTATTGTCTTCTCTGTTTCTTAGAACACTTGCATAAATAGAGAATTTTTGTTTCTTGAAAGCTTTTTGATCTCCTTTTCATTTCTTACCTAAAATTATAACTTTTTCTTGGTGACATCACCCATTAGATGCAGTGAAAAGAATTCTGATAAATGGCTGAATAAAGAAGTATTGACATCAAGTGGAAAACAGCCAGCTGAAACTGATGAACTCTCAAAAAGCTTGTTTTCATTCAAGAATCATAAATTAGAATAATTACAGTCAGGGAAATATAGAAAATAGCCTGTGCAAATATTCAATGCAAAGTCCATTCCCAGAACTGAAAAACTCATGAATGTTGTTAATGCAAAGTTAAATATTTAACCTGGTTAGCTAGAGAATACTCACAAGCATACTCACAGCAACAGTGATATATTATTATACTTTATTTCAGTAAACAATGAATTAACACAGCCCTTGTAATTTCTTTTTCTTCTACATCTAATTAAATCCAGACAGGGTGTGCTTTTAAGAGTATCCTTTTGTATAGATGAATTTCATTCTCCAGTGAAACACACAGTAAGTGCATGGTAGGCCCATATTCCTATTGGCTTGCTATTTTGCCCTTTTGCTTAGTCTTCAGACTATTAGTTGCATTACATCTAAGTCCAAACTCAGAGCAAGTATAAACCAATATAACTCTCTGAATGTGCGTGGAACTACCTTTAAACTGTGTCAATCAGGAATCTCCTATTTTTTCTGAAGCAAATGCTGGTATATACTACTGCTTTCTTTTTTGTGTAATCTGGAGTTATACTGATCTGAAGCATGGACTTTATTCATATTTACTATATGGACATAGATTGCAAATATGGAATTCTCTCTTTTAGGCATGAAATATACTTTAAAAATCATTAAAAAGCAGTTGTTGTCCCTGGGCTCTGTCTGCTCTGAGTGCTTCATAGTATTCAGAGTATAAAATTGATGACAGGGAACATATAGTATGAACCAGTAATACTAAGTTTGGGCTCTTCTTTTGAAGGAATTGGAACAAAAGAAGTTGTAGAGAGGAATTTCTGTCAGTTTACATTTTTGCCAGAGTGGACAGTAGAGTTATCTCTTTTAGTTTTGGAACTCTTGGTTTGCTGTCTAGACAGAATGTGATAGGTAATTCTAAACAATTTTCAAATTTACACGGAGTAGAATTTAACTCACATTTATAGATTATTGTCATTATAGTGCCTTTTTAGAAAAATCTGGTGTTTCTTTCTTGACTGAATAATAAGATATAAAATGTTGCTGGTCTCCACAGCATGTTGAAAGAACATGGCACATAGAAATTCAGTAATAACCTCTAAAAGAATAACAACAGGCATACAGAGTCTTAATATCACATTTGGTTTGTGTCCACAATCACAAAGGTATTTCCCATAGGACCTATGCAAGCACTGTTTACTAATAAGCATGAATAATGTGAGGGCTTTCCATTGTACTTTGAACTTACACAGCTTATCACTTCATAGTAGAGATGATCCAAATGCTTTCTCTGGTTCAAAAGTAGTTCCCTTCTGGAATGACTTAATTGGTGTTCCTACTTCAAATATAGTTATTTCTAGTTACCTGTAAACCTAGTTATAACTAGAAATCTCTTTCATACACAGGTTATATCTGCTCTAAGTCCATCAGAGCTACTGGTGGTTTACACCATTGCAAAAGAAAAACAGGTATTGCACATCCTCAATCCCCAAGGGTCTCTGAATCTCCCTGTTTGGAATGGCACTTTTGGGAAACCCATGACCTCTGCAGAAACAAGTAAACCAGATTTGGTTTAAAGCAGACTTTTTGAGAGTTCAGGTAGGCAGTTTATGTAAGTGAGGTGATGAAAACCACTGCTAAGCTATCTCCGGTCTTCTGATGGTCTTAAGCACAAAGAGAAATGGAAATCAGAAAATGGTTTTAGAATCCTTCTGATTCTGACAGATGTGTTTTGCATATGACCCTTTAAAAAGTGTCAGCAACACTCTGTTTGTCTTGCTTGATCTTTGAATCAATACCTTCTGGCTGCATAAGACACTGGCAAATACATTTTGCGTCCAAAACAAATTCTTTCAAAACTGTCACAAGTGACTTTTTACATAGATCATCATTTATGTGACATTTACAGTTCCTGGCACAGACATACCCAATAGGGCCACTTTTTTGCCTCTGAGAAAGTGAACCTCAGAATGATTCTCTTACCAAAGAAGACAAACAGTTTGTTGCGTGGTAGATATAGGCAGTCATTAAAGGGAACACTGTGACCTCTTTGACAGCAATCATCAATACAGTGATGTCACTTAGCTCCACTTTGCTTCATATTGTCCAGATGACACAGTTCCTCATTTTTCTTCATGCTGGGTTGAGATCATTGCTTGGGTGAGAGGTAATTATCTGAAGCACATCTGAGAGATGCTAGAAGACTGTCTGAGAGAAGTACCATCTGAGACCAAAGGAGCAATTTCCTTTCTTTTAGCCAATCTTGTGGAGTGAGAGTATCTTTTTAGGATCTTTATGTGCATCTTGATGCCTTGGCAGCAATAGTATCCAGGGAATTGTTCTATTTTCTTATTTGTGAACACATGTCCAAATGCAGATTTTCCAATGTTTTGCTTATCCAAAGTGAAGAATTTTAGAGACCAGGTTTTCTACTCCATGTTTTTTATACATTGCTGCTTAATAGCTATCCTCACTTCCACTTTCATGGTGCACATTTATTATTGCCTTTTTATTTTGCTGCATTTGAAGGACACAGTCCCTTACAAGGCAACAGCTGGGATCAAAAGAGAAATATATGCTCATGCTCTTCACATTTGGAGTTCTGGATGGATGAACTTTTACCCTGGTGTTCCCTTTAATTTTTGGTCTAGAGTACTGATTATCATTAAATACTACTGGTATAAGTTATAATAACTTAGGATTTTATTTAGAGGAAACTAGTCTAGGTTTTTCTTGTTGGGAGGTATTTACTTGAAATTGGTTCAGCTTGATTTAATCAATAAAGTGAGGTTTTGTATACGTATGTGAATGTATACATTCATCCAGAATATTTGATACAATATAAATTGATCAAGTGATTACATAAATTGCATAGCTGTTCCAGGTATTAAAAACCACAGTTTACTAGAAAATACCGATATAATGGCCGGTGCAGAAACTGAAGCATGACAGTGGTTTATGAGACACACTCATCTGAAAGTGTCACTTTTACTAATCTGTGCTATTGAAGAAGATAATATTACTTAATTTACCAGCACTGGGGAATGAAGCTATTTCACACATTGATGCAAACACAGGAAGTTAGCTGTAAGAGTTTATTGTGTTCAGTTCCTCACCGTTAACAATGGAACACTGCTGCTTTACCAGGTCAGAGGGTGCTCTTCTTTTTAGTTCACTGTTAGGGGTGTATTATAATCTCTGTATTAGTTTTTCTGAACATAACACATATCCATCATAAATGTTGTTGTAATGCATTCAGAAAACAGGTAGCACAGCTTGTTTTTGCAGACTATCACTGTTTGGTGCTGCTGGGGCAGGATAAGGACTGAATAAGTGCTCTTCCACTGAGAAAATAAGATCTCATTTCCTGTAACGTTTTCAGTTAAAGTACCCCTTTTTTGCTGAAGGGAGTGGATGACAATACGAATGAAGACGGCTTTTACAGAAGAGGTCTGTTCCAAAGATAAGCCAATTCAATAGTGGACTTCTCTGCGGTTTCAGTGTTTCCTGGGATTTTAGACCAGATCTTCAGTGTAAATTTTTTTCTCACTGTAATTTGAGTGAGTGGGCAAGACAGACATTTCAAGTGTATTTCTTTTGATCAGAAGGCCTTGTATCTAATGTTTTTATTTTAAGCATCTGTTAGTCAGGTATTGTCTTTCACTATTTCATTAACCGGTAGGACTAATACTTCTGTTGCTTTGGTTCCTATGGAAATAAAGAAGTTTTCTGTTAAAACAACAAATGTATGCTTAGGTATAAATCATGAAGGCTGTTCTCACTTGAGTGTCAGTCTGTAAAGACAGCCAGATAAACAAAATTTTACAGTCCAGTTCTCATTTGGATAAACATCTATAAGAGCAGGCTTTCTTATCGGATTCCAGCACTTCCACTTGGCATCTCAGCTGGAAATACCAGAAGAAAAGCCTTTCTGTTAGACCACAGTAATTTCCAGCTTTAGTCTCTGGTGGAAATCAGAAGTGTCAAATTACTTTTGCTCATGAAGGGTTCAGTGTCAGTTCAGGTCCAAACATGTTATAAGGTTTCGTATGCATTTCTTCCTTAAAGCCTGGTGGTATGTGTGGGGTTGATTTGTAAGTTCTGGGGTTGTTATTTTTGTTTCGTATTTTAAACCCTGATTGCAAATCAGAGGGCCTTCACTTCTAATTGCTATCTAAGATGTTACTCCAGCCAATAGTTCTGAAAAGGACTGCTGATTTTGCATATTTGAATTGTCAGGTTTTTTGTAAAAGAGAAAGGAAGTGGTTAAGGTATCGGATGGAACTTTCCTAAAGTTAATTACTAAGTCTAACACTTTTTCACAGAGTGTATTTTTCTCCTGCCTGAGGAGACTTGAGCAGCAATAGTTCAGATCCCCTAAGATTACCCGAATCACTGTACTTCAGCACAGTCTGGGAGTGGGAAGGACAGGAGTCTTCTTGGCCACTTTAAGTGAAGCTACTTCACTTTGAATTAAGAAAATACAGATTATATGAAGAAGTTTAATATATATCTCTTTACATTCAGACAAGTGATTAAGTTGAAAGACAGTTTTATTCTCAATGTTTACCTCAATTAGTATTTAAATGAGTGCATATAAAGTAAAGCGGTTTCAGCTGGAGTGGTAGACCAGATCCTCTGCTTCAGAATGTGTTAAAACCAAATATTAGACCATGCTTGTAGAAAGAGTGAATTCAAGACCTCTGAAGCAGATGAGGATTGCGAGTTGAAGACTTTCAAAACCTTCCTGAGTGCTATAATGGCAACAGCAAAGATGACACTAGCACCTCTTCCAGCAGTTTTTCTTTGTGTGCAATGACTGACCCAGTAGCAGTGTTCTGTGAATTCCCAAATCTCGAGGGAATGTTTACTTGGATGTTTAGTTCAGTGGATGTTTAGTTCATACAGGCATGGTTTCAGTGGTCTTGCATGTGCACATAAGCAGATATTTGAGATCAAATTGGGGCTGATCTTGTTTAATTCTCCTCTTTAGTCAATGAAGTCACTCTAAGAGGGTCACTCATCCTACATACCTTAGGCTCACCCCTTATGATATGATTAGTGGTCCATCGAAGGCTTCTATTTCCCTTCACAGTAGGAAACTAGCCATACAGCTTTCATTATATTAACTTTTAAGGATAACTGGAAGCAATACTGTTATTAAATACTCAGGAAGTGTAGCTTGTAGAAGTGGATACATTTACAAAATCCAGACATTTATATTGTTTGATTACACTTTGTGGGGTCTTTGAAAATTAAAACTTTGAATGTCAGCAATAAAAACAGGAAGCAGATACTGCAATCTTTTGGGTGATGTAGCTCTGAGGCACCTACTCTTCCTAGGACTGAAGTCAGCTCTTTATGTGTGTTTATAAGATAAATAGCAATCCTTATTTTTCTTTGTAAAGTGGTTTAGCATAAAAATGTCATGTAACAGTAAAAATTATTCAGGATACTGCCTTAAAAACCTTTGATAAAGTTCACAAATATATTTTTTATGTCTTGGTTTCTTTTTTGCTCAAACATCCAAAACAGTGTCAACTTGATATAGGTGTGCAGATGGATGAGTTGAGAGCAGGATTCTTTTAATAACATTTTCAGCTTTGCTCCAAATTAAAAATGTTGATTACTTTTAAAAATACTATGAAAGTTGCAACATCTGTAATTTTTTAATCAGTTTTTCTTTTAAAGTTTAAGTTAAAGAATCAGTAAATCCCTCCGTTCTTTATTTTGATTAATTCCCACTCGTCCTTAGTTCAGGACTTAATCTGAAAAATGGATCACAGCAGAACTTTCTGTACTCATATATAGGTAGTAGACTATAGCTCTCTCTTATGGCTGATATGTGGAAAGCGTGCTCCTGATGACAGATTCCTAAGACTGGCGGAATACTGTGTTATCACTAATGTAGTACATAACCATAAGAAAACGTATGCCAGCACATGGCAGAGACCGCTAGCAACCTGAGGTGCAAAGCTGGAGCTTATCTTAAAACTACTCTGGTTTAATTCTGATGTTTATGCTCCAAAAAAGGGTTATCTCATTCTGTGGAGAAGTACTACAGTCTTGAGTAAAGTGAATCAAGATTTTCCTGCTGCTTGAAACAGGAGAGCTGACGATGAGCATTACTGGAAGGTCATCTAAGGTAACACAGCTGCTTTAGCTCAGTGTAACAACTTTGCCTAGAAAGCAAGAGTCCAGGCTCACCTTCTGCCTGAAATGATCTATTTTGCCATGTGCACTTTCTTGGATTCAGAAAAATGCATGAAAATGCAGAAAAATGCATGTACCTCTGTACCCAGGATACTGTGGAACAGTGTGCAAATGGGCTACGATCTAGCAACCAAAGTCACTAACCAAGTTATAACGGCATTTCTCATTTCTTCCTGTGGATTTCAGCATCTTGGCTAATACAACAGTCTTCAAATATCAGCATCATCAGTAGCTGTGTTCAATATGGGCTATACACTGCTGTGCTTATGATCCTTGGCATAAACTGTGAGCTGGGAAAGGGAGAGACTCTTTCTAGTCCCTACTAACCATGTGGCCCACTTAAGGGCCAATTAATTTTAACAGCAGTTGATTACCTGACTGGAATAAATGAACTTCAGAGAAGGCCAAGGAAGCAGAGCTGAGACACACATCTTTTCAGATCACAGTGCCAATGAGGTTTGTGAAATGATGCATTTCTCATGTAGAAAATCCCAATTCTTTCTTTCTTTCTGCATAACGTATGTATTTTTCTCTCCAGAAGTCAGTTAATTTATATTTACGCATCATAATGTTTCTTCTGTGACTAACATTGTAGCCTTCTGCACAACACGCACATCAGGTGTTTCTTCTTTTTTCAGGCTTTCAAACAACTGTAGCATGGCACTAGCTGTTTAGCAAGACAGAGAACATACTATCCGTTGCTAATTCTTCTTCAAAGCAGCAGTTGAATTAACATAAGCTTTAAGTGGGCGTTATGGATTCATTTGCACATTTTCTGCTGCTGCTTATGACTAGTTTAGCTGCAATCTGCTACACATGAAAGGATTTCTGCACCTATACAGAGCTTTATAGAACTGGCAGATGCTTCAGGTGTCTCTGCATAAACTCACAGAACACACTGCAGGTCATTAATTTTAAATCTTTGGGAAGAGAGAGATATAAATATCTCTCTCTTTCTTTACTCACAGCCTCACCCACAACCAGCTCTAGACAAACTCAGTAAATTGGCATTTTCTAAAACCAACATCATGATCAGGAGTTTTGTTTCAGCTTATTGTGCTTTTTCTCTGTTGTCTATTATTCAGGTGAGAAACAGGATACTGGTATATATATATATACCCAGGATACTCTGCTCACTAATGAGACTTTTTTTTTTTTTAATTTATACCAGAAGACTGAACCTGGCAAAACGGAAGCAGTTACATTGCTTGCTTCTCCACACACCCCTGCTGCAGTATTCCCAGCCTGGAAGACTGCATGCATAACCCCTCTGACTGTGCTGAAATAACTTTGTTAAATTATTTCCTTGAAAGAATAAGATAAAAATAACAGTATCATTCTTTGCTACTACCTATACAGGATTTGAATCAGATTTTTTTTTTTTTTGCAGAAGTTCCTGTGATAGCTCACAACTACCACTTGTTTCTTTTTTTCTGGATAAGTGCCATTTACAGAAAAAAGTTGATACTGTTGCTCCCTGAATTCGTATTAAATCAGGCCATATGCTAGTTCTAGTTCTGGAAAATATGATCTTTTTCTTTTGCCTTCTGCTTAGAAATTATTTCGTGTGGCTTTTTTTTTTTTTAAATTATTTTTTTTCCAGAACATTTTAGCATATTACTTTTTTTTGTTGCTGTATACAGTGGTAATTTCCAAGACCACATAGGAACAAAACTAAAGTGTGTACTGTTTGTTTTGATGGTTTATCCAGTCGTTGCATGGGAAGGTAGAACTCATTCAGGAATTGTTCTTCATTTTATATCTGTTATCGCTGTGATGCCTCTGTGCGAGTTGCTTCGCACGAAGAACTGTAGAGGCATGTTTAATCTCTTACCTCACTGAGAGCATTTCATAAAGCACTGCATTAAAGGGATTACATAAAAAAATGTGTGGCCTTTTTTGTTGTGGGTTTTTTTTTCTCCCTGTCCTACATTTTATATGGCATATGTCAGGACAGCTTAAGCATTTTTATAATAATACTTCTGTATACACTTTCACTTTCAAACACCTTTTTCTACAGCCTGTTGCTGCTATGTATGAAAACTTGTTCACTGTATCACTGAAGACATGTCAAATATTGAATGTCATGTAAGGCAGCAGAGGTATTTCAAGGACAGATGGCTAAAAGTTAGACTGTGACTAGGGTGTACTAGGCTCTAGTATAAGGTAGTATATATAAGAATATATATAAGAATCTTTTTAATATCTCCAAACAACATAGTGCAAACTGACTTACTTCCTCCACTCTGCTATCACTGAGTCAGGCTGTAGTCGTGAGAGATGATAGGAAGGGTGGCTGAAAAATTGCAGAAACCACTGCAAGACCAGAGATGAAAGGGGTGATATCTGTGTTTCAAAGACAGCAATTATCTGTATGAAATCCATCTCTTGACATTCCCTTCATTTCAAATCATGCCTTATAAATTGTTCCTTTTCCTTCTAGGCTAGTGTACTATGCAGCATACAGTTTCCAACCACTAACAGGTTGCTAATTAGGAACCCTACTTGATAAAGAAAAACTATTAACATTTGAATCTCACTTTTAAATGTTGCATATACATTCTTTAGAGGTAAGTAACTTTGTTTAGTCTCATACACTTCTTTTTTCATGTTATTGGCTACTTAGTTTAATAATATATTTGTCCCTGAATATTATTTTAAAAAATCCCAGTGGAAATGGTTTGGATGCAGCAACTAAATGATAAGTTGACAGGTTGTTTTTCAGCTGTAGGTGAAATGTCCCTGTTGTCATATACGCTGTTTGACATTCTGAAAAGTTTTTTTTGAAACCAACATTTTCCAACAGGGTGAGACAAAAAATAATATTGTACCCTAAAACTTTTACTTGAACCAGAACAAAGGAGTGTTACACTAAAAATGTAATGAAGAGATTTTTTTCTTTGCCTGTTTTTATTTTTTTTCTCATATTAGGTTGTATATTTTTTGAGTTCCTACTATGTGACACACCACATCAATTCTCATGAAGGAAAAGCTCAAGCTTTGACATGGGATTGTATTCATCTCACCAGATCTTACACATAAAATATGCACATGTTAATCTAAACTAATCAAGCGGTCACCATTTGAAACACTTCCACACCATCTTAATACAAGTGTCTTGGGCTGGTGGGATGAATGGCCCCCTCGAGATGCCTGCCTCTCAGTTAAAGGCAGATGGAGCCTAGGTGATCATCCTAGACTTGATGTCACATCTAACTTGATGAATAAAGTTTGATGAGGTGAATTGCATGTGAAATCACCTAAAGATTGATTGAAAGCAACATGAATTCAAGCTATTTTTAATTAGAAGAAATTGCAGCATTATTTGTAATGTAGAGGAACATAAAATAAATTAGATAACAAAATCTTTTGCTATTATATTGCACTGCAATATGACTTCATGTGAAATAAGTCTACAATGAAGGAAAGAGGGCCGAATAACCAGATAAATTATCAGTCTCCTCAAGTGTTTGGTTCCACAAATGGTTCCAGAAAGGGTTGTGTGTGAGATGGTAAGAGGCTTTCTTGTATTCTTCCCATGTGAGATTTTCCTTTGTTTTGTCCAGATTATTTAGTTCACCTGTTAATATCTTTGAGAAATTTAGCCAAATCATCATAAATTTAAGGCCTTATGAGACAGAGCATGGAAGGTTAATGCATAATACATATTTGTATGATTCCAAATATGCATAAACTCTTGTACCAACTCCCAAGCTAAATTTGGTTGAGTCAAAATTACACAACTATAAAATAAAAATAAAAGCTGTTCCCACATCATTTTTTCTCAGTAGAAAGACAAAATAAACTAAGCAAAAATCAAACTAACAATACAGAAGATGGTTTGTCTTATATAATCTTACTAATATTTAGTTTCCCAATGAGTTGTTCATGATAAAACCACAAAACAAATCAACAATTATTAATAAACTGATAATGCAAGCTACTGTGGGGGCAGTTATCTTTTCCACCTGCTGTGGCAACCAGAGATGAGACACAAACAGCCCAAAAAAATGCTTGAGTTAAACTTTTATACGTAATGCAAAACTACCAAGACAAAACACATGCAAACAATCAATGCAGCAAAGAACAGTGCAACTTTCCTGTCCTGTTGCCATTTCATCTTCTCATGGACTATCTATTTGGAATGGTTTTAAAAAGAAGGAACTATCCGTTTATGCAAATCCTTTACTTGCCTGGCATAATTCCACCACAGCAGAATAATGAGGAAGTCTGGAACATGTTTTCTCCAACAGACCAGTATTCCCAACACCTGCTGCAATTCTTTCTTATTCTCTGGTATCTTTACTTGTTCCAGTGAGGCTAGTGTTTCACCAGGGATACAAACAGCACCTCCTTTTGGTGTCAAAATTGGGACCATAAAGAACATATCTTTAATATCAATGGAGGCTAAAACTGGATGAGCTTGTTCTGTATTACAGCAATCAGTTCAGCAATGTTAGCTACTGCTGCTGTCAAAGGCTGTATTGGCATTTATTCTCCTGTAATCCAGTCAGCTGTCATTTCTCATTTGACTTTTTTAATGGCCATATGGGAGAGTTATAAGGGAAATGAGTAGGAAGAATTACCCCATCTTCCCATAAGTCTATCACAGATCACAGGGGGATCACAGGGGAAACCCCTTCTTTGACCCCGAAAGGTAAAGGCTATGTTTTTATATTTTTTACCTTTGAAGGAGGCAGAGGCATGGGGAGGGGGGGGGGGCACCTTGCAGCAGGCAAAGTGATGAAAAATCCAAACCAAAAGTCCACTGCCTGCCTTTGTCATTGGTCTTAAAGGATTTTAAGATGTCTAAGCCTAGCAAACTAACAGGGAATGGACCAATAACAATTATTATTTTAGTGATGCTGACTGCTCTTGGTAGACAACATTCTACTTTAGTGGCTGGTGGTGGCTGCAGGGTACCAATGCATCTGCCACTATTAGTCCTTTTTTATCAGACATGTCACACCATACAGCATCATTGGTTTCCAAAGTTGATATTTGTGCTCCTGTGTCAAGTAAAAAAAATTACAGGGGTCCTGTAGGGACCCATAAGAAAGGTTATCATCATGTCCTCAGATAAGATATCTGTGAGCCTTCTAGGTTGTCTCCATTGCCCATCCCCCGGCTCACTTACTGAGCATGTCCCAAGGAGTTTCCTAGCTCCTGCCTGCTTAAATCAGTCAGTGTCCTGCTAGGTGGAGCAGAAGGCACAGCCTCGGGGAAACCTGTGGGTGGGGAAGGGTTTACCTTGAATGGAGAATTTGCCCAATTTTCAACTCATACCTTCAGATTTGCATTTGACTGGTTATCCATACGGCTTCGGGGAATGCCCTTCGGTATCCTTAAATCCAGAGGGCTTATCTTTCCCCTTTCGCTAATGTTTGCTCCCTTTGATGTTGTGCTTCCCAGGGGAGGGGTTTTCTCACCTTCTCCTGGTAAGCAGTGGCAGTACGTCCCCATTCAGCCCGGCAGATGGCAGTTTTGGACTCAGATTTAGAGGGTGTTTGGTTAGAGGGTCCAAAATGTCTGCCGTAATAAATCAACTCCTGGGAAACCTCCCCCATGTCCACATTTTCCCCCTCCGTCTGCCTGAGGATATCTGACTGAGGGTGAAACATTCGCTGTCAGCAGCTAGAGCAGCACAGATTTGATTCTGGAAGTGAATTCCTGGATTCATGGTTCCAGGGGGCTGTGTATTAGAGGGGTCAAGTAATCTGGATCCACTGGCATGGTCACTGGGGAGCCTTCATCAGGTTCCAATACATGCTGATGTAATTAATTGGAGACAGGCAGCCTTCTAAACACTTTCAGTCAATTGCCAATATTGCCAACTCGTTATCCCAGTTTTCTTGTGCCCACTTCATCCCTGGGGGAATGGAGTAACTATTAAATTTTTCGAGGAAGGACAGCGAAACATTTTCACCCAGCACAGACATTTTCCCCAAAGCAAGCCTAAACAAGCAACAGAATGCCCACAGAGGAAGCTGTGGCAAATGTTCTGACACAACCCCCACAGAAGAAGCTGCAACAAAAGTTATCTACACGAGCCAGGTAACGCCCATAGAGGAAGAGGGAAACCATATAACTGCAGCAGCCTCCTCAGAGGAAGAGGGAACCGTTCTATTGTCAAAGGCATTTCAAGTCAGAGAACTGATGTCAGAATCCTGTCAGCTACTCCGTAGATTCTGACGGCATCCTGTTGGTCCTCTTCTTCTGGTCTTCTTGGTGGTTGCAGACTGTATCTGTCGAGTGGTGGGGGGGAAAGGGTCCACCAAACTCCCATTTCATTGGGTTTATATTGTGTGGAGGCTGGGTGGAAACGCCCCTGTACCTCCCCTGGATCATGTAACATTGGATCATGGGACATTTCATGAGTCTTTGACACCTTCTAAGATGTTGCAGCTGTCTCTTACATCAGAATAGTTGAATCAGTCATGGCACATTATGGTCCCTCATCCCAGATGAACAGCTCAGGCCAGTTATGAAAATCTTAGGTATTCCCCAGAGGGGTTTTCATACCTGAGTCATCATGTAAGGAAGGACATCGGCATGGTGAGAGGGACTATCCCAGCTGGCAGGATTTGCCTCTTGTGAGCCTCTTCCCTTATCTATAAATCCAGTTTGTAGCTTCAGGTATGTTCACCCTTTGACAACTGGGAGCCCACTCTGTGCATCACTAGTAAAGCAGCCATGCAATTGTTTGAGCCATTAGCACATCTCTTACAGCACCTAGGTGGTTACTGCAGGTAGTTGAATGTTAGCAGTTCAAAATCTTGCACTGGTGGATACCTTCTTCTCCTTTGACCTGGGATAGTTGGACAATAGTACCACCTTATCTAATCTCAGGGTCCTTTTGTAGTCCAAATTATTAGGCATATTCAGGGCAGGATGGGTTTCAGTAGATGAGCAGCTGTTTCTTTACATTTTGCTACAGTGGAAAAAACTCTTTTGGTGATCTTAACAATTTTTAAGCCATTAACCATTTCAGTCTCTGACATCAAGGGAGAAAAAGAGCTCTCATTCCTTGCTCTGTTCTCTAGGTAGTCTAGTGATTCCCTCTTGTCCTCCTCTCTGAGTGTTTGGGTAGTAAAAGCAATAAAAGAAGAAAGTTGTCTGTTAGGAGCAAAGGATAGACCAGGACAATTTAGGAGGACAATAAAGGTGATAAATTATGGGAAATTGATCTTTAAGTTCAATTAAGAAAAATAACAAGCCTGTCTTGGTACTATTATTTTTAAATATCTCTGAACTGGATAATCATTATCTGCCTAATTTTGTCAAAATGGCGCTTCGTGACGAAAATCAATCCAGCATTAATTTGATGTGTGTTTTTTCATAGTGTATTTGGTAAACTCATCTACAAAAGCACTCCTGTTATTCAAGAACACCACCTCATACAAAATATAAACTGTCATGTTATGAAGTAAAATGAAAACATGACAAGCAAAAGACTGATATTGTATTAAAAAAAATAGTTCCATCCCATGCACTTACTTTCACTATAATTTTGGCCACATGATTCCTGTGTTTACTGATTATTTCTATAGAAATGCTATGTATCATTAAGCAGCTGTATGACTGGAGAGTGGCATTTCAGTGGTGGACAGTGATCATCCATTTGTATATTGGAGATGTGTTTTGGCAGTAATTTTATTTCAGATATAAATATAAGAGAAAATTATTACACTGTGGGGACTTTGCCCTACTTATTCTTTGCAGTAAACTAAGAAAATTCTTTTGAAAAACTATCAGCTAACTATGGGATGCACATCTGTGTGTGCATCAGATTCTTTTGATGGAAGGTACTAGACAAAACAAAAATTCTAAACTACTATTTTAATGAGTCATCTGTGTTCATTACTGACCAGAAACATATTTTATGAGAAATCACTTTCTGTTGTTGGAACATTAGGCCATAATGTTTGGATCAAACAACAGAACTTAAACATATAAAAACTTATCTAGTTACTCATACATGAAATCTTTGTTGATGTCATGTATTCAGAACTTCCACTGGACTCTAGAGGAGTCATTTTATGGCTCAGCACCTCCAAAAATAAGACTAGAGAAAACTGAATTGGAAAACCCAGTGTAAGTAATACTGATAGAAAAGCAAAGACATTTCAAAGCCTAGCATTTTGCTTATTGCTTCAGTCATTATAAATGATGCTAACCTCTATAATTAGTTTTTGGAGTCATTTGTACTTTACACAAAGCAAGTGCCATTACTAAATTAGCTAGTTTGAGCAATCATACTTTTAAAAAGAATTAACCCTGTGAATACCTGTTGAAAAGCCAACCTGAAGCCTTTCCAGCACATTATTTGTGTCTAATGGACTATGGCTACACAGGAGCCTACTGTCATTTGGATATGAGGTTCCACCATAATTAGTCAACAAACCAGAGAATCACTATTCATCAATATAAGCATGGGTTTATTGCTTGTTCCTGAATAATGATGGTTCAATAATGTTAGGGGGGGATGGGGAACCCCTGTAAACATGTAAAGAAATAGTACACTGATTAAAACTAATGTGTTTTAAATAGAAGTAATTCTACTGAACTCAGTAGAATAGTTATCCCAAAATGCTGTTCTTCAAAGCTACATTAAAATTTTGTCTGTTGAATTCCCATTACCTTTGATGTGAAAATTTCTGAGGGTGATTATTAGAGTTTTGCTTTTGTTTAAATGTTTCACCTGATTTTTTTTAACAGAAACGTTACTTTCTCTTTAAAGTACTTCTCTAAAAAGCTCATAACATTAACCTTCATTCAGCAAATGCTAAAGACCGCTACAGAGAACACAGATCATTAGGAGCAATGATACACATAGAACAGCCTGTCTTCTCTAGCTGATTTGACCTTTGAGAGATCTAAAAGGGTGGTGGTGATATGGGAAGGTAGCACCAAGACAACAGCTTTCACCCAAGGGTATAGTTCAGGCTATGGCACAAGTAGCGCCTGTTACACCAAGTTTCTTGAAGTCTCATTATGTCATTTTTGTACATGCTAAACTGCAGAGGTCGACTGGTTACAGCTCCTCTATTCTAGGAAAGTCCCATAGTAAAAAATGGTCAGAGGGGTAAAAAATGTGGGAAGTGCAGCCTGTCTTTGCAATTGAGGTCCAAATAAAATTCCTTTTATTTTACTTTCAAGTGGGGAAAAAAAGAGAATGTATGGTTAAATATTATTTTAAAGTGCTACCTCTATCTTGCTATTTAGAAGGAGGCATGTACCCTCACACATATATTTGCATGTATGGACACATGCCCTTTTAAGAGGGAAAGAAATTTGGTCATATGTCTGTGCAGCTCCTGTATTAGGCAATTAGCCTCAGGCTGTTAGGGTGATTTTGTGCTTTATGAATCTGAAGGTTAAAAGCCCACCCTAATCTGATCATTTGGGCTGGGATTCTACTTACTCTCCATTTAATTAGATTCAGACTCAAAATTTGACTCCATGGTCCCTGATCATTTCTGGAGAACAGCTGATGCCTCCTGATTTCATCTCTCACCAAGGCCAGAAGAGTCTCTCAGAAGGTGCTCAAACTTCTCTATAAAATACAGAGACAAGTACATGACTAGTTTAGACTGCACTCACATTTTAGATGACTAAAATTAGTGAGATGAATCCTACCCATCTAGGTTCACTATCTCTGTGTAGACCTTTTGTGCTGTAGTAAATGCACGCTACAACAAGCATTAGTCTAATAAGATCACAGAACTTCGAAGCACATCCATGTGAAGTTCTTTTCCTCTTTTTCTTTGGTCTAAACTGGAAGTGAAGTTTACATATTTGACTGAAGTTTGACTGTCTTCAGCATTGGGCAGGCATTTTCAATAATCTTATACAAGTAAATTTTTAAAAACCTCAGAGGCTCACCTCTTCTGCTAAAAATACTGCTTTCAACACCTTCTTGCAAAGAAAAGGAGATTATTGTAAAAAATGCATTCAGCTGAGGGCAAAGACAATGAGACTAGATATAATTGTCTTGGCTCAGAGTCTAAACCCTTGATTTTAAATTGGTAATTAGCTTTTTGGCCTCAAGAATGTTATATTTCTGGAAATAAAAAAAAAAAAAGACATCATGATTTTCTTTATTTAAAAGTTTCAGTCTCTGTTTGATATGATTATAGTAATTCACAGTCTATAGCAAAATTACTACCTGTGCAGAAAAGACTCATTTTGAAAAGTATGTGAAAAAAAAGAACTATATTACTATTAATTTTATATTGTCTCCACCAGCGCTTCTTAAACATTAGGGTGTAAACGAGTTAGGTATGGTCATTCACTTCATATGTTCACACTTTTGGGCATAAATGAGTTATTTAGAAGGTCAGTACTGTCTATTCAGCAACTGACACCATGATTTTTTTCAATTCGAGACTTCTGGTAATGTACAGTCTTTTTTCCTTGTTTTATTTCTTCTAAAAGAAAGCATATGAACATTAACCTGATTGATCTTTTGCATATGATTAAAAAAATTTCAGCTTGGAAACTAGGGGAAATTATGTGCAACATTTACATAAATTTTGCCTCTATTCCAAAACAGTAAAAGATTTTCTGGCTTTTCACCTCCAGTCTTGATTAAAGGCAAAGGAGAGACAAGTTTGAGTGGATGGCATATCTCGTGTTTCTTTCTCCCCAGAACAAGATGACTAACTCCACCTGGATTCTTTGGCAGCCCTACCATCCTGCTAGAGCGAACATGTAGGAGATGATCATGCAGCAAGGCTTTCGAACATGACAATTTGCACTTCACAGAAAAAGATAAGTACACGATCTTGCCTGTAGCAAATCATGGCCCCAGAGCCCCATGATTTTCATTCCCTTTAACAAACTTTCCCTTTAACAAACTTTCCCTTTAACAAACTTCTCAATGCCTTTTTTTTTTTTCTATTTCCATTTTATGTTTTATTACATCATCTTCTTCTGCAGCCAATGGATAAGATGGCAGAATTCCCACTCATTTAAGTATTGTGCATAAGAATTATGTAAAATAAACTTTTCTTGAGGTGCTAAAGGCCTTTTTTTTCCTGCTATACCATACCTGACAAGCAACTGCTCTCTGGTTTGTAAATTGGACCATTTGTTAGAAATGCTTTTATATCAACTGCCAAGATGACAATAGAACAATCCTATCTACAATAGAAGGAAATGTTCTCTTCAAAAGCATTATGCAAAAACAAAAAGGAGGTAAGCATTAAAAATAATGCACTTAAAAATATGCTACAGAGTCCTTGATGTGTCTTTTCATCATCTGAAGTTGATGTGAGAAAATTATTAAAAACCAAGAAATAATATATTCTTAGGCAGATTGCTACAACTTAGGAATTGTCTGATGAATTTATATATGTTTCATAATAGTTATCCTTCCTTTTCCTGTCACTATATGAGTTCATCTGCATTGGTTTTCATACTGGTAGTCAAAATAGCTGCCTTGGTTATTCTCATTAAATTTCCCTGCCTAAACTGGTGGGCACCAATGCATGAACCAAATACTCAAGGACATGATAATTCTGTCTTTTGCATCTTATATTGCTTTTTATAAAAGCATAAAATTAATTTTCAGAGACAATATGCTGTTACAGTAAAGCTTCCTCTCAAATATAGTTAAAGGGGACAACCACAGGTTCTTTTTGATAAGGAGCTCCCTTCTAATAGGGTCAGGTAATGTTACAGTTTTCCCAACTCCAGACACTCAAAAATAATCAGTTAAGTCCATTGCCAGCACATCCAAAATAATAATTAAATAATGTCAACATAATTTTTTTTTGTATTTTCCTCTTGGATTTTGAAGCTGTAAGTGTGTTCATAGCATATTTTTAAAATATTCTTTTCAGGCAGGAATAATTATTTTTTAGCTTTTAACTAAAAACCAGAACTAGGTTTTCCATCCTCATGTCTAAGAGCTGATGGACAAATGGCTTAAAGGAATGAAGGCCTCAGAAAAATTGCAGCCAGTGGGAACACACATATTAGAAAATCATAGAAGATGGAATGTGTTGGTTCTATAAAACAAAAGAAAACTGTGGTACCAAGAAAATTATGCAAAATTTAAATAATGAAAATTAGATCTTGCTAGCTGATCTTTAAAAGGAATTGGACAAGCATTCAAAATGCCAATGTTTGACTTTTCAATTTAATAAAAGCAGTAAGAAATATGTTTTTCATTTCACTGCCTCTCGCTATTCACAGAGGCTAATTCTCACTCTGCCAGTGGCTCATTTCTTCAATTACAGGATGTACCTCCATTATTGTTGATATATTATATTAACAGTAAGTGTCTTATGTTAATATAGAGAAATTTGTGGTTGCTAGGCATCTGTCTTAAAGGAAAAAAACTTGAATTTTCTTTTTAATTAAATGGTTGTCTTCAATATGAACAGTTGTCATAAGCTACTGCCATTACACAAGGGGTAATGTTTCCAAAGCTCATTATGGAATTATTCAATGAGAAATCCCACACCAGTATTTACAGAGTAGTATATGGAATACATAAGTACAGTCAAGTTGCCAAGTAGGCAGTTCTATAGTGTGACCCCAAAGAGAAAAATTGTATAACAGCACCAAAAGAAACTTTTGAGGAGTACTTACAGTTTCCTATTGTATTCTGTGCAGAAATGAGACAACCACCTTTATAATTTGTAACATATACTCTTATTAGTGTAATACTTATCTTTTTCTCTCAGTTTTTCCACAGTGTTTGTTGCAGAAATGTGACTCATCTCATTTACTGATCTGTACTAATTTGTTGAGGAAACTCTGTTATTGGACAAATCTAGGCAGCTCTTGGTGAGAAGCAGGGGCAAAGGCAGAGTGGGTATGGCCTTTTGCTGTGAATTCAGAAGTTCAGGTTTGAGGTGGGTGTCCAGCAGTGAGGGAAGTAGTAAGGGCAGTTCTTAAGTGATCCAGTATGGAAAGGGGATAATTTGAACTAAGTAACTCGGGGTAGCTGGGAGGACTGCTGCCCTGTCACTCCTGCATCACTGACTACACAGCAGATACTGGCTCACCATAACCACACCCGATTACCTGCAAAGTCTTGGGCAAAGTGGACAGATCTCAGTGTAATGAATCTGGTCTTGATCAGTGCCTTTAGACAATTTAAAAAAAAAATCTTAAATATGCAACTTAAAAAAGGTTGTACTTAGAAAACATCACAGAATATTCTGAGTTGGAAGGGACCCACAAGGATCATCGAGTCCAACTCTTACAACCGTGAACTTTTCAGTATGTAGAAATTTTCCCTGTGTGAGTGACTAAAACAGTGAGCTCATCAAGAATATGCCCAGTTTCACATGTTTAAGCATGGAAAATAGTGGGAAGGCATTTCGCTGTGTTTTCCTCTCTCCTTCACAGTTCTTCCTTAGATACTACAGTAATATACAATGACATAATGATCTAACAGAAATACTGTATCATGGAAAAACCCTCAAAGAATGCTTTTTAACAATGGAATTAATTATTTAATCAAAGAAAAACTAATTTTATGACCATGTGACCTGCCTATTGGATGAGGGAAAGCCTGTGGATGTTTTCTACCTAGACTTCAGTAAAGTCTTTGATACTACCTCCCACAGCATTCTCCTGAGCAAACTGGCTGCCCATGGCTTGGACAGATGCACTCTTTGCTGAGTTAAAAACTGGCTGAATGGCTGGGCCCAGAGAGTGGTGGTGAACAGTGCTACATCCAGTTGGTGGCCAGACACTAGTGGTGTTCCCCAGGGATAAGTGCTGGGGTCAGCTCTGTTTAATATGTTTATTAAATATATATATTTAATATGTTTATTGTGATCTGGATGAGGGGATTGAGTGCACCCTCAGTAAGTTCTCAGATGAAACAAGTCAGTGGGAGTGTTGATCTGCTGGAAAGTAGAAAGGCACTGCGGAGGCATCTGGACAAGCTGAATCAATGGGCCAAAGTCAATTTTTTGAGGTTTAACAGGGCCAAGTTCAAGGTCCTGCACTTGGGTCACAACAACTATATACAGAGCTACAGGCTGGGGGAAGAGTGACTGGAAAGCTGCTCAATGGAAAAGGACCTGGGGATGCTGGTCAACAACAGCTGAACATGTCATTTAGTGCTATGATGTAGTTGACAAGGTGGTGTTCAATCAAAGGTTGGACTCAATGACCTTGGAGGTCTTTTCTAACCTTAATGATTCTATAATTCTAATCTGACAGCAACTCCAAAGGTGATTCAGTTCACCCTAAGATAAATACCTAAGATGAATAGAATAAAATGCCCCCTAAAAAAGTAATTCTTTTTCTACTGGCTCCTGATGGAGCTCAGCTGACTAGGTTAGATTGTATGTCTAGTTTCTTACAAGTCAAAATTAAGTCAGCAGAATAATGACCTAGATGGTTGTGTTGTAGAGATATCTCTTTGTTGTCTCACTGGATTCAGTACAAAATTGGCTCCAGAAAGTGTGTTGAGTTCAGTTTGATGATGGAAAACCAGTCCTACTGTAAGCCTAGAAAAGATCTCTAAATTATGCAAAATGCCATAAGCAAACAAAAAGCCAAAAGCTCCAACCATTTCTTTTGTTTTCAGAAGACTAAAAAGGCTTCAGATTGTCTGTTTTATAAAGCTTTAATAATTGATGAGAGTACATTTAAACTCTCTTGGTATTTCTCTTTATCTGTTTTTCTCAGCATTTTACCTGAAAATAACCCTAATGGATACCTGGGCAGAAAAATATATTTGGCAGGAAATTGTGAATTGTCAAAGAGCTGTTATCTTGACAAAGAAAACCAAACAAAAAAATGGAAGAAAAAAAAAAAGGAAACAAGAATATCCACTCCTGCCATTTCTTCACCAAGATTATTACCATTAGACATACTGCTTTACAACACAGCAATGAGGCAATTTATGATGCTTCATCTAAAAGGAACAAAATACTTCCTATGCTGTTAAGAAACATATCTGATAATTTCAGAAAGACAAAAAACTCCCTGCTTTTGTAATATAAAGAGTTTTCATTATGCAACAATTTAAAGTCATTACAAGGCAGTTTCTACGTTAAGTCTAAGTGAAGAAGAAATCAAGAGAATTTAAACAGACCCTTAAAGTGTCTTGGACTACCTGAAACATTGTCATAGATTAAATTGCTATTGAACTACTTACCCACTCAGATGTCTGAAGAAATGCCTAACTTGGAAAAGTATTTGTGGTTCTGTTCTTCTCCGCTAACTTTAATGTTTTCTTTTTTTTTTTTCCCCTAGGTATGTACTTCCACGAGTTCAACTAAAATAGAGAATTGACAAGCGTCTGAATAGATACGAACAATGTAGGAAAGAAAGAATAGCTCTCTTCAAGCTCTATTCCTATCTTAAATTACATATTCTTGTTTCTTGGTCTCTGTTCCTTAATGTCTGTTGCTGGAGTATTACCAGGATTTAAGGAATTCATCTCCACTTAGACAATCTGAATTTACTCCTCAGGTCTGCCAACAATTTCTCCATGTGAACATGAACAAACCACCTAAGAAATGAGGTTCAGATGTTTTAAACTTGCATAAGCTCAGTTCTGGAGACCTTAGGACAGGTTGGCTGCATAAGACATGCTTGGAACCATTGTTTGTTCCCCCCTTCATGTTGATAGATAAATATTTGCAAATATCCCGAATGCTTTAGGAAGTGTTCAACAGTAAATAAAAGTCATTCATCTATCTGGTGATAATGTGAGTCATGTAGTCTGGCTGTTTTTCAGGACAAATAAACCCTAATAAACATGAAAGTGATTGACAAAAGATTTCTTTATTACATGTGCTAAAATTGTCAGAGGTTTGCTCTGGTTTTGACATTGGTAAGTTAGTACCTATCTCTGTAGCCTGCAATAAACATAATACATAGTCAAAATGAAACCTCGTTTAAATTTTCTGATATTTTCTTTCCATTTTAAGATTGATTTAAAATTAGAATTTGTCAACAAAACAAGAAGCATGCAGCTGGTCACTTTTTTCCCCCTCATCAGACTAGGAATCAGTCACAATATTAGCCAAGTACTGTTAAACAGAAAATTTAAAAGTACTAGTTCTTGCACTAAATTTCGTTAGGTTTTTTAGAATACAACACAAAATGAATCCAATCTAACCTCAAAATGCCTTCTAAATAAATATTTTTTGTACAGAATATCACCATGTACTTATTAGTACAGTATTAGTCCTTCCTTAAAATCCCTAAAATCCCAGCTACTTCTAGTTATGACTAATGCTATAAGATTGGTTTTGGATTACAGTAACAAGAAGGATAATTATTTGATATTGATAAGGAAAATTTACTGATTCATGAATCATAAAAAAAAAATTCAAACATCATCCAGGAATTTTAATAAATAAATAGATGTACTTTATTATCCTTTAAATTTGTGTTTCTTAAAGAAGACTTTCATATTTGTTCTGTCTCATTATAGCAGGTTTGCCTGCCACATCTGTCCCTGAAATTCCAATAACTTTTGAATCTCTTAAGTGATTTCAGACTAATTGGATGCAGAGGTGGAACTTCCATAAAAAAATTCCTAGGTACATAATTAAAATCTGGCTAAGTAGAGTATGTGTCCTAAAACTATGAAAAAAGGAAAATTGCCATTTGAATTTATATCTCATCAGATGTCAAAGAATCAAACTAGGAAAGTGCCCTTAGAGAAGTGACTGTGATGCATGGACGGATTCAGTCAAATTTGGCCCCTTCTTGGTATCAGATTCAGTTAATGATGATAATGATGAGCTCTGAAAAGAGAAACACTTGATTAGACCCAGGGATTATGGAACAACATCTTTCTTTCCTCAAAGTCTGTATGTTCTGATAGGAGAACAGCAAAGGCAAGGCAAACTCATTTCAGTTATCCCAGCTGATGTCCCCACATCATGTGCCTTTAAACTGTCACTAACTTCATGCAGTTTCAGACTCAAACAACTCTCTTGATCAAAGTAAGTTTTTTACTGAACTCTTCTTGCTTGAAGAAAATTTTCTCTTAATCTAGATTGTGTTAGAAGTGCTGAAATTAAATGAGAGGAGAATTGTTAGCTCTTAAAACATTAGGAGATTACGCAGGATTCCAAACTTGCATCAAATGTAACGGCTCAAGATATACAGCAAGTCTGACTTGTTTATTTAGAGATCTCTTCTTGCTTCAAGCTTTACAAATTTAGGTGCTCAAAGGGGTCTTGACTGTACCTTGCAAGTCATTAATACACAATATGCAAAAGAGCTCCATTCTTTTCTGATGTAGATTACAGATGGCACTTATTCCTAGACTCCCAGCTTTTTATCTACTAATCCAAGACCAGCTGTCCAACTGTTTATGAACAAATAAAGGAACACAATATAAAGAACCTTAATAGCCATGATGTAAGCCAACTAGCACTTGTGAGCCTTGACGAAGGAGATTAATGCCTATTTAGTGTACACAAGCAGGACATTGATGAAGTGTCAGAGGTTAAAACACAAAATTGGGGCTGGAGTGTAGCATTCTTCATTAGTACAACAGGGAAAAACTTCTTAAATTAACTCAACTTGAATGAATACACACAATTTTAGGTAAGGCATGCCAACTCCAACGTTTGAATTACTGTTTACTTCTTGATTCATCCCTACTTCAACTAATAAGGAAAATGTAAAAATGTTTTTGAAATTATCAGGACATGTTTCCTGGTTTTACTTACTAGAGTGAGAATCTCACAAAAGTTACAACAGAAATCTTAGATCATTGCCTGTATCTTCTGTAAGACCTACATTTCCCATGAGTGAGAATAAAAATGGGTCAAGTGTGTACATCTGGGCTAAGAAGAACAGGAAGCAAATGGATAAAAGTGTGTTTTGTTTTCTTTTGTTAGATGGTCACATATACCTGTATTTCCTTGATTTTGCTTATTAATATTTAACAACCCCCAATTTTCATAGTATGTATTTATGTAATTTTTATACATAAGTTACTTAAAAATTTACATATTTTATTATATATATTATTTAAGTGCTTATAAACAGTCAAATAATATTAAAAAACTACTTAACATAATTATTTATCATTTATAACCATAATACATACATAGCTCAAGCACTTTTGATGGTCTTTAACTGAAGCTCAGATGGTAAAGTATCTTGCTATGTACTCCTTTATGCTATGATAGATTTAGTAGTGTTGCCTGTTTCCTTCCCAAACTACAGCACATCTGCAGGGGAAACCATATTGCTTATCTCAGGTTAAGGTTTGGTGAAGCCAAACATGTACAGTAAAACTGTCCAAGGATCCACTTTGAGTTAGTTGTGACAGTTGTAGCAAGGAACTTGTAGAAAAAAGCTTGGATGAAGCACCTGGAGGAGGCCTCAATCTTTTATTTCCTCAAAACTCCTCTAGCAGTAGTTAGAACATCCTTGTAAATAAGTAATAGAGAGTCTATTTTTCTTTGAAACACATAGGCCTTTTATGTCACTACCCAGCATATATGAAAAATAGTGACAAGAAGGAAAGTTAGTGAGAACAACAACAAAACAAGTGAATGTGGTCTGCAGCAAAACAAAAAAGCACTTCAGAGTCTAAGTGTGTGAGTCATATAGTAGGAAATGAGATAATTAACAGAAATAGAGCCCAGCTGAAGACAGAGGAAGAACTGTTTGAATTCTGTCACCTCAAAATGGAGGAGTGTTTGTGGTGATCATTTTTTAGAAAGAAAAAAGAAATATATGTGATAGTGTTGAGAAACTTGTTATTATATGTAATTTTGCAAGCATTAAAAATTTCCTGATTTTTGGCAGGGCTATGTCATGAAATTTGTGCCTTCAAGCCTTTGGTCAGAGAAACAAATTTAAATGTCAATTATAATCTGCAAATAACCACTGTGAGTGAAACATTCACAGAGAACAGAAGAATAAAAGTGGATGCTTACATTTCTCCACTGAGGAAAAAGATGAAAAGAATGAAAAAGTTTTAAATAGTTCTTTCGCTAACGAATGCAATGAAAGATTAAGGGGTGAAAGGTTAAAAAGTGGATTGAATAAACAGCAGTTTTGAGAGAAGAACCAGTCATGCTATAACAAACACACACAAAAAAAAAAAAAATAGCAGTATATATGTCTAAAGTTTTGAAAGACAAGTTTGAGAACTACTTACCTGAAAAAAATAAATTGAGATAACTGTTGCAGGTATGATAAAATTGGGGTAAGTATAAATGGAATTATAAGGGAGACAAAAAGTAGGTTAAGATCAAATGTAATTCATAGATATTATCACTAGTCTAAAAACTCATTAGCAGTGGTGCTTATGTCTCACCATGGCTTAAGTATTTTGTGCTTAATAGTTTGCAACAATAGTAATATAGTAGATTCTAAAAGCATTTTTACTTTCAATGGAATTTTTTACAAGACCAGAACAACTGAAGTGATGGTATAATAATTTAAATAGTTTATTTTTTTCCTCTAGAAATGACACTTATTAAATGGAAGAACTGGAACTTCAACTGAACAGTGATGTAGGGAAGTCAGCAATAGAAATGTAAACAAGTTCCTGACTTGGAATCACACCTCTAGTTAAACATATTATTTTGTAGACATCATGCTGTAGTGGGTTTCTCTGGATGGGGTTTGGTAGTGGGGGGGCTGGGGCTACAAGGGTGGCTTCTCTTAGAAGCTGCTGGAAGCTTCCCCTGTCCAGTGGAGCCAATGCCAGCCGGCTCCCGGACGGGCTTCCTGCCACTGGCCAAGGCCGAGCCAAACATGAGCAACAGTAACGCCTCTGTGATAACATATTTAAGAATGGAAGGTTTTGGCGCAGAAAGAATTCCAACCAGGAAAGAGCGGAGTGAGAACATGGGAACAACAATGCAGACACTAAAGTCAGTGCAGGAGGAAGGGCAGGAAGTGCTCCAGGCTCTGGAGCTGAGGCCCTGCAGCCCGTGGTGCAGACCATGGTGGGGCAGCTGTGCCCCTGCAGCCCATGGAGGACCATCGGGGTGCACAGACCCACCTGCAGCCCATGGAGGAGCCCATGCTGGAGCAGGTGGATGCATGAAGGAGGCTGTGACCCCATGGGAGGCCCAAGATGGAGCAGGGTCCTACTGGAGACCTGCAACCTGTGGAGAGGGAAGCCCACACTGGAGCAGGGTTTTACCGAGTAGGACTTGTAGCCCCTGTGGGGGACCCACGTCGGTACAGGTCATTGGTGAAGGACTGCAGCCCATGGAGGAGTGACCCACGGGACAACAGTTTGGGAAGAACTGCTGCCCGAGGGATGGACTCACACTGGAGAGGTCTATCAAGGACTGTCTCCTGTGGGAAGAACCCCACAGGAGCAGGGGAAGGACTCCTGTCCCTGAGCAGTGGCAGAAACATCAACTGACTGCAACCTCCATTCTCATCTCCCTGCACTGCTAGGGGGGACGAGGGAGAACATGGAAGGAAGGAAGGGTGGGGGGAAGGTGATTTTAAGAATATTTCTTACTCTTTTGCTCTTATCCTCTTAGTAATAAATTTAAGTAATATCCCCACTTTGAGTCTGTTTTGCCTATGAAGGTGATCTCTGACTGACCTCTCCCAGCTGTTATCTCAACTCATGAATCCTTAGCTGGTGTTTTTTTCTCTCCCCTGTCCAGTGTCAGAGGGGAGTGAGAGGGTGGCTCTGGTGGGTACCTGGCATCCCACCATGGTCAACCCACTATACATGCACACATAGATGAACATTGTAAGAGTTCAACTAGCTTTATACTTTCAAAAACCAACTGAAAAAGTTACTTAATATTCTCACTTTTGTAGGTTGTAGGATAGCCCTCGAGCTAGATTTTTTTTGCAAAGTGGAAGGATGCTCTTGAAAATTCCACAGCTCATGGCTTTGTAAAATGGCAATTGCCAGCAGCCCTGTTCATCCCACTTTGTTCATTTCATAATATATCTTTTTTGTTTCTCCACAAATTAAATTAGAATTCATAATTTCATCTCTGAATTAGCTTCCCACAGAGAGCCTTATTATAACAAATGCAGTTGTTATAACTCATTTTAACAATTTAGTCTATAAATTGGTAGAAAGTACTTTAAGTTCTTCTGTTAGTGAACAGAATTTACTTTTAAAGGAAATTTAAAAGTATTATATGTACTGCATGCTGACTGGCTCATGAATTTTTGCATATCTGCCATTACAGTACATTAAGCATGTCACAGTACAGCAGACAGGAATGTTTGCAGCAGACCGGAATGACTTCAGAAGAACTAAGAATGAAGAGGAAGAAATAATACTTTTATGGAAAGAATAAAATTGTGCTGATGTGTTAGAGTATGTAGGAATGCATTCTAATAAATACTGAGATTTCAAAGAAAAACTGCTGCCAGGAGTGTTGAAAGACTGTCTTACTGTGGCACACTGTGCTTACCCTGCAGGCAATTCTGAGTGATGTGGCAGATATAAGGCTTTATTTATAGATAGACAGGCAGACTAATATGTCTGTATTTTAAGCCATGCTTTAAGATTAGGATTTACTAAAATGGTTATTTGTTTTTTCTCTCAGTGTATCCCTAAGCTGCCGGGGAACAGTTGGGTAGAAGAAGGCTGCTCTGGGGCTGGAAGGCCACACCGTTACCAGCAAGGGTGCAGACCTGCAGCACCTGCACAAGCTGAGCAGGGCAGGGATGGTGGCAGTGGCCAGGGACAGCCACAGCCTGGCTGACATCCTCATGACTCCCTTTCCCAGGATTTTGTGCAGGGCTGTTTGGAGGCATCCAACCTCCGTGGCACAAGAGGAGACTGCAGAGTCTGCTGGGGTGTTCAGAATCCTGACACCGGCAATCTCTTTCTGTTGTCTTTCCCCTTTTCTCTCGCTCTCTC
The DNA here is from genome assembly GCA_013399855.1 of Oxyruncus cristatus. Lineage (NCBI taxonomy): Eukaryota > Metazoa > Chordata > Aves > Passeriformes > Cotingidae > Oxyruncus > Oxyruncus cristatus. Next base: position 417,477 of record VXAY01004501.1, read on the forward strand.
TGAGTTTTCACAATGCAGTGTTTTCTTTCTCTTATGTATAACTATCACAGACCATGCTTTTGTCTTGCTGAAGCTCTGTTTTGGCTTAAAGAAAAATTCATACGACTTGTCTTTTGAGTTGTCAATACAATAACATTTGCCAGTGATTTCAATTTTATTATACTGGCACACTTGGGTTAAAAAAATTTGCTTTGAAATATTCTTTCCTAGGAGGTAAAATGCCTTGTGAATCTGAGCATGAGATATTTATATGTAACTACAGTTTAGTGAACAAACAAAAAAAGCTTGAGACTGTGCCTGGGATCTGAGGTGTCCAAAGTCAGAGGAACTTCCAGTCCTAATAATCCCTTTTTTGCATTCTCTAATTCTTTGCTCTTGTAATTAGTTGAAATAGCATTGATATGGATGGAGCAAATTTATGGTTTTTAGATCCTCATATGTTCAAATTGCTCTGTTAAGAACAGAAATCTTGATATTACTTGTTATTTCACAAATTTATCAATGTTAAGAGGTTATATTTAAACCAGGGATTGTAACGAACAAAATTATCATCCGTTTTCTTCAGCAGAAAGCCTATATGCCTAGGTGTCTTTACCTAAAATTGTTTATGCCATTTGGACAGGAATATTCCAAGTAACTAAAAAAATTCCTTGAGTAATATATTATTTCACTCTTGTGAAAAGTAAATTTTTGTTACCTCTGTAATTTTTGCTCTGATACCACACAGATCACTTGAATGTGAATTTATTAATGTCTGCGTAATTTCATCAAAAGTTTATTTAACACAACACAAGCAGTCTAGATTAATCTTTCTGGCTTATGATTGAAACAAATTCCTCAAGGCTTTCTGGAATACAATATGTAACAGGGTCTAAAGAGAGCAGCATAAGAATCTTTCAGTCAAAACACATAAGAAATGCCATAAAAATATAATTCTTTCTGTGTAAATAAGTCACTGAGTTCACGCAGTTTGAATTTGTTCTTTCTTATGTAAGTTACAGCCATAAAAACTAGGAAATGGGTAGTTTTTTAGGAACTTGAAGTCATCTCTCATCTGTAAATCTGACAGTCCATGGGAGGGGAGGTTCAGTGTGAAACATTTAATTGCAATCAAATCACTACTCATGATGTTAAAACTTCTTTCAAAGCCATTAAATTCTTCATCTGACAAAAGTCCAGTATGCTTCCCCTCTGCTCTCTAGGAATAGTTAGTTTTCATTTTAGACTATTTTGTTCAATCAGTCTGTGTAAAAAGTAGGACACCAGACAATAGAAACATTTTTCTTTCAGGACGGAGCTCTCAGTACATTTTGAAGATATCAATGGCCGAGGGATCTGAAGTTACTTATGTTACACAATCTGAACCTCGATTTCCTAATTACATCATCCAGTAGTTTTTATTTGCTTTTCATTTAATACTCAGAAGTAGTCTGAATGTCATGTATCTCTGTCAAAGTTTTTTACTGTTACTTAAATGGACTTCTCCTTAAAGTGCATGAATTGTGAAATCACATCACTCTTCCTTCAAATAGCTAAAAAAGTCACAAGCTAGGCAGAAAAGGATATGTTATTTTAAACTAGATATAAATGTTAATTAAGAACTCTTACATGTTGAGAGCAAATATATCCATGTCCTATCTCTCTGAAGAGGAGCAATTACCCTGACAGTTTTTTGATAACTTTATCCAGAAACAGCATTGTACTGGCTAGAAAAATGTTAATATCTCTTTCCATTTTCTTTCCAGGTATTAAGGGTTATTATATAGAGACCTGAATGGCATATTGCCAAGAAGTACTGAAAATCCAATCTCAATACACACAAAGTTACAAATACAATGCATGTCAAATAAGTTACACAAGGAGTTGTCTGGCTAAATTTCTCGTAACCTAAACTGATACTGTTCCAAATTTTCCAAATGGGTATGATCTAGGGAGGAAACTTGGTCTTCTGCTCGTGATAGATGGCAGTCATTTGCCTATTACTTTTATTACTAATAATTAAATCTTCTGAAACTTATGGCTCAAAATGTCCATGCTCTCGCCTGTATATCTATATTGCTTCAACTCAATGTCAAAAGGAAAATGTGACTCTTCTATTCAACTCTAACAATAATTTTCCAAATTGACTGAGATATTGATTTTCCCATAGCTATTTGAAGGTAGCACATTTTTATATGTATATATATGTATATATGTATGTATGTATGCACACACACACACACATTCACACATTTTAATTTCCTTTGCTCCAGGCTGCTGTTAGCTAAGCCAGACTAATCCCACCTAATTTTAGCTGTCTAAAAGCTAGCATACAGCCTGAGCTGTTCATTCTACTTTTTTAATTCTAAAGTTAAGAAAGCCAGTTTCAGAGACTGATTCGTAATGCTTTCATATCTTAGGAGGGGAGGACGTAATCTGTAGAGGTAATTGCTTTTCTATATTGACTGTCAGAAGAGTTTATACAACTGGATTTGATTACACAATTATTTTTTTAATGGTTAAAATTAATCCTCCTCATATATGTTCCATTGTAATTTCATTCCGACTTTTCCCCTTATGATCTCCCACACTTATTCCACTGAGTTCTGTATAAGATAATCAATATCTAAATTGAGAATTTTAAATTAATTACTAATTTCTCACAAATAAAATTCTGTTTCTGATAATATAGTTGATTATATTTATTATTATTATTAATTATTATTATTTTTCCATTATTGAAAATACCTTTTTGTTCTATTACCTTTGGCATTTAATTTCTGTTATTGGACTGGTGACGAGGATAGTTAAAAGATGTATCTGCTCCATAATGAGGTTGGTTTTAGCTCAGGCTTGAATATACAGTTGCTAATTGGGAATGAAAAATGTCCACTATTATTACAAGAGGCTGGATGAATAAGACTAGCGATTGGTATAAACTTACAGTGGTTCAATAAGGAAATAAAAAAAAGGAGGAAATAAAAAAATGAGGAAAATATTTGAGGAAAAAAAAAAAGGAAAATAAAGAATGGCATCTAGTTCTAGGCATGACGAAAGCAAACAAATGAAAACACCAAACAACAGAAAAATCAGTTTGCTGGTTACGTTAGATGCCTATAGACAAGAAATATGAGTTATTAATAGTTAGATCTGAAAATCTTACTGTTTCATCAACAGTATGGATTACTTGATATAATACACAGGTCATGATATAATTGACACACAAGTCATATGATATTATTATATGATTTAACAAACACATTTAATAAAATACAACAACAAATGTAAAGTATGCTGATGCATAATAACAAAAGAAGAAAAGTATATCATACTAAGGGTTACAATGAACCGTTGAACCAAGGTGGATATAACTTTTTATAAAGAAGAAACAAAATTCTCTGAATCAGTGAACTGAGTGTTTTTAAAAGGACATTAAATAAATGTTGGGAGACTAATTTTGAAACTATACAGTAGGTTCATGGAATGAGCTGAGAATTTCATAGAGAAAGTAAAGGATGCAACAGAAGGTTTCTTCTCACTACTGAATTACTGAATGCAATTTTGATGATTGTGATCAATAATCACTAAGGTAGGAAGAAAAATAAATGAAATGGTGTAATAAACCTACAAGACTTAAGAAGATAGTTTTCAATAAATTCTGGGAAATTACAAACTAATATCCCCCCCAGAGAAAGTCCTAAGAAAAAACATGTAAAGGAATGTTGACAATTTCTTAAGAAAATATTAATTCCCAGCTGTATTTTAGGAACTGGATTAAGCTATCCCAGGATTGAAGACAGGTATTTTTTAGATCTTGGGGAGCAAGACTGAGGGTCCAGAAGATATGGAAAAGGAAAGCAGATCCATCTTTTTCTTTTTAAGGATGAGTTGGGATAATTACAGTCAGTTAAAGTGTAATTCATTGAAAATACTGCAGCAAATAATTAATTAGACTGTATATAAACTAATATAATGTATAAGCAGGTAGAATTTTAAAGGAAGATGAATAACTTGCAATATTTGTCAAAAAAGGTTACTCTTGCTATTTTAATTGAAGTACTGCTGGTTTTGACTTACTGAAATCTGTTACTGCACAGATATTACATAAAGTGTCCTGAAAGACATTATATACATCTGCCATTGGACAACACGGCATATTAACATAAAGCACATTAATAGTGACAATGTATTTATGTATGTGAATTCATGATTTATTTAATTTTCTAATATCTACTAATCTACTTCCTAATGCTATCTGCGAAACTGATACTATAGAGCATTTTTTTTGATTATCTAAACGAATTCCCCATCAATAGATGACAGAAAATAACTCTTTTTTTCCCACCAGTAATATATTGCTGAAAACAGAGAGAGAGAAAGCTTATTGAACTAATTTATTTGAGAAAGAAATTACTGTTCTCAGGGTTGTATTTTTCACATTTTATGAGAAAAAGCACTTGGAGCAGATCAATGTGTAGACCTTTGGATGCAATAAAAGCATGTGCATGGAAATTCCTTGCCTATTAATGCAAGAAGTTAAACATTTTGATTATACTCCACTGAAAGAAAACTGGAAGGGACACACACATTTATATAGTAAACCAGAACAATTGAAAATAAATAATATATATATTGTAATAAAACCTTGTATTACTGCCAAGAAGTAAATGCTCATGCCAAAAATGTTCTGCAGCACAGCTGCCAAAAAAAAGCTGAGACCATTATGAAACACACTAAGTCTATACATACAGGGGGCTTAAAGAAAAAAAAAATATATTTATGCTTACAATTAAAATATATCCAATCAATATGATTATTTTGTGCACAATAAGCAAGGCTTTGAGCACGCTGGCAAACATTCGAGAAAGCATCATGTTGCTTAAGGGGCATGTTGGTCTTTAAATTCAGGAGGAAGGTTCAAAGAAAAATATTTAACTCCAGTGTTTGAGACAAACTAAAAATCCAAAACGACACAAAAAATTCCATGTGTTGTCAGACATGGGTTAATAACATTCCTGACATTGTTAACTCAACTCCTGATAAAGGTTATTTGAGATGCACAGAGCAGGCACCCCTGGATCTGTCTTGAAAGAGATAAGTGAGTTGGCAGTGCTGTCACGTGGCTTTCAAATGAGAACCTTCACAAGGAAAAGATCAGCTCCTAGGAAGTGTTCCTACTCTGCAATTTCCAAAATAGTACTCTAACCAACAGGTTATGGGGACTGGATCATGAATGGTTAGCTTTCCTCTTGAGGTTAGTCCTTTGAGGGGTCAAAAAAATCAAGACTGAGGGATCCAGGAGGGGAACTGGAAACCAAAGGCCAGTGACAAGGTATGATGTTTGGGAGACGGAGCTGCCATCTTCTGAGAATAGATTAAAGGGTTGGGGTCTGTTTCTGAGCAAAGAAGTCTGAGGGATGACAGATTGAGGTTTAAAATTTCTGAAGGTGGAGGGTAAGATGAAGGCAGAACTGTTACTGACCAAATCTTACGATACTGGAACCAGAAGACATCCAGTGACGCTAGTAGGAGGTGAGCTTAAAATAGCTAGAAGAAAGTATTTCTTTACACAGCAGGTATCAAACCTTTGGAACTCTCTGCCCCAGGAGATTTTTTATGTTCATCTGTGGAAAAGAACTTCAGACACGTTCTCCTCCTTATTCCTTCTTGTGGTCTGGCCAAAGTGTCTCAGCTTGTGATATCTGATGCAGGAGCCTAACCTCTGTCTGATTGCTACATGACATCTTCAGCTATGTCGTGGTTAAAGTATGTTTTGTTTTTCTATCCCTTTTTCCAATACTGTTTTGGAATACTGTTTCTTTAAGAGCAAACCCCTTGCTGTAGCTGGGCGCCTGGGGAGCTGGGAGGGGAGGAAGAGGAAGACATCATCAAGAAGGAACACAAAGTCCCTCTCCGTCTTGGACGACGCTGCTGGCTGGCGGGGTGGAGTGAGAGACACATACACCCTGTTGGAGCCACCCCCAGGTGCCACCGCTGCACCAGCACCCTCACCTGCACTCCCACCGGGGACTTCTCAAAAGGGGGTTGCCCGGGTCCCTGGCCGTCGCAGCCAGTGAAACATTGAAAGTAAAACTAACTGTGTCCACTGCACCATTCCACAGTTCCTGGAGCCATCCTGCCTCCTGGGCATTGTTGCTGATCCTAAACATACAAATCTGTGACACAGACCCAAGCTGAAGAAATTTTTATTTGCTTTAACAAGACAATTTCCCTTAATCATTGCTGTAACAATTTCAGTTATTGCTACGAGCAAGTATCTTGGAATTAAGGTCAATAATAAACATCCCACTAAAAATAATTATCACAGAATATTCTGAAAGGGACCCACAATGACCATCAAGTCCACCTCTTAAGCAAATAGCCCATAGTGGGATAGAACCTGCAACCTCAGCATTGTTAGTACCGTGCTCTAACCAGCTTAGCTAATCTCAGGTTATGATGCTGGTGTCATTACATCTTAAATTCCTGTTTCAATTTTATCCAGTCCTTTGATAAAATCTACATTTATTGAAGAAGGGCTGAGAGAGGGCTCAAATATTCTGCACAGTAAAGAAATAAATAATTAATAACAAAAATAGTGTGATTAAAGCCAGTAGTTCTTTCTCCTACAAAGCTCTGGCTAGTAACATGGTGCTGGCTCACTTCATTTCCAGCTGCTACATTTCACTAAAAGAAGCTAAAAATAAATTCAATACTTTCCTAAAATGACTTTCCAATGTAAGCAAGTGCTGCAGTTGCCATAGGGATGTTGTAACATCACAAATGGGAAGCAGTTCAGATAGTGGTAAATAAGCACACTGGTGGGCAAGTTGTCCATTTGAGCATGTGACGAAGAAATTACTCAGACGGTAGTTTTTGAGAAAGGAGGTTTTAAGGGGAAAAAAAAAAGAAAAGAAAAGATCACCATTGATGTACTCTGCAGCGGTCCAAATGCCTGAATGTAGGATTTCACAGGTCTACATTTCACATCTGTGAAGATGAAAGACATATGCTGCCTGTGCTAAGTGCTGTAGCATCTAAACTGCAGAACCTGTATCTTCCCTTGAAAAGGAATGAAAATACCTTTGAATTTTGTGAAAACAAATACATTGTCAAGTTCTTGCATTTACCATTTGTACAGTAAGCCTGGAGCTGTCCAGCTTGTCCTTATTTTGCCTTCTCCTTTGTAATGCATTAAGTGACTGAATTCTTGTAGTACATTTACTGTCTTATATTATCCATTTATTCTGAAAGTCAGTACAAACAAACATAATGATGCATAATGAACAAATGGGTTTCTTTTCCAAGATTTCTTCATAATGAAGAAACAATTTCTTCATAACATCATAAAATTTCAAAGGTCAGATGATATAAATAAATAGTGACTTCACTGAAGTTGATACTACTGTCCTGATTTACAGCAAGTAGTAATCTAGCCCCAGCAACTCAAGCTTTTCATTCTGTGTTCAACCCAGAATAGAAGGCAAATGGCTGGATAATAAATACCATGGAAACAAGAAAAAACCCGCACAAATCCTATAAAGAATCAATTTAGGAAAAAAGAAGAAAAGCCAGATTGTCTGTCATTAAAATAAAATTCACTGGGATTTTGAAACAAGATCATTTAAACACAAAATATTATGATAGTTTCTACCATTTAAATTTTTTTTTAGTATTTTTTTTTTACACATCCTTGGTACTTCTGAGGGCTTTTTATTTTAAGGCTGACAGTTTTACCAGTGTTACCAAGTCATTACCAACTTGCTATTCTGAACCTGGGGTCAAAGAGGTCCCAATCACAGTTAGGTCTTTCCATTTTCTGGATTGGCCTCTCACAACACTGTTATGCCTCCCTCTGCTCTGAATCCATACTCACTTGTTTTCTCAGGTAAATCATTGAAGTGTAGGTGTTACCCTGAAATGTGCTCCATTTACTTTGCAGAATATGTATAGCTACAGAGTGAGTAATAGAGCAAAGTCTGGTCAAGGATGCTGACCACTAAACATTTTTTTTCATATGTTTTCTTTCATATTTTTCAATGAGATCTTTTACCTCTGCTAACTTGAAACAATTGCTGAGGTGCTTTGAAGGCAGTAACACCTTAGGCTCTATTTTCCTTGTAATTGTTATAGATACAATCATAGGTACTTATTCCTGCCTGGGATTTAACCTACATTACGTTTATGGATCCATTTTACACTATTATGCCCGTAGTAGAGGGCAACTGCTTGAACAGAACATTTACATCCCAAAAAAGTTCGCTATGGCAATATCATATCAGCTTTTGTATTAACACCACTATCAGGGAAGAATTAAGTTTGAAGAATCATCCATCTTCCCTGATCTATCTCGATTAAACTAATATTGTTTGGGATCATGTGGCTGGTCAAATACAGCAGATGGAAAGATGCCCTTTAGAGTTTGGATCACAGTGCAAAAGGTAACCATGCTAACTTGAAAATCTCAGCCTTTTCCTCAGCCTTTTAGTGTCCAGTGTTCAGAGCCTAGTGAATAGGAAAGAGTATTAACAAGTGGATCTCTAAATGCTAGTTTGTTAGATTATTACCAAGGTTGCTAGAACCTCAGAAACCAGTCCGGATTTAGAGTGAGATATGAGTTATCTTTCCAGTTTTGTATAAAGAAAATTTGTGTGTTGCACTACTCACCTAAATTCCCTTTATAATCAACAGGAAAAATGACATTAGATAGGCTGAATTAATTTGATTATTTTAGATGTACTCAAGCATGAGATAAGTAAGGTGAACTGTACTTCGTGTATGCCTATTTATGTCTTTTGGTTATAATGGAAACCTAGAATGAACAACTCAGATGGGTACATTTAGATGACAGATGTCTCCATTTGGACAGACAAAAGTCACCTTGGCTGCTCAGACAGTCCTTGCAAGCAGTCAACATTCACTCTGAGCTTTGCTCACCTACAGATACCATGCTCCTTTCTGGAAGATGATGCCAGAAGCTGCTTTACAAGGATCTCAGAAGCTTTGTGGGTAGCAACTGGTGGCAAAGGAATGTGTCAGCTGGAGAATGCAGACCATGTGTGCTGGATGCACAGAAAATGCAGTGGTCAGATCTGGCAATACCATCAGTGTTGCCTCTTGCCCTACTCCAAGCACATCTGGTGTGCAGGTAGCAGCCATTTCAGCGTACATGGCAGGAAAGTGGCACTCCAACAGGTCTGTATGGTTATCCTTTCATAAGGGTCTAGTGACCTGAGTATTGCCTCTTGCTCTCCTTCTTGTCCCCCTGCTTATGTCCTTCTGTATGTCTCACCCAGAGAGAGATCTCATAACTTTGCTTATACAGTGACTCTCTTGAGAGGTGCCAGTATGTTTGTCCATGAATAATTTAGCATTTTATCCTCACTGGAATAACATCAATAGAAGAGCTCAAGAATGTTTTCCTCTGGACCAGCCCATGATGTAGTCCTATCACACATTGAAAGGTGGTATTTGAAGAAAAAAGTGAATTAATACTTGTCTCCCACCCCCTCTATTCTAAGCAGCGAGCTATTGCTCAAAAATATTAATCCTTCTTTCTGTCCCTTCTTTATTAAGTTTGTGCTTTGTGTCTTTCATTTCATCACAAGTGTGTGGAAATGAAATGTGTTGGAAACGGCAGGAACATTTGGCTTCAATATTTCTGAACTCTTTCTTTCAACTCTATATGAATTCTTTTCAAAAACGATTTTGTAAGTTTTCTCTTTGGTTGAAATGGTAAGAGGATACTGACCCAAATGTACAGTGATTATTGGTTGTCCCAGGAGTGAACTCTTCAATAAAAAAGGTACTTGAACAAAATGTGATCCAGCTGTCCTGTCCCTCTAACAGTCTAGTACGATGGACAAATGAGCAGTATGATACAATATTTAAACTTAAAGTAGAACTGATTTTTACAGCACTGAAGAAGATCCCAGAGTGGACAGAAATGCAGATCGGACCCTTTTATAGACCTTAATGTTCGAAAAAGACAGAGAGCATACTGCAGTGGGTGGTCCAAAAAGTCTTGTGGCATTATGTGAAGCTCTTTTTTAGGCTGGATCCATTAAACAATTTTTGAAAGTAACAGTAATCCAGAAGAAAAAGAGTGTTTGGAGAGTTGTCAGCTTCCAGATTTAATTAAATTTTTGGATATGTATACATACATATCTCATATATGCATAACTATATATGTACAGTTTTATATTAATCATGACTAGAAAATTTTGTTTTATGTTGTGCATGTGGTTTTTCTCTTTATGTGTATGTATATAAAGAAGTTTATATCCATATAAATTAATTTGTACACAAATACAAATATAAATGAACATATATAGCATAAAAAAGCTGTATTTTCCAGTTCAGACCAAATACACTAAGTACATATGAAAGCACATGCAAGCAGTACAGACTGACTGTATGTATGTTAGAGTGGTCTTTGTAATGTTTGGGGGTTTTTTAAGTAGTGTTTACAGAGCACTCTGATTTGAGGGTTATGACTCAGGTGAGCCTTTTATATAGCAAGATGGAGAAAGGAGAAGTCAGGCAAGACCTTGGTCAGATGTTTTTCCAAATGTCTCTAACAATAGAGGCCAATTCTCCTTTTAGGGGAGCACTGGTGCTGTTACACCTTCAATTTTTGCTGGCAGAGAGACTTTGCTTCCCAATTCATTGCCATAAAATGCAAGATGGTGATCAGGCAGGGATAAAAATGTAAATATTAAATTAATGTTTCATTTTCATTGTGTTTGTGTTACTTGTTTACAAATAAATAAATGAGTAGAACCTGTTAATGAGTTGAATATGCATGAGTGCATACGTCAATTTACAGTACTGTCTGAATCAAGCTCTGGGAGTGAAACTGTTAGTGCCATCAAGGCAATTGTCTGCTGAGGCTAGGTTACACACCCCAGTAGCAGAACTAAAAGGAAAAGCTCCTTTGAAATGGCAGAAGTGTGTCTCTTGTTCATTTATATTTGGGATATTGCAGTCACAGCAGTTTATCCAAGCTGTGCAAGATGTGGAGGAATTAACCAGTTCATGCCTGTTCATCTTAATTCAGCCTCTAGCTAAAGTTCAGTCAACTTACTCCCCATTACTGATATGTGAGGTATGAGAGTTTCTCATACTCAAGCTGATCACTAAAGAGGCTGCTAGACAGGACAAACTGTCAGTGTCTGCCCCGTATTGACCCTTTCTACTGCTGTATTTACTGGCAAGCCAGGAAACAGTTGAAACTTTTCTACATCCAGAGAGACAGGAACAATCCTATAATGCCTTCCCCTGTTAAGCACTTCAGAGAATCACCCCTGTCAAAACTTTCCCAATCTGAAATAATGTTAGAAGGATTCCATATTTTCATAAATGCCTGTCCTCTCAGAGTTTTTTTCCTTCTCTCTCTCTCTCTGCCTCTTGTGCAACGCTTCTGAAAATGAATTAAATATTAAATTCTTGCCATTGTATATACAGAAGCTGACAGATATACTGAGCCAGCAGTACTTACCAGATATAATATACGTTGGCTATCCCACATCGGATACACTGTGCTGCCAGGCATACCATGTCAGCTTCTGACAGCATATATTATGCCAGCTTCTGCAGCTTCTGACGAGGCTAGTTCTGGAATTATAGAAAGTAAGGCGAGACATGACATTGCAAGTCAAGCACAAAGACAAGATCAGCTGTTTCTGAACCATTCCTAAAAGATGGCCATCTTACTGGTTCCTGAAATCAAGAAGTCATCACAATTTCACAGTCCCAGGAAAAAGTATTGTAGTAAATAACTACCAGACAGTTATATATCTTTTTTATAATGTCTAATAGAGATCTTTACAGTTTTATATTACCTCTAGTTCTTCTCTCAGAGAATAAAGAGTGCAATTTATGTTCTTTTTCTTTGACAGTTACCTTTAATATATGAGAAGACCATTGGCTCATCCTTCCTCCCACAACTTGGTCATCTCTTTTATAAACAAAATGAACATAATTCCTCTGGTCCTTCTGTAGAGGTCTTATTCTTTACATTGCAGTTCATTTCAGTTGCATACCTCTGGACTCTTTATGAGAGTTAAAGTTAAGGATGACCATTAAACAAGATAAACTAATGATTTTTCTGTAATCCAAGAATCTAAAATGAAAGTGCAAGGATGAGCTCTTATTTCTTTCCAGAGATGTAGAATAGCCTTTTCTTTCATGTTTTTCAATGAGATCTTTTATCTCTGGTAACCTGAGACAATGCTGAGGTGCTTTGAAGGCGGTAACACCTTAGGCTCTATTTTGCTTGTAATTGTTATAGATACAATTATAGATATGCATCTAAAAATAGATATCTACCACACTCTCTGCAATGAATGCAGAGAGAATGAGAATGCAGTGAGAATGAGAATGATCTCATCGCACTCGGAAGGGAAGCACATGCAGGGTCCCTTAATCTAGCAATAGATATTAATATCTCATTGATGTTATTTTACATGGAGGAAATGCATTTCTTTGTATTTGAAAAGATCACTGTGAGAAACATTGTATAGTTCAAAGGTTGTTTGAGATCCCTTATTTGACTGATCTGGTGCTGAAAGTCTGTGTCAAGTTACTTACTGCTCTCGCACTTCCTTAAGTTGAAATTCTTTGAGCCAATTTTAAGTGACTGTGTGGTGATGTCAGCCCATCAGATTGAGATAATTGTCATGTATCAAGCGGGGGAATCTTCAGAGACTGCAACAAGGAAGGGATTTTTCCACTCAGCTATTCAGAATGCAAGCATACATACATTCATCCCTGGTATCCGACTCTGATTTAAGGGAGCAAGTGGAGTGTGAAACCTGTCCCTGAATCCCTGCTACACCCTGTTGCAATAATACTGCAGATACAAACAGGAGCAGAGCATCTACTTGATAGGGCTGTCTGTTATGTCAGCAATGGGAGCAGTGGTTGAAAAAGCACAAAACACCACAAATTCCTCAGCTGAAGAAATCCTAATTGTGATCACACAGGACTGTGGAACACACTGGAAGTGTCAGCCAACAGATAGTATAAGGATTCACAGTGACAGACTCTGCAGGTAGGATCGGTGAAACTGGGTAGACATGCCAGAAGCCATTTCTCAGCTGTAGATTTCCACGCTCATGACTTCTAACAAGAGAGACACGATGAGAAGCAACAGCAGTGTATCTCCCACAAGGATAAAAAGTACATCATTTAGGTGCTGAATATGAAATTTGTTTAGCTATGTTTACTCTGCAGTGCTGCGGAAAGGGAGCTGGGGGTCCTGGTCAATGGTAAGTTGAATCTGAGTCAGCAGCGCCCTGGCAGCCAGGAGGGACAACCGTGTCCTGGGGGGCATCAGGCAAAGCATCGCCAGCCGGTCGAGGGAGAGGATTGTCCTGCTCTGCTCTGCACTGGTGAAGCCTCACCTGCAATATTGTGTGCAGTTTTTGGCACTGCAATATGAGAAAGACACTAAGCCATTAGAAAGTGTCCAAAGGGAGGCAGCGAAGATGGTGAAGGGCCTTGAGGAGAAGCCGTATGAGGAACAGCTGAGGTCACTTGGTCTTTTCAGCCTGGAGAAGAGGCAACTGAGGGGAGACCTCATTGCAGTTACAACTTCCTTGTGAGGGGAAGAGCAGGGGCAGGCACCAATCTCTCCTCTGTGGTGACTGTTGACAGGATCTGAGGAAATGTCCTGAAGTTGTGTCAGGGGAGGTTTAGGTTGGATATTAGAAAAGAGATTCTTCCCCCAGAGGTTGGTTGAGCACTCGAACAGGCTCCCCAGAGAAGTGGGCACAGCACCAAGCCTGACAGAGTTCAAGAAGCATTTGGATGATACTCTCAGGCACATGGTGTGACTCTTGGGGATGGTCCTGTGCAGAGCTAGGAGCTGGACTTGGTGATCCTTGAGGGCCCCTTCTGACTCAGCATATTCTGTGATGCTTTACCCAAGCCAAGTAATTTGTTGAAGAGACATAAACAATACGTGCAATCTTGATATTTCTGCTACATGAAACAAAGTCAAATGCTATAAAAGCTCCAAATAATCCTTATTACATATAATGTCCTGTGCCAAAGCACTATAGCAAAAAACTGATCTGTACACAGAGACACTTTGCATCTTTAGTCCCACTTGGACAGAAGGTAAAAATCTTTTGTCTCCTTATTTTCCCCCAAACTGAAATGCTTTTTGAGAGGTTGTTGTCCTTTTCAAACTTTCTCATCTTTGAAATCAAAACCTCAAAAACAGGAAACAACATAAAGTAAAAAAAAAAAAA